>CM076064.1:23445000-24017500 GCA_038088235.1 Zacco platypus
AGGAAGAGTTCAGCAATCAGTATTTGGTGGAATAACTCTGATTTCCAGTCAGAGCTTTCAGGCATCTTGCATGCGCTCACATTGCTGTTGAGTGACTTCATGCCAATTCTGGAGCAAAAGTTTTGTTTGATGCTTGTAGCCATCCATCTTCCTCTTGATCACATTCCAGAGGTTTTCAGTGGGGTTCAGGTCTGGAGATTGGGCTGTTCATGACAGGGTCTTGATCTGGTGGTCCTCCATCCACACCTTGAGTCACATGGAACATTCTCCCGCTGGAAAAAAACAATCTTTGTTGGGTAACATTGTCAGAGAAGGAAGCAAGTGTTCTTCCAGGGTAACCTTGCGCATGACTTCCTTTGCCATTTCTGAAACTGACAGAGTCCAACATCCAGCCTGAGAGTCCAGTTTTCAGCTTTGCTTTGACGGAGACCTCAAGAGGCCTATCAGCTACAGTTTCAAATTTTGTGGAGGACTGGTGATGATCTGGGGGTGCTTAAAGGGTTAGTTCACCTAAAAATAAAAATTCTGTCATTAATTACTCACCCTCATGTCATTCCAAATCCAAACCCGTAAGACTTTTGTTCATATTCGGAACACAAATGAAGATATTTTTAATGAAATCGGAGAGATTTCTGTCCCTCCATTGACTTCCTTTGCAACTACCATTTTGACATTTCAAAAAGTTCAAAAACTAATCCTTATGAGCGGTTTAGTCCAAATTTTCTGAAGTGACACAATCACTTTATATGATAGACAGATTGAATTTAGGCTTTTATTCACATTCAAACATTGATCAGCGAACATAAACAGAAGCTGCTTGACACATGAGAACAAACCTCTTCCGGAAGCTCAAACGTGCTGCGTAACACGAGAATGAACACGAGGCCCGCGCGGAGTGTGGCGAGTAGGACCTGCATGGATATAGGTCTGAATTCACCAGTTCAGTGTCCGAATTCACCCACTCGTACTCCTTCATGCGAATTATATTAGTGGACTAATGTAGGGAACAGTGAATGAGGGCATAGGGGCGATTTCGGATTCAGTCCCACTAGTCAAAGGAACCAGACTAAACGCTCCCGGGCAAGGTTCAGATTGCGTTCAGTACGCTCTAAAAGCCTACATTCAATCTGTTCATTGTATGTAGGGATCGAGTCTCTTCCGAAAATTTGGATTAAACTGCTTAATTCATATGGATTAGTTTTCTAAATCTAAAATCTCTGGAATGTGATATCCAAGATTCATGAAAGCTGGCATCGAGTTATTCCACCAAATATTGATTTCCAAAATTTTCATGAGTTAAAACATTAGTGTTGTGGTGTTTAAAAATTTGTATTTGCATTTGGAATCTGGGAGAGATGTTGTTAGTAGCTTATAGAATAAAACAAACCTGTCCATAATCAGTAAATCCAGAGAAATGGATAATTTTATAATAGTCTCTTATTTCGCAGAGCTGTAAATGGATATGAATATATTCTGCTAAGGACATGGTACTGATGACACATACCAGGTTTCATGATGGTAAAAAGAACAGTCTTTAGGCCAAACTATTCCAAAGTTATAAGCAAAAATTTCACATTTCATGCCTAGTAGGTAGCGTTGTCCAAACTGCTCCGGTACCCTCAGGTGTTGGTTGTGATGACATAAACCAAGCTTAATTTGATTCTGATACCCTCATGTCATTTTTGGTGTGCTTTCTGTTGAATTATTTCTCATTTCATGAGCGGTTTGATTATATCAAAAAGCTTTGAAGATAATATGAGCTAAATCTGGTAAAGATGATCTGATGAATGCTGTAGGAGTATGTTTTTCAGAAAAATTGGGCATTTGTTTAACTTGGGACAAGACCAGGAATCAGAAGAAAAAATAATCATGTTTTAGACCATACGGTGCAAAGACATAATCAAAAAAAGTGCAATTTTTCACATTTTACCCATACAGTTTGAGTTAAAGCCCAAAAATTTGAGGATTTTACTTTTTACCTTACATTTATTTGGTTTTATTGTGCTCAGCTGTTTATCCAACAGATTCAGCAGAAATTGGAATTTTAGTTTTAAGGACAGAATTCATAAATGTTTATTTTATGATGGTGTAGTAGAATATACAAAATCAGTGTGATAGACTTGGAATGTATTGGAGGTAGTGTAGCTTATTCTTTTAAACAAATGTTACTTTCTTGCATTTTTACTTTATAACTCCTTATGCCAATGCACTGTAACATGCTAACTAAAATATATCAAAGTAGTCTAATAAATGCATCTGACATAATCTTTCAACTGGTAGAGGAAAAACAGACTTGTGTAATTTGACATTTGACTCCATTTTGATAAATTCCCTATGTGACAGCGAACCTCGTCGCCCCCTACATTTGTCCTTGAATATTGATCATAGAATGAGTGTTTGACATGATTACTGTGACTTTTTTTTAATTCTGAGCTGGGAATCTGAGCTGAGTTTGTTATATTATTATCATCTCAGGACATACTCAGATGATTGTACTGCCTCTGTTGACTGTACTGCTCAGAAGAGAATCAAGCTTGATGTAAGTACATCAAGATATGTGTCTATTCATACATTTATATTAAAAGATATACAAGCCTTTTAGAAATATGCTCAGGTGAAGTATTTATAAAATCACAGGAAAATTAATAGGATCCCTAAGGATATGGAATAAAGATCTAAAGTTAGTCATTGCTCAGGGAAGGATTGAGACTTACTATAGCTTTACATGGGATGTCAAATAGAGAGCTGAGTGGGACGGATTTTTCAGTTCTGTTCCCGCAAAAATATACGAAACCTCCCGCTCCCGCCCGCAGGCAAAAGTATGCATAGATTTTTTTTTTTCTGTACGTCAATAAAATAGCTTGAAATGTTGCTTTTCGCTTAGCTACAACCTACACATCCCAGCATGAACAGTCCCGATAATTTATTCGTTATTAAAGCATCTACATTCACGAACCACTGTTAACACAAAAACAAGTATAGGCTACTGCAAGCATGATTTGGTTGTGCAAAAAGCGTGCAAAGAGCGCTCCTTTTATAATCCCAAAAAACTTGTTTTAATTAACCTCAAAGTTTCTTTATAATCAATAGCTGTCTACACGGCACAATGAATCATTTATGTCCATCTTGTCTACACTTTGTTATAATGAGAGGATTCGTGTGCAGAACTCGGCACTGAACAAAAACTCTGGCGTTTTGAAAGGTGAGTGGATTCCGCCTCTGATTGGCCAAACAAATCAACAGATAGGTCTGTGATTGGGTACATTGCTCAACGCTGCAAAATGCGTTGTAAATAGAAACCTTTGATGCACTCCAGAGCACAAGCGCAAACACACATACGCATTGGATCGCTTGCAAAATCTGTTTCGCCAATATGCTATTATTATGAAGAAAACTGATCCTAGATCAGCAATTATGGGTAGCATTTCTCTCGATCAGCGTTACACACTCCCCCTGCCTATGCTTGCGCCTGTAAATCGGTTTTATTTGATTTTAGTTGTTCTTGTGGATTTTGTGTTATAGATAATTAACAATTTATTTGTTTTTAATTTTATTTTTAGATATTTCTGTGTTACGGGAATCCCGTGAATCATTAGTGTCGCCCACACCCGCACATCAAATCATGCTGGAGGTAGTCCCTCGGGAATGTAGATCTCTAGTGTCAAACTTCAAAAAGAAGTTTTAAGCTCCTTTTGAAATATTGATGAACTTTAACAATTGCTGATTGGCTCTTATTTAGAAGGCGGGACTTATTCTGCCATATTGCCCGTTGCACTTTCCCCCATTCAAAACAATATGAGTGACGCATCTTGTGTTATTCTATAGTATTTGATATAATGTTTTATTGCATTGCTGTAACATATACACTCACCTAAAGGATTATTAGGAACACCCTACTAATAGATAGTAGTTGATAGAAGTAACATGCATTATATGTAATCAGATTACTTTTAGATTGTGTAACAAGGAACACATTACTTGATAAATGTACACATGATATCTGAGTTACTTTTTTAAAAAGTAATACACATTACTTTTCACTTAATTGACCCTTCGGAGGCAGTTTGATTGACAGGCGATCTAACCAATCATAACCCTGAATCCGCCATTTTGTCCGACAAAGCAGGCAGGGGAGTTAGTAGATTAACGTTGGTGAACTTGAACTTGAAAAATTGTGTGTCCTCACGTCTTTCCGCGCTTGAAACAACATTCCTTCTGATGTTCATTCATGTTTATTTGATGCTATAAATGAACTAGTATGAAGAGATGATCGCTTCACGAGGAGCTACAGCGATCTGTCACGACACATTAAAGAGACACTATAAGCTATTTATTGTTTAAACTTCTTTTAAAAAAATTACAATGTTTTAAATATGAAACCGTTTCATATCTAAAGTAACCTGCTCTTATTTTGTCTGTCGATGCGCAAAGTGTCCTCTTTGCTTCGCGATGTATTTTTCAGCAGTAACTAAAGGGGGCGGGTCTTTGCGAAGGGTCAATTAACTTAAAATATTTTTTAAAGCACTGAATTAAAATAATGTAAAAATATGTGTCCATAATATAGTCATTTAGACATGGACAATCATGCATGCGTTCGAACAGATAAAAAGTACAAAATTAACAAAACGCATTACTTTGAAGTTTCAATAAACAGAGTTGTACAGTAGGTTATCTTATGTACGGCATACATTGCTCTAGTGGTCAAGAAATATTAAAAAGCACTCAGTATATAAATTAATATCCCTTTGCGTTTATTAAAGAAAGCCAGCTGAGAGAAAGTAACGCAAGACTACTTTAGTTAGTTACTTTTTTGGGGAGTAACACAATATTGTAATGCAAAGTAAAAGTAACTTTCCCCATCAATGAAAATATTTTATATTGAAACAAATCAACTACTGTTACAAAACACATAATACTAACATGAGAAATGAAGTATTTGAATCTGCCTGTTACAGGTCACAGATTCGGACAGACTGTCTAAGGACCCAGTAGCCAATAGTGACATCAGATCTACAGCAGATGACAACAGCCTCTCTGGAGAAAGTCTAGATAGTTTAACACAAGGTAAGAATTATTATTATTATTATTATTAATATTAATAATAATTTTTATTATATTGACTGTCCAGTGTTTGTCAGTAAATCCTAGGCATGTAACCCCGAACTGTCATTGTCCCACATTCTGTTGCACTTCACGCGTAATGTGGGTTACTTTCTTCTCTGAGACGACGTAAAGATCATGCAAATTTGTATCCATTCATTATCATGTGAGGGTGAAACATCATTGCTGAAAGAAAACGTAACATGTGATTGAGAGGCATGTTTGTCTAATTCTGTGTCTTGATAGATATCAGCCCTCAGTTGCACCCCTCCTCATCCCCTCACCCCCTCACCGACACCACTGGCCTCATCACCTGGAGTCGCCAGCTTATGCAGCAAACTCTCATGGATGAGGGCCTCAGATTGGCTAGAATGGTGTCACGTGACCACGCGAGCAAAGTCAGCCTAGGGTCAGAAAAGAGACAGATTTCAGGTGAATTCTGTGATGTTTTATAACATAAACCACGCTTTTCATACATCTTCAATAAATACGGTACAAAACACAGTTTGAAACCTAAATTGCCAATTAGCTGCCAATTATAATGAGCTGTTAAAGGGTTAGTTCACACAAAAATTCTGTCATTAATTCCTCACCCTCATGTCGTTCTACACCCGTAAGACGTTCAGAACACAAATTAAGATATTTTTGATAAAATCCGATGGCTCAGTGAGCCCTCTATTGCCAGCAAGGTAATACCTCCTTGGTATTTTCACATTAAAAATGTGTGGTCTTATTCTCATAAGAATGGAATTAGTTCAACCTAAAATGAAAAATTTCACCATTTACCCCAATTTTGCTCCAAACCTGCGACTTTCTTTCTTATATTCTAAAGAATGTTCAGTTTCCAAACAACTTTGGACCCCGTTGACTTTCATTGCATGGACGAAAAACAAAATCCACAGAATAAAGAAATGCATTTAAGTTTGAAACCAGATGAGGGTGAGTAGCCTAAATGATGACAGAATAGAATTTTTTTTAGAAATTTTGGTAACACTTTACAAAAAGTCTTGTTTGTTAACATTAGTTAACTAAAATAGACAACATGAACTAACAATGTACGATACTTAAATCATTTATTGATCTAAATGGTAATCTCAGCTTTTACTAATACATTAGTGCACCTATTATGCTATTTTAAAGGATGTTTTGGAGTCTCCTACAACAGGTTTACATGCATTCAAGGTCAATTTAACCCATTATCATACCCATAACCATATGACACCATTATCATACCTAAACTTTAGCTCTGGATCTTCCTCTGCACTTGATACACTTTTACAAATTGTTGTGATACGAACAGTAATGATGGCGTCGGTTTTACAGCGTCTTCTCAACATGAACAACACGAACTAAACTCTCTCAGATACAACTACAGTGTTTGAGGGTCAAAGTAGACGTCGTTCGTCTACAGCCAATGAAGACCAAATCTGTTTTAAACCAACATTGGTTCAGCTGGAAGTGAGACTGGAATTACTGACGACTCGTTTCAGCAGTTCAGATTCACTTCTTACTTTTAGGAGACAAACTCCATTTATCTGCACTGTGATCTTTGAAACTTTGCACAGCTATTTTCCACAATGCATGAAATAAAGTATTTGAAAAAGAATAATTAATGTACTGTGAACTAACATGAACATTTTTATGGCAAAAATATATTGTTCATGTTGGTTAATGCATTAACTAATGTTAACAAATGCCTTTTTGACCTTATTGCAAAGTGTTACTGAAATTTCCTTTTAAAGGCTGCAGGTTCGCTGTGAAAGAATTCATTTTTACTGGAGATGATGGATTTTTACAGGAGTCTCTGAGAAATGTGTAGAAGAACAGTGACAAATGGATTGATTGTACTTATCTAGTTAGCGAATCTAGCTCATCTTTAAGGATGAATCAGAGATTGTCAGATTTGAGAAGCTCTTGCAGAGGCAAACATCTCCGTCAGACGTCGTCATTAGGGACTGCAGAATAAAAGAGAAATGAGAAGAGAAAATGTGTATGGGCGGAGGGGGCCACAGGAAGTGCTGTGTGGGTGACAAATTGGAGCCCCCCTTCCCTGTCTGACGTCAAAGCTTATGAAAATGTGTGAGTGGAGTGCGGATGGATGGATGGAGAGAAAGAGGGGGTGAATGAGTAGGAGGGAGTGAGAAGGGCGTCGCTTTGACTCAGAGAGACGGAGTAAAAATAAACCATGTGGGCAGTGAAAGGATGCAGTCTCTCTCTCTCTTTCTCTTAATGAGCAAACACACTAGTGCTTCAGTTCAGTGGCCAAAAATGAGCTTTAATCAGTCTTTCTTTGGTATTTTTGGCATCTATGCAAGTTCCTCATTTCATTGCGCTGTCAATCATTCAGCAGTTACATTTCTCAGCATTGTTCTGCCTTCACATAAAGATAAGAGTTTTAATATTATCAAAGTTCTTTTAAGACAAGTCATTTCACTCGGCGGCCATCTTTGAAACGACTCTTGCAAATGCAATTGCACCTATCTCATGAAATTCTCCAAAGCTGTTTGCTAAGTTTCATATTTGAAATCGCCAATGAACTCTGACAACAACAGTATCATAATTTTTGTTTCTAAAAGCTCAAGTCATGACAAAAAACGATATTTTTCAGGCTGGATTTTTTCAAGCTAATGCCCATGCGCAGTCCTAACCGTGACTAGGAACCGGAGCTTCACGGCCACTGCAGTGACGCGATGACTTTAACAATCGCCGATTGGCTCTTATTTAGAAGGCCCCATTCAAAACAATATGAGTGACGCATCTTGTGTTATTCTATAGTCTTTGATATAATGTTTTATTGCATTGCTGTAACATATACACTCACCTAAAGGATTATTAGGAACACCATAATATTAATACTAATACTGTGTTTGACCCCCTTTCGCCTTCAGAACTGCCTTAATTCTACGTGGCATTGATTCAACAAGGTGCTGAAAGCATTCTTTAGAAATGTTGGCCCATATTGATAGAATAGCATCTTGCAGTTGATGGAGATTTGTGGGATGCACAACCAGGGCACAAAGCTCCAGTTCCACCACATCCCAAAGATTCTCTATTGGGTTGAGATCTGGAGACTGTGGGGGCCATTTTAGTACAGTGAACTCATTGTCATGTTCAAGAAACCAATTTGAAATGATTCCAGCTTTGTGACATGGTGCATTATCCTGCTGGAAGTAGCCATCAGAGGATGGGTACATGGTGGTCATGAAGGGATGGACATGGTCAGAAACAATGCTCAGGTAGGCCGTGGCATTTAAACGATGCCCAATTGGCACTAAGGGGCCTAAAGTGTGCCAAGAAAACACCCCCACACCATTACACCACCACCACCAGCCTGCACAGTGGTAACAAGGCATGATGGATCCATGTTCTCATTCTGTTTACGCCAAATTCTGACTCTACCATCTGAATGTCTCAACAGAAATCGAGACTCATCAGACCAGGCAACATTTTTCCAGTCTTCAACTGTCCAATTTTGGTGAGCTCGTGCAAATTGTAGCCTCTTTTTCCAATTTGTAGTGGAGATGAGTGGTACCCGGTGGGGTCTTCTGCTGTTGTAGCCCATCCGCCTCAAGGTTGTGCGTGTTGTGGCTTCACAAATGCTTTGCTGCAGACCTCAGTTGTAACGAGTGGTTATTTCAGTCAAAGTTGATCTTCTATCAGCTTGAATCAGTCGGCCCATTCTCCTCTGACCTTCAGCATCAACAAGGCATTTTCACCCACAGGACTGCCGCATACTGGAGGTTTTTCCCTTTTCACACCATTCTTTGTAAACCCTAGAAATGGTAGTACTTGAAAATCCCTGTAACTGAGCAGATTGTGAAATACTCAGACCGGCCCGCCTGACACCAACAACCATGCCACCCTCAAAATTGCTTAAATCACCTTTCTTTTCCATTCTGACATTCAGTTTGGAGTTCAGGAGATTGTCTTGACCAGGACCACACCCCTAAATGCATTGAAATAACTGCCATGTGATTGGTTGATTAGATAATTGCATTAATGAGAAATTGAACAGGTGTTCCTAATAATCATTTAGGTGAGTGTAAATGTCTGCTGAAGTGTGATGTTTAAGCTATGTCTTCATTAATCCAAAGACATCTTTTTATACGTTTTGGACGTTTACAGTAAGGGTAACGTTACGTTTACTCTACACCGTTATACTGAAAACGGAAATGTTTTTCCTTTGCGTTTTTCATGTACAGACGACAACGTTGTCAAAACGATCCCCATTCATACTGATCCACGAAAATGACTACGTATTCTGCTGCCAGGCCAGTAGTGGCCGATTTTACTTTGTAAAGAAACTACGCGCCTGGAGATTGAACACGTAATACGCATGCGCACAACAGCACCTTTTTCCGTTACAAAAATTCACATTTTTGTAGTTTACAGAGAGATGACAGTATTGTTTTCAAAAACTTTAACTTTGAGGCCTGTTTTTCAAAAGTTTGCCCCCTAAGTGCCCAAAATGCTTTCCAGTTTTAGTAAAAAAAATGCTGTCCTGTGCAAAATTGGGGTTTTTGAAGCCGCTTTGTGCATAAATTTGAAAACGGAATTTTCGTGTTGTAGTGTGGACAACAAAATGATGAAGCATGTTTAGCCATGTGATGAATATTGTATAAATTATCTTTTTATACCCATATGTGCCTGCTGTTTACTTTCATGTTGCTAAAGATAAATGTTACATTGTACAATCATCACATCACATTCCTGCAAAAGAAAATGTATTATAACATCCCGTATTATTACTGAAATAGAGTTCTATATTAACACCAATAAAACAAGCTAAAAAATACACCAGACCCTTTGGCATTATACACTTATACAAGCTAATTTGTAAATACGCCTGTATACAATACATACCAAATAGCAATAAAATATGTAGCATATTAACATCAACAAGACTGAGTGATAGTCATTTATAAATATAGCCTAATTATGTTTCAAGTTCCTATTTGTGTAATAATGCTTTAAATATGAATGTTCTAATCTTAGGCAGAGGGGAAGTCTAAGGAGATGTGTTTCTCGTTTAAAAAGCCACCACACAACCTACACATCCCAACATAAACACTGCTGATATTTGTTGATAAAGCGTCTACGTTCACAAACCACTGCTAATTTTAACAGATTACATGCTGTATTTGGCATCTCAGAAAGCACGTAAAGAGTGCTCCCTCACTCATCTTCGTTCATTGCGATCTCAAGCAGTTCTTTTACAACAAATTAAGCTGAGTGCGCAATTATTCTCTTATTTACATAATTGTTTGTTATAATGAGAGGATATTTGCAACCGTGCAAAACTCAGAATCCACTCACCGGCTCAAAACGCCAATGCTAACTTAAACACCTCTGATTGGTCATTGCGTTCAAGAAATCAACAGATGTGTTTGTGATTGGCTACTTTGCTCAACGCTGCAAAAGCACATCGTTATGGAAAATCCTTCGTTATGGAATCCACAGAAATAAGGCTTTTGCTCTCAATTGCTCTAAATTGCTCTAAATTTGTTGAATGACCATACCATATGGGAGCCCTGACAATCAGCTGTAAGCACACTTTGTCTTTTTTGCTTGTTTTCAAAGGGAATCTGTTGTCACTTTCAAAGACAATTTGCTCATTCAAGTGAAACTATTTTTAACCTAGGAGTGTCCTGTATTGTGCTCCCAACCCTGTTGATGGTCAAAAATAACTCAAATTTAAGTAAAAATAACTTTGTTTATATATTTTCATAGAGATGGAGGAGCAGGTGTCCGAGAGGAGAGGATCGAGTAACCGAAGCATCAGTCCAGCAAACACCAAAGACGATCCATAACTGACAGTCTACAAGTCTCCGTGTTGAACTCAGGTCGGATATCATGCAGCCATGGTGTTCGGTTCGCGATGTTGATTAGTCCTGTTCGATATTTCACAACTTGTATGCACCTTATGCTCTGTTAGAACATTTAAAAGACATTTGGCGGAAAGTTCGGGTGTCTTGTGCTAACACTGGTTAGCGCAAATACAGTTCATATTCTTGGTCAGGATATTTTCACTTAGCAGTATGGAGCTAAATTTGTGCCAAACAAATTAGAGAACGAACTTGCATCTGTATCCATTACTTAAACCTTCATTTATTAGGATAAATGACATGCTTCTCGTTTGAAGAGCTATGAGACACATTTTCTCAGTTTTTATGGAGTTCTAAACAAAAGTTCATGAGGAGCGTGTTAAATTTAATCCAACCAATCACAACACTAGAATATGCATATATTAACTGCTCAAACACTTTATTATGTACAGCAGGCAAAATATGTTTATCTTCACATGAAATTGTCTATATTGGGAAACCCTGACACTAATCACTTACTGATGCAGTGAATATTAATATATCAACTCTAAATGGTTATATTTTAACAGATTACAGAGGTTACGACAATATGTAAATGATTCAAATGGGAATGATTGAATAATGAATTTGTCTAAGAATTGTGCATTGGAGCTCCAATATTATATATGTGGCCTCTTTAATGACAGAGTATTTATTTTTTAATTCCTCAATAAATTATATTGTTATGTTTCTGTTTTACCTCTTCAAACTGTTACTTTTATTTCTAATAGTGTCAAATATTGAAACCATGTGCATTACAACATGCAAAATATTGCTATTTTCACTTTTTCATTGCTTTTTGTCTGTCTCAAGGAGTTACGGTACTGTATATGAAAATGTATAGAGAATTTTGAGGTTTCTGTCTCATTTCTGACACACTGATCCTCCACCCACACTCACCCCAGCCTCATCTCAGCAAACCCAGACAGACGATGCCTGTGATTCACTGGCCCTATCCTGACATCATCATCATCATCATCATCATCGTCACAGATGGGGCAGTTTTGTTTAAATTCTGAAAAATTCACCTTTATAGGATTAATCAATCTCTAATCATTAAATTGATGCAATACGCTTGTAAGGACTAATGATTAAAGAGAAATTCTGTCATCATTCACTCACCCTCAAAACTTGCGTACATTTCTTTATTATGTGGAACACAAAAGAAGATATTTAAAAGATGTCTCTGTTTTTTGTTCATACTGTATGACATGAAAGTCAACAGAGTCCAGTATTATTTTAGACCCCTCTGACAAAAGACATTTTTCGAAACATCTTCCAGGGTTGGAATGACAGGAGGCTCAGTGAATGATGACAAATGATTTTTCATTTTTGAACTATCCCTTCAAGCATTTCATTACAGAAACCAAAAACAGAAGCTTACTACTCTAAGTGTTGAGGATGAAGCTTGCCTGTTTTAAAGCAATTGATAATAAAAGTAATGGCAAGCAGGATGTAAACCAGACTAAAGAGATTCGCCCATGTCATGTAAACGTCCTTATGCCTTGCTGGCACTAATCAGCTAACAAAAACTATGGGTTACACTTTATTTGGTAACACTTTATTTTACAGTGTCATTGTTACATATGTTTCATGTATTTACTATAGTAATAACTAGAAATTATGCATAATTAGATGTAATTAATCCTAAACCAAACCCTCATCCTAACCCTAAACCTATAGTAAATACATGTAGTTAATTGTCATTACTCAGTACTTAAATGTGTAATTACATTGTAATACTGACACCTTAAAATAAAGTGTAACCCTTTATTTTAAGGTGTCAGTATTAGAGTGTAAATATACATTTAAGTATTGAGTAATGACAATTAACTACATGTTCTTACTATAGGGTTAGGATTAGAATGAGGGTTTGGTTTAGGGTTAGTTGCACATAATTAAGCGTAATTTCTAGTTTTTACTATAGTAAATACATGTCACATATGTAACAATGACACTGTAAAATAAAGTGTTACCAAACTATGTTCTAAGAACATTTGCTAACGTTCCCATTTAGTTATAAAAATGTTTTTTCTGAATGTTCTATGAATACTTTTCATACTTTTGAATGTTCTGAAACATTTTTAAAAGTGTGAACTTAAACGTTTCGGATAATAGCGCTCCATGAACGACAAATTATGTATTGGTGCTAACATTTTGACAACATTATTAAAGACCAGATAACTTTAAAGGAGATTTCTATTACCGTTACTGGAAGAACGTTTGTTCAGAACATTAATCTAAGTGCTAAGAACGCTCCCTGTTATCTGCGATATCACTGGTTTGCATGTAAACAATGATAAACTGAGTTTTTATAGCATTCCTGCCACATGGCTGTTGGTGTGATCCATTGATGCGTCACATAATAACATTGATTTAATCTTTAATTGATAAACAGCACTATTGTATGGTAGTGAGAATACAGCATTTGGGTAAAAAGAGTAAATCGTTTACAAAAATAATATAAAATATTCCCATTTCTATTTGTACAAAACAGACACTTTTTTTGTGATGGAACCAAATAATTACAAGATGAAACAGAAGATGAATCATAACATGATAAACATATGTCCATGCATAACATTTTTGTTGTTCTTCCGACTGACATTAACAGTGTGTTCACTTATCTCTCATTTCTTCATTTTTTTGATGAATTTGATTCCCAGCACTGCTTTTCTTCAGGTCATGTGTGTAGTGAGGTGACGCAGAAACTCTCCGCGGGTGCTCGTGCTCCCAGGAAACACAGCGTGACAGAACTCGCACACCTGCGACTGCAGATTCACTCCAGACATGAACAGCCCGCCGGCTTGACTGACCAACTCACTGTCCAGAAACGAGGATGACCAGGGTCTCTGTGGGAAAGACAAACACTCTTTTCACACATATCAGATGTCTGCTTATATTGTACACTCTTAGGGTGCTTCTCAAATGGAATGCTGCATCCTAGTGAGGCTGTGTCCTTCTTAGTCCAGTCCTTCAGAGGCTGGAAGGCATGTAGTCCTCAGCATTAAACGCTAGAATGAGACGGTCTAGTAAGTGACCATGTCTCACATGTTCCCGTCCCCATGGTCACAGCACAAAAATACTATTAGAACTTAATTTTGGAAAAATACTTAGAATTAAAATATTTATATTAACTGGATTTCTCCCAGTGGTTTACATTATTGGCAGTTTAGTGTTAATGGGGATCTATAATGCCGCTTTCACAAGATGTAATATAAGTCTCTGGTGTCTCCAGAATGTGTCTGAAGTTTCAGCTCAAAATACCCCACAGATCATTTAATATAGCTTGTTAAATTTGCACCTATTTGGGTGTGAGCAAAAACGCGGCCTTTTTGTGTGTGTCCCTTTAAATGCAAATGAACTGCTGGAGCTTTAACAGCTCTTCCTCTTCTCTAAAGCAGTCCAACATGGCCCTTTGTTGCATGTTCCCGAGGGTACGGTTTATGTAAATTTTGAGGTTTGTGATGTCACCAACCGGGAAGAATCCTTTAATAGAAAATATCTCCCTTTGCAATGAACTTTCAGCATCATAACTTTGCAGATGTTGTTTCTGCTCTAACAGCAACATTACACACTAACTAAAGTTAAAAAATTGAAATCAAAATTAACCCCATTAAGTGATTAATTAACACTAAAACAAGAGACAACATGTATGCCTTCATCTCTGAAAACATTATTTTTGTCTTGAATTTCATAATGAACTCAGACAAGCTCATTTTCCATCAGTTTTTTTTTTGCGAATTGGAATGTGTGCAAAGGATTGTAGGTGATTGGAGGACCTTGGGTTCTATTGTCTTTTGTCACGTCACATCACGCCGCTCGCGTCCAGTGTAGACACGTTGTTAAAAAAAAAAAGTTCAAAGGGAACCCTGTAAGTTTTAAAGAACACTTTGCCAAAAAGGTTCTATACAAGGAGAAATGTTAATTCACCCAAAAATGAAACTTCTGTCATTAATTCCTCACCCTCATGTCGTTTCAGACCTTCGTTCATTTTCGATGAAATCCAATGGTTCAGTGAGTCTCTATTGACAGCAAGATAATGAACACTTTCAGATGTTCAGAAAGATGCTAAAACATATTTAAATCTGTTCATGTGAGTACAGTGGTTCAACCTTAATATTATAAAGCGACAAGAATATTTTTTGTGCACCAAAACCCCCCCAAAATAACAGCTTTTCAACACTATCTAGTTATGGCCGATTTCAAAACACTGCTTCATGAAGCTTCGCATATCAAACTACCAAAGTCATGTGAACTATTGAAATTTTGAAACACTTATGACATAACAAAGCCTCGTTTACTGAAATCACGTGACTTTGACGCTCCGAGTTACAGATCAAAAAACAGAAGATTCGTAAAGCTTTGAAGCAGTGTTTTGAAATCGACCATCACAAGATATTGATAAAAAATGTGTTATTTTGGTTTTTTTTGCGCACAAAAAGTATTCTCCTCGCTTTATAATATTAAGGTTGAACCACTGTACTCACATGAACTGTTTTAAATATGTTTTAGCATCTTTCTGGGCATCTGAAAGTATAAATTATCTTGCTGTCAATAGAGACTCACTGAACCACCGGATTTCATCAAAAATGTATTAATTTGTGTTCTGAAGGTGAATGAAGGTCTTAAGGCTATAGAACGACATGAGGGTGAGGAATTAATGACAGAATTTTCATATTAGGTGAACTAACCCTTTAAATGATCGCATATTGGCTAGTTCTGTCATGAAACTCTAGATGGCGCAGGCTGATAGGTCTTTAACTCTTTTGGTAGCGATCACGTCATCATCTATACACCAGCGGCTAATGAGCTGCGGCTCAAACAAATAAAACCAAATTAATTAAACAATCCCTAATATGCTCCTATGATGGATCCCACTAAAATGTTCTATATATGAAGCGCCTAACAGAACCCTTTTCTATATTGAAGCTTTTCTCACAAGAGCGTAGTATGATGTTTATCAGGAAGTGCAGTCAGAAGGACTAGAAACAATGAATTAAAAGTAATTCAAGTTTAGGATCTTAAAACAAAGAAAACCGAAGTGATCCAAAACTAAATAAACAAAGGTATGATACAAACCCGCAGCGGTTGTGAAGTCTGGTTAGCGTGATAATGTTGCTCAACTTTCCTCAGGTCATCACAGGCGCCGTTTTCTGGCGTCTTTACTGGATTTTGGAAAACCGCATTATCATGGCTATCTTGTTTCTGATCTGGCACGTCTAGGTTAAGATGCAGTTTGCCTAGTCCTCTATCAATGTGACTGAGATCATGAGCGGCTGAAAACAAACATATAAACAACGGAATGAAAACCTGATTTAGAAATGCAGACAAAAGTGAGAATGAGAAGCATTGCTGACTGAGTATCAACAAAATTTGGTGTGGAAACAATTTTCACACAAATTTCACAATTAATAATTATAAAGAAATGGCCTATAACACACTGAATTAAACATAAGTAGTACATAAATTAAAGTAGAAATTAAATGGCTGTAGACACTGTGATAAATGATTTAAATGACACTAATGTTCACTTTCAGGGTTGGCCACTGCTCCACTGCTCCGGATTCTTGAAAACCCATGCACAGAGGAAAAGCTGGGAATGCCAGAATGCCATAATTTTAATAATTTAAAATTAGGTTGTATTTAAAACTATTTACAATAGTGTAGACTTTAAAACTTTCAATTGAGAATAACTTTCATAATGAGAATCCTATACTTTGAGGGTTCAGTATGTGTGTTTCAGTGAGATTCAGTCTTTGAGATTCATGGCATTCTGGCATTCCCAGCTTTTCCTCTGTGCATGGGTTTTCAAGAATCCGGAGCAGTGGAGCAGTGGCCAACCCTGAAAGTGAACATTAGTGTCATTTAAATCATTTATCACAGTGTCTACAGCCATTTAATAAATTATGATATTAATAATGCATGAAGTACTGAAAAGTTGTAGTTGATTTGAGTCATTTGACCTTGTTGTCGTAGCACTGTGTCAGAGAGATGTTTTAGCATTGCTGCTTGTTTTAAGCAGAGTGACTGGAGACGGACGAACTCCTGGTACAGCGCTGCATATGCCTCATCCATCTTAATGAGTGGAGGAAATTAAAAAGTCAATTTATTAGAAAGTCTTCGAGCTTGCAGTCTTGTAGCCGTTAGCTTCTGTGCAGTAAGAAATAGAGAAAGACAGAGATTTCCAACATTATTTAAAAAAAAAAAAAATACAAACCCTGTTGAAAAAAACAGCATATGCTGGTTAGGTATGTTCTGAGGCATGGAAGCTGGTTTGAGCTGGTCCTTAGCTGGTTCGAGCTGGTCTAGCGATGGTCCTAACTAGCTCCATCTTCAGGACCAGCATAAACCAGCTCAAACCAGCTAAGGACCAGCATAAACCAGCTCAAACCAGCTAAGGACCAGCATAAACCAGCTCAAACCAGCTTGAACCAGCTAAGTACCAGCATAAACCAGCTCAAACCAGCTCGAACCAGCTAAGTACCAACATAAACCAGCTCGAACCAGCCAAGGACCAGCATAAACCAGCTCAAACCAGCTAAGGACCAGCATAAACCAGCTCAAACCAGCTTCCATGCTTCAGAACATACCTAACCAGCATATGCTGTCTTTTTCAACAGGGAACGTACATTTCAATGACAAATACTACAGCTTATGAGATTTGTTTCCAGCAAAATTTAAAACCAAAACCATTATGAAATTTCCAAAAAGTAAAAGTAACATCCGAAACTATCAAACCATTGTTTTTAGAGTTAAGGCTGCACTGTGCCTGCTCAAAAATCAGTGTAAAGTCATAATGCTGGATAAAAGCCAGACTAAATTATGCCTGCTCAGCTTCTAGTATCAAATTTTACATAGTAATTGCTGTGTAAATGTATGGAGTCCCGGACATGATATGCGCACAATTTAGTAAGTCAAGGGAACAAAATAGTAAATCGTGTGCACGTTTTAATTTTTTTTCTTGCATGTCATGTGTGGGGCTCCATATAAATGCACCTAATTTCATAGTTTTTCTATTGTGACGTATATCCAAGTGAAACAGCTTCTGGAACAAGAACAAATGTAGGGCGGGGTTTCATTTTGTCCATGGGTAATTGATTGGATGTTTGTGGTTTGCGATTGGTGGATCTCATGTGAGTGACAGGTTTCCCCGCCCTCGCGCAAGTAAACACATCATCAAACAGATGCAAGAGCGAGGGGAAGTTATTTTGATTAAAGATTTTGAGGCACATAAAAAAAGGTCAATTTTGATCTCATTATGACTTTAAACAATCTGTGTAGACACCTATTACTGCTTCAGAAGCACTTTTGTGCAATTTCAATTTGGTACAATCATTTTTTTTTTTTTATTGTTGTTAGTTATGATATGACTCAAAAATGCATTGGTTCCCGCCATAGAAAAGAAGACTACTTCGACAAACAGGGAAGAATACAGAACAGATTAGAGGTAGGGTGCCACAAAAAATTATATAAGAGGAAGTTGTTACAAGTCATAACTGGGTGCTGTCACAAAATGATAACATCTGAATATTTGACAACCTGTTTTCAATTTTTTCCCTTCAGAATTACAAGATTCCGTATCGGTAACGCTTTTGGTACGGCGACAAACTAAAGGTGTTTTCTTAAGTTTTCTTGTTGAACACTTCAGTGAACCGATAGTTAGCTGGGTAACAACCACGGGTAAACCTCAAACCATCAAAATCATCTGCGCAGTGTGTTCCTCCGCAAGTATAGGGCAACTTAAACCCCAGGTGTCAACCGAAAACACAAAATGCCTACCTTTTTTATTTATTCAAGAATAAATCTGTAGCAAACCATAGCAAGTTTCTACATTGCATTACTGTGGCCACAGAATCAAAGCGTGAAGAGGAAGAACAGATTTGCATAATAGTATACATAATCTACGGGCTTACTAGTGTCCAGACATTCGTAATCAACTCGACACAATGGAAGATGTTTTTACGTTTGTCACTGATGACTGTGCGATGAAGAGTCCGTATATGCTGTCCAGCGTAAACTTGACAAATTGAAGCAAACAGTAAGTAAGCTACCAGGAAATCAAAAACAGGAACTCGAACGGGAACCTCCTCCCGGGTCAGTTAAAGTGACCCAGCACAGAAACAGTTTTCACGTCTGTACTCGAGTTTAAACTGTCCACACTGGAGTGGAGGCATTGTTGTAGTGTGTACTGCAAGTGGGCGATACTTAAAGTGTGTTGATTCACATGCTCACAGAAGAAAGCGACTACTTATATCCAATTAATGGACGAGGCTATTATACATCGATATTAAGTTCCCGTACGAACGGAACGGCCAATTCTCTGCGCAACACGACTGAAAGGGTTAGTTCACCCCAAAATTAAAATTCTGTCATTAATTCTGTCACCCGTAAGATCTTCGTTCATCTTCAGAACACAAATTAAGATATTTTTTATTAAATCCGATATTGACAGCAAGATAATTGACACTTTCAGATGCTCAGAAAGATACTAAAACATATTTAAAACAGTTCATGCGAGTACAGTGGTTCAGTCTTAATATTAAAAGGCGGCGAGAATACATTTTGTGAGCCAAAAAACAAAACAAAATAACGACTTTTCAACAACTAGTGATGGGCGATTTCAAAACACTGCTTCGAGGCTTTATGAATCATTTGTTTTGAATCAGTGGTTCGGAGCTTCAAAGTCACGTGATTTCAGTAAACGAGGCTTCGTTACGTCATAAGTGATTCGCAATTTCAATAGTTCTCCTGATTTTGGCAGTTTGATATGCGAACCGAACCACTGATTAAAACTGATTCACAGTTTCATATTTAAAATATTGTAATATATTTAAGTTTAAACAAGTAATAGCGTATAGTGTCTCTTTAATGTGTCGTGACAGATCTCTGTGACGTTCAAGCGGCTCGTGAACCGATCATCCATCCATTCATTTATAGCATCAAATAAACATGAATGAACATCAGAAGGAATGTTGTTTTAAGCGTGAATACGTGAGTACACACAGCTTTCCAAGTTCAAGTTCACCAACATTAATCTACTAACTCCCCTGACTGCTTTGTCAGACAAAATTGCGGATTCGGGGTTATGATTGGTTAGATCGCCTGTCAATCAAATTGCCGGCGAAGAGTCAATTATGAACTATTGGTCAAACTGAGCTGAAAGCAAAAACTTGAAAGAATTGGGTGCTGCTGCAATTATTTGAGTGGTTCCTCCCCTAACAGATCTCACTCCAAATTTTTGATAAACTTGAGAGCCTGAACTCAGAATCAACTTAAAAACTCCAGTTCTGTCCAAGATTATAACTCGATGCATTTATAAGATGTCAGATTTAAATATCTCCCAATAACAACAAAACGGGTTGTCCTCAGTCTGATAAATAGCAAACTGAATCAGTTTACTCGTTTCTGAACCACTATGGATTCAACAAGTTCAGTAACTGAAATGAAAGCAAATGGCGACATCTGGAGTCAAATGTGTGGTACTGCCATATATTGTCATAAACCTATATATAATGCAAGTCACTCTGAGGATATAATATATCTAATATACTGATTTGCGGGTCAATATACATTTATTATTGCTGTCTTTATTATCAATGCTGAAAAAGGTTTTTGCTACTCATGTTTTTGTGGAAACTGTGATACGTTTGGGGCAAGTAAGATTTTAAAAATTAAAGAAGAGAATTAATACTTTTATTCCGGAAGGATGTCTTAAATTTATCAAAAGTGACTTTTGAACTTTCAATTCATCCTGAAAAAATTATAATAATCATAAAATGAAAAACAAACATCCCCTCTGGACATCACTTTTGGCCACTACTGTATATATTAGAGAAGTTAGAAGTCAGAAGTTAGAAACGAAGTTAGTAGAAGTTCGCTCAGTGAGTAATCACTTACTTCTAACACACCAGAGACCAGGTTCAATCCGCACCAAAGGCAACTTCTCACATGGAAGTTGCTTTGGATAAAAGCGTCTGCCAAATGTGAATATTAAATGCAAATTTAAAAAAAATCCTTTAATGCGGCACCTTGGCACAAGGTTGCCTGTGAAATTAGTCCATCCATTTCTCCACTTTGACCCTTTGTGGAGTGATTGTGAATATGATGGATTATCATTATCACACTGAGATAATCAGCCACTATAGAGACATCACATGACTTTCCTCCAGTATTTCACCTTCTAATAGCCATGCTGTGAACTAAAAACTCAATGTGAATGAAATGGGCTCAAAATGGGCCTCTCAATCAGTGTTGACAAGTCTGAGTGTTTTTTTCTGCAGAATTGGGCTGTTAAGATGTTGCTGCGGGTTGATTTTTGATTCGACTCCCTTCAGTTTCAACACCCCAGACCTGGCAACCCTGATCTCAATCCAACCGTTATTCACTGGTGTCTCTGTTGGACAGTTACTTTATAACAATCAGTGCTTTAGACACTATTTTATTTAATCTTTTGTGATGTTTGTCAATGTCCTATCATCAATACATAAAAACAAGAAAAGAGGTGAAACAAATCTTTAGTATATTTCATTCCTTTTTATTTACATCATAATTTTCTGACAAAATATAAGCTGAAAATCATTGGAAATAAAACATTTTAATGGTTGCATGTTCAAAATCTTTCGGGATTTGTGTTTTTAACTTTTTGTTTGGCTTTTCTGGTTCAAAGTTAGAATCTGTCTCAGAGTGAAAGATTTTTTAGGAAGCACACAGCTCCCAAATCAAATCATGATCACAGTTTTCCATTTCTGTCGGAGAAAAATTTTAGCTTGGTAAAATATTTCAGGTGTTCACTCATCCTAGGATACTCATCTAATTATCATGGAAATTTTCAAGTTTGTCCCATATTTTTTTAATAATACTACTACTAATAATAATAATAATAATAATGTTTTTTTTATATAGTGCCTTTCAAGGACCCAAGCACACTTTACAAAAGATCATACAGAAAATACAGAGATATAAGCAAAGAACAGCAATCAGGACAAGCAGTCAAACAATGAACGTAGAGCATGGCCGATAAAAAGTAATGAAATAACAGAAAGGGGAACCAATCAGTTGCAAAACAAGTTTCAAGTTTTGTCTTAAAGGTCTGTAGTGATGAAACAGTACAGCGTTTGTGGGCCAGCTTATTCCAGAGCTTATGGCCAATAATACTGAACACTCACCACCAACAGTAGACAGCTTGAAATTGGGTAAAAGCTTGTTGATATGTAGTTTAAAACATAATTTAGAATCAAACAGTACTCCCAGATTACAACCAGTTGGTGAAGGCCTAATCAGGACTCCATCAATATGAATGGAGATGTCATGCTGTGACGAGCAGAATTTAAGTTTTGTCAGCATTCAGTTTCAGGAAGTTTTCCGCCATCCATGATTTAAGTTCACGAAAGCAAGAAATTATGGATGGGGGAGGAAAGACTGAATTGGGTTGAATAGCAAAATAAATTTGTGTAATATCAGCATAACTATGACAATTAAGACCATGGCATTTAACGGTCTGGCCAAGAGGAAACATAAATAAAAATAGTAGTGGACCAAGAACCGAACCTTGAGGTACACCATCGGAGATCGTGAGAGAGCAAGATTTGTTGCCTATCTGAGAGATATGAGGCTAATTAACTACTGAAGGACATTACAAATAGCAGACAGATGAGGAAGGAGTACTGAATGACAGTGTCAAATGCTGCACTTAGATCCAGAAGAACCAAGAGGCTGATGGCACCAGTGTCAGAGGCCAGGTGAAGGTCATTTGCCACTCTTAAAAGAGCAGTCTCTGTACTGTGAGAAGTCAAAAACCAGACCAAGAAAGGAATATTTGAAATTGGTCTAAAGGTAACCCAGACTATATTATCAAGACCTGGTTTCTGAAGTACCGGAGTGAAGGTGAAAATAACCAGTAGCAAGAGATCTGTTTAACATATGGGTGATCGGTAAAATGAGAGGCAAGACAAGTTTGTTAATCTCAGAGAAAAGAGTCCTGGGTTTACACGTTGCTTCATTAATATCACTGGAAAGAGAGCGAGCGGTGTCGAGTGCTTCTTTATATTGCAATATGTAATCTGAATAAGCTATAGCATGAACATGAAGGTGAGTTTTCTTATGAAGTCATTCAAGAGACTTTCATTACTCTTGTTCAGGGGTGAACCATGGGAAGGAATGATCTGAGGGGCCAGTTCTAGTTTTTAATGGGACAAGTTCCTCCAAGGCATTAGATATAGTGTCATTATATATTGAAAAAACCTCATTAAGACAGGAGAGATTGAGAGAGAAAGCTTATTGGTGCTTGTTTTTGGCTTCGTTTACCTACCAAGACTTATTTTAGCTGACAAAACTGTCATTTTAAACATGACTGAATAATATTAATGTTGAAACTGATAATCAAAAGTTGATTAACAATCAGAAGCTGGTCTAAAAACTATAACAGCTTACTGTGTCCATTCTGAGAGCTGGCTTTACAAGACTGGACAATCTTTTGAGTAAAACTAACATACATGAAAGCACGAAGCTCAAAGTTTAGCAAAAAATGTCTTCAAATAAGACAAATAGCTTCTCACCAAAACCATTTTGAAATGATGATGTTGCTCCATTACTAAACTAAATCATCTTTTGACTGTTCGCCGTGTCTCCTTGCCGTTGCTTACAGAACTTCCCCCCACACCAGGACTTGGTGTCGACCGGTTTCCATTTGCACCACTCGCTCGTCCAGCCGGCTGTGGATTAATGGAGTTTCCAGAGCTTTGAGAATTCACCCCATTTCCATTGGGAGTGTCATTACCTTCAAAGAGTAAAAAAGTCAAGCATATTGAATCAATATATGAATATTTTTATCAAACAACTAGGATCCCAAAATGTGTTTTAGTTCCTTGCAAAGGAAAATAAATCAAGCTAGTGCTTCACTGTAAAAAGCCCTAAATAATTATACCTGCAGTGGCTCCAGTGCTGCTGTTCATGTTGCTCTGGTCATTCAGTCCCTGACAGGAAACAAGAAGAAAGTCAATTACCATGACCAGTAGGGGGACCATTGACTACCATTGTATATATAAAAAAGTGTGTATATATATATATATATATATAAAACCATACTATGGCAGTCAGTGGAGCCCCACAATCAACTATTCCTTTAATTCTATCTAACAGAGAACACTGATCCAGACCTGCCTAAAACCAGTGTTGGGGAAAGTTACTTTTAAAAGTAATGCATTACAATAAAACTACAAAAAAGTAACTAATTGTGTTACTTTTTATTAAAATAATGCGTTACATTATTATTTTCTAATCAGATTACATAACTCAAGTTACTTGTAATGCGTTACCCCCAACATTGGCTAAAACACCTCAATCGAAGTCCAGATACCCGGGCTCGAACTGATAAGGTAAAACTGACACCATTATTAGATATAATAGAGTTGCTGCGAAAATGCTTTAATGTTAAAAAAATACATATACTGTACATGTTAATCCAATAAACAAAATAATGAACTTAAAACAGCATCATATGGCCTCTTTAAGACAAAAATCCACAAAAAATTAATCTAGAAGACATACCGTTTTATTCATCTGGGCCAAATATTCTGGATTTGGCTCACTAAAGTTTGGCACCTCAGAATACACCATGCAGAATCTTATAAATTGGATACAAAAATGTTAATTAATTCACAATTAAATATTTGGAGCAAGATGAATTTTAATATATACACCAATCAGGCATAACATTATGACCACCTTCCTAATATTGTGTTGTCCCCCTTTTGCTACCATAACATCCCTGACCCGTCGAGGCATGGACTCCTCTAAACCCCTGAAGGTGTGCTGTGGGACCTGCACCAAGATGTTGCAGCAGATCCTTTAAGTCCTGTAAGATGCGAGGTGGAGCCTCCATGGATCGGACTTGTTTGTTCAGCACGTCCCACAGATGCTCGATTGGATTGAGATCTGGGGAATTTGGAAGCCAAGTCGACACCTCAAACTTGTTGTTTTGTTCCTCAAACCAATCCTGAACCATTTTTGCTTTTTGTCAGAGCGCATTATCCTGCTGAAAGAGCCACAGCCACCAGAGAATACCGTTTCCATGAAAGGCTGTACATGGTCTGCAACAATGCTTAGGTAGATGGTACGTGTCAAAGCAGTTCTGAAGCTCACGTCCCACTGTTGTCTAATTCAGCGGTGGACTGGGGTCAGCATGGGCACCCTGACCGGTCTGTGGCTCTGCAGCCCCAAACTGAGATGCACTGTGTATTCTGACACCTTTCTATCAGAACCAGCATTAACTTCTTGAGCAATTTGAGCTACAGTAGCTCGTCTGTTGGATCGGACCACACGGGCCAGCCTTCGCTCATCACATGCATCAATGAGCCTCAACCACCCATGACCCTGATTCACCACTGTTCCTTCCTCAGACCACTTTTGAAAGATCCTGACCACTGCAGACCGCAAACACCCCACAAGAGCTGCAGTTTTGGAGAAGCTCTGACCCAGTCGTCTAGCCATCACAATTTGACCCTTGTCAAACTCGCTCAAATCCTTACGCTTGCCCATTTTTCCTGCTTCTAACATCAACTTTGAGAACAAAATGTTCACTTGCTGCCTAATATATGCCACTAACAGGTGCCGTGATGAAGAGATGATCAGTGTTCTTCACCTGTCAGAGGTCATAATGTAATGCCTGATCTGTGTATATTGTACTTTTCAGAGATTTTTTTCAATGCAATACAAACTGCCGTTGCAAAAACATGAATTATTAAATAAAATGAAATGATTAATGATTAAAACTTACTCTCCAATCTTCTGTAGTTCACCTCCTCTTCCAGTGTACAGTGTCAAACAGCCTTTAAAAACTGAGGCGTAACTGCAGCAAAATACAAATGCAGACAGTTCTGTAGACCGTAAACCTTTAGGCTCGTACTGTATATGAAGAGTGATATTTCACTATAAAAGCAGTTAGTAATTTGGACTATAATTGATTGTTAATTTTAGTCAGAATGGATGTGTCTTTTGAGCACAGTCAACATTTGTTAAACTGAGACTGTGTTTTATCTGATAGAATCAGAGTCTCACCCTTTGGTAAGTCTGATGATGTCACCGGCCTGAATGAGTCCACCGACTTCATCCCAAACCGATATGCTGATGCTGCCCGTCTTGTCGGCCACTTTACACGTGCGCACCTCATGACCGTCTTTGGTCTTCGTCACTCGTCCTTGAAAAATGGAAAAAAAATGTTTTTAATATCTCCTAATCACAGTGAAGCGTTGAGGTAATATTATTTTTGTAAACAGTTTCTAGCATTTTAGAAAACAGCTTATATCCCCTTCAGAAATATTTACCATCTGAACAGGGCGACTAAGATAGTTTTATCTGTTTATTACAGTAGGGACATTCCGTGTCAAAACAAACAAATTTTGGAAACTTCCCCAGCTCAAATATTTGATTTTGGTAATATTTTTTCTGTAGAAAGGCAAACATAAATAGTGATGAAAGCCAAAATATTAAATGTTTTAAATGGGTAAAATTCAACAGTTTGGACATTAAGTCACTTTGGGGTCCAAATATCTATGGCACTGAACTATATAAGGTCTGAAAAATGAAGAGTGCAAAAGAAAATTTTATTAAGAGTAATAATCCATAAGGATATGAAGATATCTTGAATATTTTTAGTGTAACAGGCATGAAAACTTTGGAAAAGGAGTATTTATGGTCCTCGGGTATGTTGTATGCAATTGATCTGGGAAGAAAATGAGTTCTAGTTTTAAAAAAATCAGCTGTATGTAAAGTGACCCACATTTGGTTTTTTCCCACAGCAAACGTGAACAATTTACCAATTCACTCATGGAGCCGCATTAAGATCTCCATATCTCTGGGATTGAACCCTCGAGGGCCTTTAAAATGAAGATACCAAAAGGAAAGTTTAAGAACAGAATCAAAAAGGATATCAAGATATCTTTAATACTTCTTCAGTTAAAGGCATGCAAACTTGAGGCAAAAAAAAACAAAAAGTGCTTTTCGCCATTTTTCAACGGTCACCGTTGGCATATAATGAAACAAAGATTGCTAAAATCAGCAGATTTTACTAATAGACCAACCGATCTCTGTAAAAAATAAAATAATGATGCTGCCATTTGACATGTCATGTTGACCCCCTTTAAAAAATAGCGAATTAGTCAGTAAATATACATCTGTGAAATTTAATATTTTGGCATTTCATCACTATCTATGACCCTGAACCACAAAACCAGTCACATGAGTATATTTGTAGCAATAGGCAACAATACATTGTATGGGTCAAAATGATCAATGTTTCTTTTTTGCCAAAAATCATTATGATATTAAGTAAAGATCATGTTCCATGAATATATTTGGTAAATTTCCAAACATAAATATATAAAAAATGTGAGTGAGTGGATATGTATTGCCAAGGACTTCATTTGGACAACTTTAAAGGCGATTTTCTCAATTTTTTTGCTCCCTCAGATTCCAGATTTTCGAATAGCTGTATCTCGACCAAAAACTGTCCTATCCCACCAAACCTCACATCAATGAACAGCTTATCTATTCAGCTGTCAGATGATGCATTCATCTCAATTTCCAAAACTGGACCCTTATGACTGGTTTGTGATTATGTTTGTCTTTCTACAGAAAAAAATATTAATAAAATCAAAAATTAGTTTGAGCTGACATGGAATGACCCATAAAGCTGTATAAATCAGTAATGTATTTAATGAACTGTTGCCAGTTACTTTAGTGTTGACTAACTAAAAAAAAACATATTCGGACACATTCGGCCAGTCAGGAGTGTCGAAACTTCTATATTACCATATTCTGAATCTGATAACAATGCATTCAAGTTATTCCTGAAATCCAGTATTATTGACTCCTGTATAATAAACTGCTTGTGCTTTTCCTGAAAAGCAACTGCTAAATGATTAAATATTAATGCAGAATTATGATTATTTCTAATATTTTGTTCATGCGCTGCATGTGATGTGTTGTTTGGACACCTGTTTCCAGCACGATGAAATTGACATTGAGATTCTTGAGTCCAGGTTTAATGTCCTTCACATGAGTCTCTGTGCTCATGATCAGTCTGCTTCTGCCCCAATCCTGCAAAACCTGATGCACAACACATCTGATGCACTTCACATCACTTCAAACCACATTCAAGACAATAAAAAATGACTTTTTTGGCAAACTAGCATTAATTTCGCTGTGATGAAGCACGCACGTGCGACACTGACAGATGATAAACAATATTAAACAAACCAGGAAACTAAAGAAAACACTTACTGGTTAGCATTGAGCTACGGTTGCACTGACTGTTTTAACAGTAGCCTACTATTTCCCGTCATCTGCTCCACTTTGTGGGAATAATCCAGTGCAGACTCGCTGCTCGTAATGTGAATTAAGGCGCTGAATGTTCTGGCAGCTGTCAATCATCACAGTTAATGTGGACAGTCAACTACCGCTTACAGTGCTTGACGTTTTGTTTGTAAACGTCATGACGCAATGCTTTCAGTACGTCATGACGTAGTTATCCGCACGAATCCGATCTGCACAGCATATGAAAGTTGATTTATCTGGAAGAGTTAAATGAAAATAGGTCAAAATAATGTGGAAATATTCAAAGTAATCTGGGAAACTTTCCTTTAGCGACTTGAGTTGGTTAATCCACATAATATCGATATTTATTTTGAATTTTTGCGCGTTGAAGGGTAATTTAATCCCGTACAGTTCATCCGAGAGAATTTTCGACCTTTTAAAGGTAAGATTCGTTAAAATAAATATGTAGGACGCGTTTGAAAATAGTTGCTATATGAATGAAAACGTCACTTTAAATCGTGACAATTCGGATTGTGAATTAGAATTGATATCCGAATCATAACTGTCTTATTTATTTAAAACATTTAAGTCTCATTCAAATGAGTTTATTCAACGAATTTTTATTTTTCGTCGGTTAAATGCGTTCGTCATCATTTGAGGTCAGATTTGTTCAAAACTCAATATTCACGTAACTAACAAAACGTGTTTGCTAATATGTTTGTTTTGGTCATCTACCGACCGTATAATTACAGTAGTTCATGTATTCAATCACTTGTGGAAATAACACAATAATCATACACCTTTTGAGAAATAAACATTCACTTGGTTTCTAAGGAAGGACACATTTATGAGAAGTTAAAACCTTCTTTTAAAAACACTCTTCTTCAAGAATTTTGGTTGATTATTTCTCCACAGTATCTTTATAGCTATGTACATCCATATATCCACCATGCATTTTAACCTCTCTCCATCCTCATTTCTCAGGTCAAGAGTGATTTAGGACAAACAAAATGGCTTCAGAATCTGATTTAGAAAAGGAGATTAGCCCTGTTGACTTCATTCAGCTGCAGGAGTATTTAGAGTGTAAGTGTCTTTCATAAAAACTGCAGGAATCATTCCTCATTTCCTTTATTGACTCATAGATGAAAGAATAACAAGATAAATCATGGAACTGAAGATTATAAGTTAAATTTCTGACATTGTCCTTGTTGTTTCTTTGTTTTTAAAATTCTTAGACAGCAGGATAAAGGTGAAAGATGCGATGAAGGAATTTCATGCTGGTGGAAAGCTGGTCCATCACAGGTTTGGAGATGTAAGCAGCTTAACTACAGCATAAATGATGGAATCATCAAAATCATCAGTTTCAAAAATGACATGTGAAATCTGAGAATGATTTTTTGATGTTTTTGTTACATTTATAACATAGAAACTGGGTTAATGGGATGGTTCAGACGAAAATAATAATTAAAACTATTTTTTATTTTTAATAAACTACTTTTTTTATTCTCAGTCTTTCTTTTTTTGAAGAATGACAACTGTTTTTGTCCATACGATGGAAGTCAATGGGGCCTAAAACAATCACAGGCAGTGCTGGGGAAAGTTACTTTTAAAAGTAATGTTACAATATTGTTTTACTCTCATAAAAGTAGCTAATTGCGTTACTTAGTTATTTTTTTGGATCGAGTTACTTTTGGATTACTTTATGTCACCTGGGCTGGGTTTGCTTGTGTGTTTAATAACAAAAAAAAAAAAGAGAGATTTTTAGCATAATGTAAAGGCATATTAAATGTAAATTCACATGTGCCATAATAGGGCCCTATTTGAGGGAATAGCCTTGTGTTTTAGTGTCCAAAACCATAATGGACATTGTTAATGCATTCATTCAATCCCACAATGCACCGTAATAACAGTCCCTCAACGGCTAGAGAATACCCATAATGCACTGTGACATTCGCATCCCACCAGAAGATGGCATAAATTCCATTCATTTTCCAAACCACTGGTCCAACAATTAGGAAAAAAGTGGACCATCAGAATAAATTATTACCGACATTTCACGTTTGATCACATTCTCTTTGCATTTTCCTCACTGTAGCACATAGATGCAACAGGATTTTCTCTATTCCTCAAGAATTATCTTGAGGTTGATGATTTTCCAGCTGATCTCTGCCAGCGTCTCTACTGGTATTTCCAAAGATTTGAGCGGTCTGGTCCTGACCAAAGTCCTCACAGCAAAGATGGTGAGCTCCTGCAGTCATCTTGAACTACAGTAAACATGTCAAAACACACTTGTCTGTTGTCTTTCCAACCCGTTCGCTTACAAACCGTGTGAGAGATCCAATGCCTTGTTTATATTTGTGTTAAATTGACTAAATGACATTTTTATAGAGGTTTAATGATAATATTAATCTAAACTACTATATATAATAAAGAATAGAATGTATAATGACTAATTCAATGCTTGATTTCACTAGAAGATTTAAATCAGTAGCCTACTTTATTTTACTTCATAAGCACTTTTTATAATTTTGAACGAATGCAATGCTTTTTAATACAACATAGGCAATAATGTAATTGTTAAAATTTAGTAAAAACAATATTATTTTACATTTGAGGTGTACAAAATATAATCCGTGACAGTGTGCAGGCATCTGTATCTAACACAATTCTTTCTTTTCAGCAAACCACTGAAAAAACGGAAATTCTGCAATTAATTTTAGTAATTATGGACAAAACTATTTGCAGTAATTGTACTGTTTCTGTCACTAACATTGACGTGCACAAGTACATTTTCGATTTATATGAGTTATATATATTTGTGGGTTTTCACTGCAAAACAATTTTTGAGAAAAGCTGCAGGAATGCAGTGCTTTTGAGTTTTTAATGATAGTGGGACTGTTAAAGGCTATTTAATAAAATGTAACTGCACACTAAAGTATAAACTTTGACTGTAAAGTATAAACTGTAAGTATTAAAATGCACACTGGCTCTTGTTTTGGTGAGCAATACATTGATATTCTGTGTTATTTGTTCTGCTCTTTCAGGTGGCGTCTCTCTTAAAGCTGTATCGTGTTACTTTTCCATATTGGAGGATGGGAATCCACGAGACAAACTAGAATGTAAGACATTCATCAAATGTATAGTGATCTCTAGCAGATAATATCTGTAATACTATGTACTAATACCATATACAGTGTAAAATGAGTTTTTATTCTTTTAAATGATTTAAACTTGGTTTTTAAGTGTGATTTAATGCAGTGAATATGCAAGGTATTTATCAATGATATGATACTTATTTGGCAGACACCTTCAAATTGTATGATAAAGATGACAATGGACTTCTTGATAGCAAGGTAACAACAGGCGTACATGAGATTTGTCTTGAGTATGATGTATTTGGCGTTTTAGCGTACTTAGGTTATGTCCAGTGATCTCCGCTTAAAATAAATGATAACTTATTATGTTTATTTAATTATTTTTTCCTGTGTATGTTTGTTGAATAGGAAGTTGATAAAATTGTTACGCAGATGATGCAAGCTGCCGAATATCTCGGATGGGATGTGACCGAACTAAAGCCAGTAAGTTCATATAACTCCTTCAGAAATGACATTGGAGAAATTACATTTGCTTTTTCCAAGTTAGTTAGTATGGAAGCTTGTTTCTGCCACGGGATAAAAAGAATAAAAAGGGTAATGGTGACATTTTATCTCACAATTCTGAGGTTTTTCTTGCAATTGTGAGATAAAAAGTCATCATTACCTTTTTTTGTGTGTTTATATCTCTTTAGACCTCCATTTAAAAAAAAAAAAAAATAATAAAATTGAGATATAAACTTGCAATTCTGAATTTGTTTCTCACAATTTATTACTTGGAATGTTAAGAAAAAGTCAAAATTGTGAGATTTAAAGTCGCAATTCTTTTTTTTTTTTTAATTCCATGGCGGAAACCATCTTCCTATGACTGGTGGGCTGGCAATTTTTTTTTTTCTGGTTTTAAAATGAAAATAAATAAATAAATAAAGTCATGTCAATTCATGTTATGCATATTGTTTCAAAGCAGCATTATAGAAAAAAAAAACATGCAGTACTAATGTCTGAAATTCGTCTGCCATGGACGACTCTTTCTTGATCAGAGTGACAGTCTTATTGGGAAATTTGTCATATTGAAGGGTCTTCCAGAGTGTGTTTCAGTCAAAACTATTACATATTCATTCCATTTTAAAGTTGGCATGAATCAAAATTGACCCCATTTATTTATTTTTGCTGGTCTTATAGTGAATGATTCATCCATTCACATTTTATACTATTTTTTTTTTTAACTTTGATCAAAATATTTAATCAAAATATCATAGCTTGCTCTTTCTGTAATATGACTGCATTGCAGTTAATCAAATCTCATTCAGATCTGCCTCCAATCCTTACAGAATCCTCTAATCATTCACTCACCCGCATGCCATCCCTGATATATATGACTTTCTGACTTTGGAAAAACACAAACAAAGATTTTTAGGGAAATAATCCATCTCTGTGAGTTCATATAATGCCATCGAATGGCTGTTGCTCATTTGACGCTTAAAAAACCACACACAGCGATTGCGACGGTAATCCATACGACCCCAGAGTCGATGTCAATCCATGTCTTCTGAAGCCAAACGATCGCTGTGTCTCTATAATACAGCGCCCACTTTTCACAATTCAGTCAACAGCCAATGTGTTAATCTAGTCCAATTTGTGGAATATTTGGCATGTCTGTCTAAAAGAGACACCAGTACAGTTCGCAATGCACCGCAGAGCTCGCTTTTAGGGTCGAGTTGTGATAACCCAATCACGACCGGTATGTGCTTTCTCTTCTCAGCTGCTGTTTGCACACATTAAATTTAGGATGAATGAAAGTGAGTCAGTTCAGTGATTTTATTTGTAGCACTTCTTCTAGATGAAAATCCTTACTTGTCCAGGTCAAGATCTCTTTGTATGTTTGAAAGAGTGAGGTTAGTAGCCCTACGTATAAGCCTTATCATTTCCTAGCCAGGCTTATAATCATAGATGAGGAAGTTTGCTCTTTCAAAGCCTTTCACTAATAAATGGCAGTATATTTTAAGCTTATGAAAATACACTTACATTGTTCCTTTTTCCAGGTACTTCAAGACATGCTGAAAGCCATAGATGTAGACAGCAGTGGTACTGTAACCCATCGAGAATGGACACAAGGGGGATTGAACAACATTCCTCTACTGGTTCTTCTTGGATTAAAGGTCAACAGTCTTTATCTGAATGTATTTGTAATCATGCAGTGAGATCAGGAATGTCATATGGTGTGGAATATATTACGTTAGATGTTGTGGCCTCATGGTTAGAGAGTCAGTCTTGTAACCTGAAGGTCACGGGTTTGAGTCTCAGTTCCGGCAGGAAATGTTGGTGTGGGGAGAGAAAGAACAGCATTCTTTTCCACTCTCATTACCCACAACTGAGGTGCCCTTAAGCAAGACGCTTAAAGGGTTAGTTCACCCAAAAATTAAACTTCTGTCATTAATTCCTCACTCTCATGTCGTTCTACACCCGTATGACCTTCTTTCATCTTCAGAACACAAATTAAGATATTTCTGATGAAATCCAATGCCTCAGTGAGGCTTCCATTGCCAGCAATGTCACTGAACCCCTCAAGATCCAGAAAGCTACTAAAGACATATTTAAAACAGTTCATGTGAGGACATGCCAAAAAAACAAAATAGCGACTTTTTGACAATATCTAGTGATGGCCGATTTCAAAACACTGCTTCATGAAGCTTTACGAATCTTTTGTTTCGAATCAGTGGTTCGGAGCACCAAAGTCACGTGATTTCAGTAAACGCAGCTTCGTTTACGACATGTGAACAACTGATTTTAAGCAGTGTTTTGAAAACGGCCATCACTGGATATTGTTGAAAAGTTGGTATTTAGTTTTTTGACGCATAAAAAGCATTCTGATCGCTTCATAGTATTAAGGTTGAACCACTGTACTCACATGAACTGTTTAAAAATGTTTTAGTATCTTTCTGGACTTTCTGAAAGTGTTCATTATCTTGCTGTCAATAGAGACTCACTGAGCCATCGGATTTCATCAAAAATATCTTAATTTGTGTTCTGAAGATGAACGAAGGTCTTACGGGTGTAGAACGACATGAGGGTGAGGAATTAATGACAGAAGTTTAATTTTTGGGTCAACTAACCCTTTAACCCCCAATCACTCCCGGCTCCGCAGCAAAAATGGCTGCCCACAGCTCCGTGTGTGTGTGTGTGTGTTTGTTCAATAATCACTGCTGTGTGTGTGCACTTGGATGGGTGAAATTCCGAGTATGAGACAACATACTTGGCTATATGTCACTTTCACTTTTAACACTATCTACAGGTCGCTGAAAAGGACGGCCAGCATGTCTGGAGGCTGAAGAACTTCAACAGGCCTACATATTGCTTTGTCTGTCAGAACTTGATGTTGGGTCTGCGAAAACAGGGCTTATCTTGCATTGGTGAGTTTATCAATGATAATCTTTTTAAATATACAGCTTTATACATATTTTGTCTCTTTAAACATACAGTTGTCTATATTCAAGGGTCCAGACATTTAGTATAAGTGGATGCTTTTACACAGGACATTTTTGGGCTTGAAGACCTTTGTGAACAGAAGTGTGTTTAACTGTATTGAATGTAGTGTATGTCAGATTTTGAAAGTGCATATTTTGTTTTTTAAAATGTGCTTGCAGATAATATAATTCAAATAAAATAACAGGCGACTTAAGTGTACTTAAAGAGAGTACATTTTCATGACTATGGCCTGGTTTCACAGACAGGGCTTAGATTAAGCCAGGATTAGGCCATAGTTCATTTAGGACATTTAAAAGTATCTTTTATAAACATGCCTTAGAAAAAAGCATTACTGGTGTGTATCTTAAGACAAAACAATTACACTGACATATTTTAAGCCTCAAGTTATTCAGTAGTACATTTTACATTTTATATATTTTAAATCTACTAAATTGTAACTTCATTAAAAATGTGTAAATAATAAAGATGACATACAAGTTCATTAATGACATTAATGATATTTCAGTTTACCATAAATGCTTGTCAGTAAAAATAGCAGTATACTTTAATTTCTTGATTTCGATATTTCCAAGACAACAGAAGTAATTATGAAATTACATATAATTGAAGTCCTACTTAAGTGGGTATAGAAAACACTTTTAAGTACAACTCAATTAAATTAAAACGTAAACTATCAATTTAAACAACAATTTTCATTTAATTCCAAATAAATGCAATTAAATGTCCAAAACATTCAATTTAGTTCACATTTAGTATATTCTTTTGAAGTATATTATTCCTGTAATTAGTACTCCTAAAGCGTATTTCATTTTCATTAGGGCATTCCAGATAACACTGAATATGTACAGCCTTTTTTTTACCTTTTACTGGAAGGTAGCCCTGATTTCTAGCGTTTTTGTTTATGCCCATACCAGCTACGTACCAAATTTTAATTGTTCAAGCCAAAGACAAACTCGAACTTGTGGACGAGCCCCCGATTTATGTTACGACCGTCTTGGGTCAGCCGTAACATAAATGAATTTGTGCCCGCTCAGTCGATGAAGTTTTCCAAATAAAGACATTTATTCACAATAACATACACAAATAATAATGATTAACAGAAACAAATGGGGATTAAATTCAGGAGTGGACCAGGCCAAAACAACAAACAAAAATAACTAATGTTAAGACCCTCTAAATTACCTGAAACGAAAAATACATTAAAGAAAGACAACACAACTTCCCTAACTCCCTTAGCCCAAAACATAGAATAAACAAGTATAAATAAATAAAGTGGCGTCACACCCCCTACTTCCCCTAAATTAAATTTATACAAAAATAAAATTATTACCAAAGAAAACTGAATATTACACATCGAAAACAAAACAAGGTTTGGCTGACACACAAACACAATGGAAGACTTGGGCAGAGCAAAATAAATGGCACGCATTCGGCGACCCCTTCAGAGTGTTGGTGAGGTGTTTATATCTCGAATCCAGACGGGACACACCAATCATAGGCTCTGCTGACTTGGGACAGGCCACGCCTTCTCCTGCACAGACACTCAAACAAAACACATGCAAAGACAGACGTAACACTATTTTGTAATGTAATGACATCGTCAGCATTGCTCCTCTTGTTTTATTGACTTCTAGTTTGCAAGTACACTGTCCACAGCAGCTGTGCCAACAAAAACCACACACCATGCGTCAGGACCTTTGTCAGGTCCAAAACAGAGATATGGGTGAGAGATGATACATTTTGTTCTGCGTTAAGTAAGATTTACTTGCTATGTGTTACATTTATTCACAGAAAACATGAACATGAAGTTAATGCTTGGCCTGTGACTTTTTCCCCCTGTTCCCAGTGTTCAGTTCACGACTGGATCAGTGCTGACTGTGAGTCCAACAAATGTGAGATTTGCCACAAAAAGATCAAGATACTCACAGGGAAGAGCTGTGCATGGTGTCGCCGCATGGTGAGTGTTGATTTCTCAGTCCAGATTTACATTTTATAATTTTGCAGATTTTTTATTTACAAAAAGCATGTGACCTACAGACTTAAAGCAGTCCTGTTATGATATCTTCCATGTTCATCTTTCTTTAGTGTGTGATTTTGCTGTTTGATCATGAAAAAGCTCTGCAAAGTTTCAAAGTCCCTCCAGCAGGAGTTATTCTCTGTATCAGTGTCACTGTTTCTGAAGTCAAGTCAAGTCAAGTCACCTTTACTTATATAGCGCTTTTTACAATGCAAATTGTGGCAAAGCAGCTTTACATTAATAATTGGCAAATAATTTTGGCTGCACAGCAGCTCCCAAAGAAAATGTGTCATTGTGCAGCTTATTCTATATATTATTGATTCATTCCGTTGCAAAGATCAGTAGTTATTAGTCTAGTTAATTTATGTATATCAGCACTGGAGAAAACAGTGATGTAATCGTCCGGCTCAGTTCACATACAACGGCGCCAATGCAGGCATATCAAAAACACTGCTGAATATCAAGCAAGTGTCCCCAACTTAAGCAAGCCAAAGGAAACAGCAAGGAACCAAAACTCCAACAAATGGAGAAAAAAACCTTGGGAGAAACCAGTTCTCCTCTGGCCAACAGTGAACACTTGTCCGATACTCAGGCAGAGTTACACGTCATAAGTCAGATTTGAGTCGCAACAGTCAAAATATTTAATCCAGTTCCATCTAGTTTAAGATCTTTTTCATCACGCCGGTATGGGACGGTTTGTTGGGGATCTGTGCCACTGGCTGATGTGTCGGTAAGGCCCTCACAGGGATGAGCCAGTTCACACAGTCTCCACCGACACTCCAGGGCCACGCTGCTGATGCGCACAGACGCAGGTTCCCCATCCAACCCGGACACGGCCCAGATCCAGTCAATCACGTTAATTGGTAAACCTTGGTATAAGCAACTCCCTGAAACGCCTTCATTGTAGTCTTGAGTTCTTCTCTGGGAATGAACACGTCACAATATTCCTCATTTAAATAATTGAAACTCTGTTATGGTAAGGGGTGGGACATTTCCCAAACACGCTCACGTTTGACCAATCACAACACTCTGATCCAGCCGACAAATCAGAGCACAGTGTGCTTTTCAGAAGGCGGGTCTTCATAGAGACTGGAACTAAAGAGAGCGTTACTGACAGACTGGGAAGAGAGGAGCTGCAACAATGGAGAATATGAGGAAAATAATGAAAATTCAATCATGAAAACCTGTTTTAGTAGAGCCCAAAAACAACATCAAGACTTTGAAAATAGGTCCTCTTTAATTTATTTAGTTGGTTGTTTTATTTAGACAGCTTTTGTATATGCTAATGTTTTCTGTCTTTACTGGTTTTTCTGGTGATGATGAACGTAGCGCCACAGCGACTGTGTTCCTCTGGGCTCGTCGCACTGTGACTGTGGGCGATTACAGCATCACATCCTTCCACCATGGGCCATATGTGCTGTAAGCAAGAGCTACAACAATATAAAACCATTATTATTGTTGTGGTTATATAAGGCAGTTTGGCTAGAATTATTATAACTTAAAATAGTAATTATAACTTTTTATTTTCTCATGTTCAATTATAGATGGATCAAGCTGACTCAGGAAGCAGTCTGGGAGAAAATTACCTGGTAAACATGAACTCAGATGGACACTTTTTGCAGGCAAGCAGTTCTACATCTTGACTCCAAATATTATAGTTAAATGTTTTTGTGATACTAAATGTTTGATGAAGTGTATTTATGTACTCTTATCTATTTATATCTTCATGAAGATATTTCCTGTGAAGGACACTCACCCTCTCTTGGTGTTTGTAAATCCAAAGAGTGGCGGAAAACAAGGAAAGAGGTTATATTCTTATATTAATATAACATGTTATGCTTTTTCTGTTATTGCCTTTGATATAGTGTGTAATAGAGCTGTTTGTGAATGTAAAAGGTTCAAAGTTTTAAAGATCAAAGTACAGATAAATGGAGTTTTTGTCTCCCAAAAGAAAGAAGTGATTCTGAACTGAAACAACTCGTCAGTAATTCAGTCTCACATCCTGCTGATCCTATGTAGGTTCGTAACAGATTTGCATAATGTCAGTCTATGGTCTTCACAGGCTGAACAGCGTCTCTTTCCCTCGCCCTCAAACACTGTAGTTGTATCTGAGAGAGTTTTGGTCATGTTGTTCATGTCGAGAAGACGCTGTTTTCTGCTGCCAAAGCAAATCCACAGATGAGATTGATACGGTAAAACCAACGCCAGCGTTATTGTTCGTATCACTGTGTATCAAGTTCTGAGGAAGAGCTGAGATTCAGATATGATAATGAGCATTAGGTTTCTTATACTGTCGACCTATCACAATAGACTGGGCCATCTGACCAATCAGAGCAGAGCAGCTCTCAGAAAGGCGGTGTTTAGAGAAACTGAATATTTGATCAAACTGTTTCAGACACTGTGAGAAAAGAGATGATGCTGTAATGGATAATGTTTTTTACCTTGTATGAATGTAAACCTGCTGTAGGAGACGACAAAACAAAATGTAAAATAGCATAATAGAGGCACTGTAATACTGATGGCTGCTTTGTCTCCTAAAATGGTTGAGACCGGAACACTTTTCTTACATTTACCTAATAAGAACATTTAAAATAACTTGCTCAATGATGTTATCTGTTTTGCTGCAGGGTGTTGAGAAAGTTTCAGTTCCTCCTGAACCCACGGCAGGTATACAATCTTGACAATGGAGGACCAAATCCAGGGTACGTTTTGTTAAATACATACGACTAGCACACCATTACAAAGCAACATGAAACAAACTCATACGTGTCTATTCATTTCAGGCTCCATTTCTTTCAAAATCTTCATCAATACAGAATCCTGGTCTGTGGAGGAGACGGCACTGTCGGCTGGATTTTGGATGCTATTGGTTAGAAACACAGTCATGCACATGTCCAAAGATATGTCATAGTATGCACACAATTTTATTTGATCACATAATATTTTGTTACCCATTAAACCACATACAGATTTTATTATTTACATGACTTTTCCCAGTCTAAAAATCACTTTTAACCTTATAAATCCTACTCATCATATTTAATACACAAATTTCTAATATCAACATGTTCAAAACGTTGCTGAAAAACCTGCTGCACACAATCTACTACGGGCCTTCTGTCGCCTGATCGATAGTTTAGGCTTTTTAGCGAGTAAAAGACCTAATTGTTAAAACTGTCCAACTTCAGGTTGTGGTTCTCCTGATTTTTTCTGTGAAATTTTTACTGATTATTATAAAGTAAATGTAATCACTTTTATATTGTTAGCAATATTTCACGAAGAACACTTACTGGATTGAAGCAAATTAGGTTTACATGATTATCCATATGTATTTTTTTATTTATTTTTTTAAATGTTCAGATGTGAATATCAAATATGATCATCAGGCTTTTGAGGAAGGTTTATGTGTTCATCTCTCAATCATCAATGTATTGGATTGCATTATACTGTATGCTTTAAAACTAGAGCTTTGATCATAAAAATAAGCATTTAAATATCGTCTTTCTGAAGTGGCATCTTACAAATACTTACTATTGTAATTATTAAGTAAATGAGTTGATTTCAAGCAGACCTGTTGTTTTATTTTTTCCTCAGATAAAGCTGACATGGTGATTTGCCCTCCAGTTGCAGTCCTTCCTCTAGGAACAGGAAATGATCTGGCACGATGTCTGCACTGGGGAGGAGGTAGGTCTCCTTAAACAGCCTAGTCCATGACTACTGCAGCATTCAGTAGGGATATACATCACTTTAACAATAAATTTGGCTGATTTTAGCCAGTGTATGTGCATGCAAACATAAAAACAAAAATATAACAAACAATCAAATCAAACATAACAAGAAACACTACAGTGTTTACAAACTATTCGACAGTCAACATTATCCAGCACACAAAGTTATGTTCTATGAATGTTTCTCTTGCATTCCCATTAAAGCTGCAGTCCGTAAGTTTTGCCTATTTGTCGCCATCTCTGTTTGAAACCTGCAATTGCAGTTATTTGCGAAATTATCATCTTTATGTGGGTTGTGCATCGGCACGACTCCTCAGCGCAGACGTGACGTAATAACGCAAAGATGAACGGCTGCATGCTCGAATTTCCCTCGGAAACCCACCAGTACCGACTTTCTCATAAAACATTATTACAAGCTTATCGTTGTGAATCGGGCTAAGGTAAGGAGATAGTTTTGAACTCTGTACTTGCTCAAATTGGTTTTGGATCATTTTTAACCAAAAAATGTTACAGACTGCAGCTTAAGTAAAAATGTAATTTCTGAATGTTCTCCGAACATTTAAAACATCCAGTTTTTGAAATGTTTTAAAAATGCTTGGTTGTATGAACATTAAGGGAACATTCCATTTTTTAATTTTGTTTGTATGTTTCAGATTGTTCAGAGAACATTTAAATGTTACCAGCTAACAGGAAACATTCTCAGAACTTTGCCTAACGTTCTGGCAAGGTTGTCTCAAAGTATTGAACAAACGTCTTTCCAGTAACGTTAATAAAATGTTCATTCAAAGTTATGAGATTGAAAGTTGCATAAACTGCTAAGACTAGTCTTGCAAGTTAGTCATCAATTTTTTCTTTAAAACTGTAACTTTTTTTTTTAAGTCAATTACATAAAAACGTAAATTAGTCTAATTTGATTGATTACCCCTAACTAACTGCTATTCGGGCAGACTAGTTCTTAAGACACAGTGTAATGGCTGTTTATGGAACTGGCCCTTGGTCTTTGATAATGAAAAAACAAAACATTATTCATATATTGTTTATGGAACTTTTTTTTTCTGAAAAGCTTACTTTAATTGAGTTTTTCACAGGGACAGAAACAAGCACAGATTGTGCTATTTTAATGTGTTTTTGGATATTTAATGTGTTTTGTTCTGCTGACAAAACACTGCAAAAATATACATCCAAGACATTTCAGTAGACAAAAAATTTCAGACAACATGAGCTGTGGAAACTTATAAGTGATCTAAGAGATTTATACAGCTTTTAACAGCAGATACTGTTGACAACACAAAGTCTATCCCTCACAGCTTCCATTTCATACCTGTCACAGCGCTGCTCTGAATACAGTCTATACAATACACACAATACAATTTTTTTTTTTAAATGTTATTACTCGTTTCAGTACTACTCTTTGTTCAGAGAACATTCAGAAGTAACGTTCCCATAATGTTTGCAAAATTATCAAATTGAATGTTCCCTTAACTTTCAGATAATTAAGAAAACACTTATCTATTGAACATTCAGAAATAACATTTTCATAACTTACATTTTCTTACTTCTTAGAACATATTTTTGTTAGCTTGGAAAAAGTATAACATTTAAAAAAACAGATTAACATCCAACTAAATTTTTTTAGAAAAATAACAGTCTATGAATAATATATAAATGATGTTTTTGAGCTTTGAGAACATTATTAAAGACAAGATAACTTTGAACAAACCTTCTATTAATGTAATTGGAAGATTGTTTGTTCATAACTTGTGTGAACTTATCACCATATTCAATCCACAAGTCAGATTGAATGCAAGGGGGAAGATAAAATGCCCTTGCAAGCAGTCCCTGACGTTGGTACAAGTGTTTTTTTTTTAAACGGTTTGACTTTGAATCATCTGCCTGAAGGTAAAGTCTGTATTCATAATTCAAGACGTGTTGTTCTTATATATGTTGGATTGAACAGGATATGAAGGCAGTGATCTGACAGAAATTCTTAAGCAGATCGAGGAGAGCACACTAGTGCAGATGGATCGCTGGAGTTTGCAAGTCATTCAAGCTGATCTGGCAGATGAGGGCGACCCAGTGCCTAATGACATCATCAACAACTATTTCTCTATCGGTGTGGTGAGTGCCAAGAGAATTATGTTTTATTTTCCTCTTGACAAATGGCACAACTATGAAGCCAGATTTCAAATGACTTAACTCTTACAATGGTGGCACTGTATTTCTGTAATTGGCTGCTATATTGTATTTATGTCAATAATTTTTCAAGTGTGATGTTCCCTCAACAGGACGCATCTATAGCACACCAGTTTCATGTGATGAGAGAGAAAGATCCGCAGAAGTTCAACAGCAGGTCAGGATCTGAAATGTGTTCAGTTAGTACTTTGTGTTGTGTTTTTGACTGCGTTTATTACTTAGTTCAGTTTTAAAGGGGACCTATAAAGCTCCTTTGACAAGATGTAATATAAGTCTCTGGTGTCTCCAGAATGTGTCTGTGAAGTTTCAGCTCAAAATACCCCACAAATCATTTGATATAGTTTTGTTAAATTTGCCTATATTTGGGTGTGAGAAAAAACACATTGCTTATGTGTGTCCCTTTAAATGCAAATGAGCTGCTGCTGCCGCCCCCTTTCCAGAAGAGGGCGGAGCTTTAACAGCTCAACAACAACAACAAAGCTGGAGAATCTCACGCAGCCAAAATGACAAATTGTCAGTAACGGTGTTCAGCCTTACATTGTTCAAACTGGAGTCGACACTGATGGAGAGACTCAGGAAGAACTTTTAGAATAAAACTGGATGTTTCTGAACGGTTTGTGGATAAATTTATGTAGTTGCTGTGGAGTTTATTCAACTCATCCACTAGCATGTGCCGTCATGTTCATCTTTTGTTCAAATCCAGTGTTGACCCTCGTTTGTGAAGCAGTCCGGTGTAAAATGACGGCATCAACAACACTCTAATACAACAACTCCTCCTCTTCTCTAAATCACCTCAACATGGCTCCGCCCCCTTTGTTGAGTTTTCCCGGGGCGGGGTTTATGTAAATTTTAGGGTTAGTGATGTCGCCAATCCGGGAAGAAGCTCGTTGTAGTCCCTACCAGCCGTTTGTTGTAGTCCTTAAAAAGCGATTTCTGTAAAAGAAAATATCTCTGAACTTTTAGCGTCGTAAATTTGCAGATGTTGTTTCTGCTCAAACAGCAATATTACACACTAACTAAAGCTAAAAAAGTGAAATCATAATCAAGCACCCCTTTAAATGTTCTACATTTTTCTATTTTATGCCCTTAAAGAGCCAGAAATAAGCTGTGGTATTTTCAACTCGCAACGTCTGAGACCATTTCAGCTTCCTGCAGGAACCTCAAGGAATGTCTCAGCATTGAGGTAAATGTTTATGTTTAACTCTTTAGCTAATTTGGTGTCTTTTAAATTGCTTGTAAATCTCTCATTATGCTAAATTATCACCAAATACTAGATATAATCTTTTTATCAACTTGTTTTCTTTAAATTAGCACAGGAACTGATTGACATAGGCCTCATTGATCTGAGCTTAGTGTTTGAGTGAAAAAAGTTCAAGTTTGTTCACCTCATGGCTGGTCATTTCAACAAGGTCAAGAAAAAAATAAATAAACAAAAAAATTTGAATTAATTCATTATTAAAAAATTGAGAAGTTGTTATGCCATGTAACCACATGCAAAGTCAGTAAGTTTTTGTCCAATACAATAACATTAACTAGTATTTTCATAGAAAAAGAAAATCCTGTCTGGGTCAAAATGACCCGAACACAACCAGTTAACAGCTGAACAAGATTTCTATTCTTTTTTGACACCTTGTTATTGGGGCTAGTTTGCACTTTTTAGTCCAGTAAATACTTTTTTTTGAAAGTCACTTTATAGACATAACATAAAGTTTACAAAAAAGCTACAACATTTTTCACCATTATTGCCTTAGAAAAACAAGCTGATTTAACTCACCTTTTTTGCAGAACTTGTCACACTATATGGGTATTTTGTTTCAGTAGGAACCTGCCATCAAATGACATATTAGAGATTATTTTTAAGTATTAAGCTTAACTAATACAGTAAAACAATTCTGGAAAAACAGAATGATTCATGAAACAACATGTAAAAATAGTATACAAAAATATTAAACCATCAAAACATTCTAGCCTACAAGAATAGTTTTTAAGGAATTGTAAAATGGTACAACTTTAAACAACTTGCCATGGATGTGACAAACCTGACATGTATGTATAAATGCTCTTGACCTGAGGAGTCGTGTCTTTAGTTGTCTCTTGTCTTATTTGTGTCAGTTTTATGTATCTCACTGTCACTGAGGGGTTTCAAAATGAGTTTGATGAATCTCTGTCCCTGTAGTGTTGTGGCGTTCCTGTCGATCTGAGCAGACTCTCGTTGGAGGGCGTTGCTGTTCTGAACATTCCCAGCATGCATGGCGGTTCAAACCTGTGGGGAGAAACAAAGAGTGTTGAGAAACATTGGCAAGAGGTCACCGTTGATCCTGCTGCTCTTGAGATGTGCTCACAGGGTGAGCAAATGCTTACTACAAAAAAAAAGATACAAAATCACTGTCAATTCTAAGGTTAGATGCTTACTTAAAGTATGCTATTTTAAAGGTTCCTGATTTAGTTTTTGGCCTCTCCTGCAATAGGTTTACATCCGTTTAAGGTAAAAAAAAAAAAAAAAAATACATTATTTTTCTCATAATATACATTGCTGCATCAACTTTTCTCAGTGTCTGAAACGGTCAGCCTCTCTGATTGGTCAGATTGCTGAGACTGCTGTGATTGGTCGGAAAGCAAACAGTCATTATCATATGTGAATCTTGATATATCAGCGCTTGATACACAGCGATACGAACAGTAACGATGGCGTCAGTTTTACAGTATCAATCTCTTTGGCTGCAGAAAACAGCGTCTTCTCGACATGAACAACACGAACCAAACTCTTCCAGTCTCAGATACAACTAGTGTTTGAGGGCGGGGCAAAGAGACGCTGTTCAGCCAATGAAGACCATAGACTGACATTATGCAAATTTGTTACAAACCTACGTAGGGTCAGCAGGAAGTGAGACTGAATTACTGACGACTCGTTTCAGTTCAGAATCACTTCTTTCTGTTAGGAGACAACTCCATCTGTTCTTTGAAACTTTGCAGACATTTTACATTCACAAGCAGCTATTTTACCACTACATGAAAGTGAATATCCAAAAAAAACATAATCGGGGCACTTTCAAAGATTAATTTCTTAGTACCTCTCAGTACCTCCAAAAATAGAGTGTAACTATAAATATTATCCATTATTAGACAGTTGACCCTCATAAATGCTATAGCTGTTTTATGCCTACATGTATGCATTTGGAAGTTTTTTTTTTAAATTAAAAACCAAATTAGTATGCTGTTATAAATAGTAATATAAATAGTAATAAATAGTAAATAGAAATATTGTTATAACAGCATATTCAACTTATGCTATTTATATCAGCATATTCAAAAGTTGAACATCCTGATAAAATTAGGAAAAGTTGTTAAAATATCAGTACTGCAGGTCTTAAATTATTTCCTGTCAAATTATTTCTTAATTTTTCATCATTTAAACCAACTGTCAAACAGGAAAATATACAACATATTTGACAATAAAATATTCAGAAATAAAGTCATCAGGAACTGATTCTGTCAAAAGTTCTTAATAAGAATGTGGTTGTAAAATAAATGGCCCAATGTGCTAAAAAAGTGTTAGATAAAAATAATTTGGATATTGAATATTTCAAGAAACCCTTTGAGGTTGAGCAATGCAGCAAGAAATACAGGATCGATCCCGGGTGCCAAGAAATGAGACTGACACAGAGTGTAGTTCAATCATGGACACAGTTTATTCAGTGTCCAGGGGTACAAATTATTGGTGAAAAACAAGAAGTGAAATCATCCATTTAGCAACGGGAAATACATTTAAGGACATGATTACAATCACATGGTTTCTGGGTTAGTCTGAGGGGCAAACAAGATGAGACAATGTCTAGATATTTGTCCAATGGGACACAAGAAAAAGTCTCAAGTCATCAGAACAGAACACATGGTCATCAGTAGACAGGCACAAGATGTTCTGAACCTTACAAAAAGGAAAGGTGTTTCAGAGCAAATTATTACATTTTGAAGAAAGAATAAACAGAAAAACATTCATGAGTTCATATTAAGATTCAGAATGTGTATTAATAGTCAATTTTGATTTCAAATATAATTCATGGTTGTGTGTGTTGATGATGCCCTTGTTGGCAAAATGTCGCCATCATCAGTCTTTCACACTAAATGCTGTGTTTATGCCTGTAGACATGAATGATAAACTCCTTGAGGTTGTTGGGCTGGAGAGCGTCGTGGAAATGGGTCAGATTTACACGGGCTTGAAGAGTAAAGCTCATCGCCTGGTTCAGGCTGCTCACGTCACCATCAGGTGAAGCCAGATGATATTTCACTAAATGTGTTTTACAATATACTGTACATTTTACCACCCGCAAGTGAAAAATGAAAGTTCTTTGAATATTATTAACAACATTCCTTTCCTGTAGAACAAATAAAACTCTGCCCATGCAGATTGATGGAGAGCCGTGGATGCAGCCGCCATGTACGGTAAGTCTGCTCTTCATCAACACATGATGATCTGTCAAGATTCTCATGGATCAAGGTTATTATAGTGTTCAGTATTCTGCGAAGTGGTATTTAGCTATATGTCCTTCCTTATTAACATCATTATTATCTGTCTGTCCATCTGTAGATCCAGATCACACACAAAAATCAGGCTAATATGTTGATGGCTCCATCTGCTAAAACACTGGGATTCTTCCTCAAGTGAAACTGAAGCTTGAAGATCGTACCACTGAAGAAAAAGATGCGAAGGAAAATATATTTTAGAACATTATAATATTGCTACAAGAATATTTTTTTAGTTAGTTAAGAATACTAAGTAGCCTGTATTAAAGAAATACTACAGTACCTTGCAAAATGGGATTATGATTTTGTGATTGTACTGCTTTACAACAAGGCTGTATTACATTAATACACGTGTCAGCTTGCGAGTCATTTCCCTTCATGCTTTTTTTTTTTTTTTTTTTGGCTACAGGAACTGATAGTAGGATCTCTATGGGTTATGTAATTGTTGTCTATCTAAAATACATATCTGTATTAAAGTAAAAATGGATGGAAATTCAATAACATGTACTTTATTTTCCTGTTATATTTTTAATCTGTGGTCTACACTATTAACTTTAATTTATCTCATATAGCAGCGGAGGAAATCACTTTATTAACACAAAACAGAATCATTCTCCTGTGAAACATTGTCTCATTCATAATCCTCTGGCAATCTATCAGAAAAAAATCAGAGTAACCAATGAATGTAGAAGGCTTTGCTTATATTAACAAGGATGTTCAGCATTCAGACACATAAAATAATTAATATTCATGAGCATAGCGTATGCTTTTCAGAGCCCGCCTCCTTTTCAGCAAACCTGTTGGGTAAACGTCACAAAGCCTAATTAATATTAATGTATTTAGTCACGTGACGGATCTCCCACCTGTCATTACAGGACTCGAACACAGGCGCGCGGTCGGATCGGAACTGATGTCTAAATGAATTTCTGCCACCATGATAAGTTAAATGTTATTTTTACCGGTTTAGTTATTGTTCTGAAATGACATTAACTGGAGATCAGTGGTATTGCGTCTCTTGAAGACTTACTACTTGCTGTTAAACTATGGGTGCTGTGCTGAGGACCCTGACTTGTTGGGTAAGTTGGTTTGCTTTTTATGTGTCGACCTAATATTCACATTGTTTTCTATTGGTAATGTAATGAAAATGTTTATGAATCAAAGAAATGTTATTCATGTGTAACGAAAGCAGGACAGGGCAAGAAAATCCCTTTCCTTACGCTCGTGCTTAACTGGATTAGTCATATTGTTTCCTCCGGCAGTCAGCAGCGCGCGACACTGGGTCAGTTCTGTTACGTCACGGCAGCACACCAAGCTAATAAAAAATATTCTAAAAACATTTTTCTCACATTCACATTAAGTTATGAAGATGTACGGAGCCCGGGAATGTTCTCCGAAATGTCCAGTTTATGTTTTCAAAAAGGTTTTTCTCATTTTTTTAAGGGAATTTTATTTGTATTTTTTACAAAGATTATGGGAACGTTACTTTTCAATAATGTTCTCAGAACATTCTGAAACAAACAGCAACATTTAAGAACATCCAACTAAAATGTTACAAGAAAAAAGTTCCATGAACGTTTAACGAACATTCTATTAACGTTACTGGAAGAATAACTTTCCTTGAACCTTGCCAGAACGTTAGCCAAAGTTCGTTTGGCACATTTTCCATTATTGCTTATGTGGAGTTGTTGATGGTTGTTTTATGGAGAGTGTTTTTGTGATTTGCACACGTTCAGATCGCTCTGTTACTGAGATGTCATAATTGGACATTACACACATACTTTTTTGTAATAGGCTAATATAGGCTATTATTTCTGTATTACAGGTAAATAATATAGAATATTATAAAGACAGGTGACTTCTTGAGAATATTATCAAACACCACACACGTATTCCACACATTATTTGTACACACAGATGTATTCTAAGGCGTAGTGCACATGACTTCTCAAGGTGACGATAGTATTAAGTTGTTTACAACTGACTGAGCTCAGATCAGATCTCACATCAGCTATTTTAAATCTTAGTGTCTCATTCAAAACAGTGTTAGACCTCCTGCTGAAGTCATAATTACATTAACATCTTAATATTGACGTCCATCGATTCCATATCCTGTGTTGTTAACAACTACAGATTGCAAACACTAAGTCATCCTATTAGTATTGGAGTTATTAGCTGATTAAATAATTATTTAATGCTGCAGTCCGTAACTTTTGGCGCTCTAGTGAATAATAAACAGAACTACATACGTCTGACGGAAGAACATTGTAGCCGGAACTACTTCTCTTTGTTAATGTCTATGACGAGTCACGCAGGCACTGTGTACTCCGCAGTGGTACGACCCGAACCCGTCTAAAATAGTCCAAATATAAACACTTATTATAGGTGTACCGTAGTGATTACGGAAAAGAAAAAAACGCGGTTTGCATTCATGATGTACTTGCTCATTTTTCTGAACGCAAAAGCAGATGTTACGGTCATCAGCTTTAAGTATAGTCTGACATTTTTGTTGTTGCTTAGGCCAGTTGAATAAGGTGCCGTTCTCATATTGCGTCTTTTGTGCGCGCATATTCATTATTTCCTATGTAGGGGCGCGCAAAATGGAAGCGACGCACATGCGGTGCGGCGCGCTCGTTTTTTTCCAGGCGCGCCTGTGCGGCGGCGAGATGAAAACATCTCAACTTTTCAGAATTCCGCAAGCGAACCGCAGGTCATGTGACAAGAACCATCCAATCAACCCTTTCTCTTACCCAAATGATGTTTAATTAACAAAGTTCGGGAGGAGCAGGTGCAGATAATTAACCTCATCAGCACAAGTGGAGAGCATTCAGTAAATCAACTCAATCAATGACAAGAGGTATAAATACAGCAGACTTACCTCTGTTCGTCTGAGAGTTTACCAGCATCCCTCCTCCACCCCATCTCCTCACTTGTAGTTCCATCTGCTTATATCACAACCAGGGGGGGAGTACTCTGGGTTCGGGCCAAAATTCCGAGCTTGGAGCCCTCCCCCTGGACAGCACGCCAAATACGCTTAAACCTTTACTCTTCTTAATTATATGTAAATGTGAACTCGTGAAACGGTAGCCTAATCACCTCAGACGAACGCAGAGTCGTTGTGCAGGAGAGATGGTTTCACTGCAGAAGCTCTGTTTGGTGATGCTTGGGCCAATTTATCTTAAAAGATTATCAAATTGGTCCTTGTCAACTCTGATATAGACTTTGAATCTCTCAGACGAAGCTCTTGGATGAGTTTTTGAAATTCTCTGTGGTGCACCCAAACACTGCTGGAGTTTGTTTTTTTTCTTCTCCACATATAAATCATGTACTAGAGCTACTGCAAGGGCTTTTCGGTGATGGAAATCCATTGAAACTTCCGTGTAGTCGTGGAGAAAGCTGTTTATGGTTGCATAGCAACGACAGAAGCACAAGCTCCCGAATGCTTGCAAAAAAAGGAGGAAGCGTCGTGGCTTTCCACGCTTTTTAGGCACGATATGTGAACGGCCCCTTACACTTTCATATGCTCATATGTGTTCATATGAATTTTCTCATGTTCTTTTATAATTCTAGAATACTTTTGTGTACTTTTGTACTATACTTTCGACATATACTATAATGAAACACACAGTAACTGTTAACATTACCTTTGTATGCACAGTATGGCTGACTTGAATTATCTAAGGCTTATAATTTTCTTCTTTTTTTTGAAGTTTTCTTGCCTTTGCGACTGTGCAGCGTGTCTAAGGTGTCGATGCTGCCCACAGATCAAGAACTCCATTGTAACCCGAATCATGTATGCCTTCATCCTTCTGCTCGGCACCATCATTGCCTGTGTGATGTTGTCGCCTGGTGTTGAACAACAACTCAACAGAGTAAGAATGAATATATGCTGAGATAAAAGAGGGTAAACAAACTTTTTTTGTAGTTGATGTAACTACGAAAGTTGAAGAAGTTCTAAGGATTTAAAGAGGTCCATTATACTGTTCTGTTTGTATTTTACATCATCTTTCTTTAGTGTGTAATGTTGCCGTTCGATCATGAAAAAGTTCCTCCAGTGGGAGTTATTCTCTATTGGCGCTTTTTCACTGCATGGGACGGAATGTTACGGCTCAATTAAATAGTACCACCTTGGTTGAGGTTCCAAATGTGCCGTACCAATGCTAAATGTGACGATTAAACACTGCAGATCACTGATTGGCCAGAGAGAATCGTCACACAGCATCAGTGAATTTGAAACACGAGACACCAAACCCGCTAGATTTAAATAGACTGTAACAGTGTAACAGCCACCGCAGTATCATTTGTTCGCGAAACGACTTGCTTTAAATGACCGTCTCACGCAACTTGAAAAAAAGAAATGGCTTTATCGTGATCAGTAGACGAGGTGCAGACTCCACGGCAATAGAGTACGTGGATCTGCAACTATACGATCAATTTATAATCCCACCCACTTTGTAACAATACTAAACCACAGTGGGAAAGCAAATCGAAAGTAAAGCGAGCTGTTTCTGAACTCCCTGAAACGCCTTCATTGTAATCTTGAGTTTTCTTCCTGGAACGAACACGCAACAATATTCCTCATTTAAATAATTCATACGCAGGATAAAGGGGGCGGGGCCTGGTTGAGTTAGTTAGTAGTCTGTTGAAAATGGCAGTTATGTTAAGGGGCGGGGCATTTCCCCAAACATGCTCAAAGCACTTGACTTGGCTGATCCAGCCAACCAATCAGAGCACAGTGTGCTTTTCAGTAGGCGGGGCTTCATAGAGACAGGAACTAAACAGAGCGTTACTGATATTCAAGCATTAAAACCTGTTCTAGTAGAGCCCAAAAACAACATCAAGACTTTGTAAAAGAGCATAATATACTAACTTCTTCATTTCATGTCTTCATTCTTAGATCCCTGGTTTTTGTAATGGAGGAGCAGGGTCCAGTATACCAGGAATTGAGGTCAATGTTCAATGTGAGAGTTTTGTTGGTTATAAGGCTGTGTACCGGGTTTGCTGTGGCATGAGTTTGTTCTTTCTCACCTTCTCTCTGCTCATGATCAATGTGAAGAACAGCCGAGATCCCAGAGCTGCAATCCACAATGGGTTAGTCCATTGAAACATGGACCCAAATTACAACTGTCAATTTCTTGATTATAAACTAGCAATTTCAATACATGTAAACTATAGTTTCAAGCTTTAATACTAGTATTTTAGCATGCTATGAAAATGTTGAGACATAATTTACCACTTCTCAATATTTCATCAGGTTCTGGTTCTTCAAGGTTGCAGCTATGATTGCCGTCACTGTTGGTGCCTTCCATATTCCAGACGAGCCTTTTACCCGAAGTAAGAATTTCTCTCATTTTATAAATCGGATCAGATTGGTTGTAAAATTAATTGATAAGCTATTTTCAATATAATGAATATCTGGAATGTTGATATCTGGCATTGAATAATATCAGCTATCACTACAATAGGCTGTAGTAGAAGTGACTCTTGTTTCTCTGAGCCCTAGAATCTGTAAAAAAAAAAAAAAAAAAGCATAATATTATATATAAAAAAAAATATGCTCAGCCAATCGGTAACACTTTATTTTACAGTGTCATTGTTACATATGTTACATGTATTTACTGTAGTAATAACTAGAAATTATGCATAATCACATAATAACCTAACCCTATAGTAAGTACATAATGTAATTGTCCATAATAATACTGTTATTACTACAATACTAAACTGATGGTTCGGTTTGTACCTCGGTTTTCAAGTCACGGTTTGTTTCAGTACAGCAGGGTATGGAAGCCCGTTTCCGCCACTATTATTGCAAATTTATCTCACAATTCTGACTTTTTTCACAGAATTGTGAGATATAAACTCGCAATTGCAAGTTATAAAGTCATAATTGTAAGATATAAAGTCACAATTGCAAGTTATAAAGTCAGAATTGAGACTTTTTTTATATCTCGGATTCTGACTTTATAACTCGCAATTGTGACTTTATATCACGCGATTCTGAGAAAAAAGTGAGAATTGCAAGATAAAAGTCGCAATAATCTTCTTTTTTTTTCTTTTCAGTTGCTTCCATAACATAAACTAAATATTATTAAACAGTAGTTCACTAAACAAATTGTGTTCCTCTCTCTCTTTAAATGAATTCAATTATAATTAAAAGTTTCTTAAGGATAAAAAAAAAAATGATCTCTGCTAATGCTGTAAACGATATAGGGAGGCCTTACTTGCACATTACTCCAATAATAAAGGTTCAGAGCCCAAACTATCAGCTGAAATTCAGTTGCTATTTATCTGTAGATATAATAATCAACACTCAAATAACAAATTGCACATAAGGCAGTTTTTGCATTAACTTCTAAATCTAATTATAATATTATGTTTTTACTCCAATTCGTTGTTGAAATATAATTATTTCCACAGTGGCTGTCATTTTCATGAGAGATTTATTTAAACATACATCAAATAATCAACACATCACTAACAAGTTAAGTAAAATATAATGAATATCTAGGTTAATATTTAGCGAAAGAGTTCATTTCTCTTGCGAACTAGCAAGCTGTGGACTCGTCTGAGGTAAATGCTACTGACACCTTGTTTAAAACGTGATATGATACATTTTAGTAAGTTTTACTATCTTTCAACATACCTTCAGATGTTCATTCATGTTTATTCTGTAACTAGTATGAAGAGACGATCGCGTTCTCTTGAAATGAAGCGTCTGTCACGCTTTCTTATTGAAAGTAACAAAATGCGGCGCTTATTACGATTATTGGTGGTTAATTGTGGTTAGGCTACAATGCTGTATTCGTCGTGTAGATCATGGGCGTGATGAGAGAATCGCGGTTTTTCATTTCAGTTTCAATATTGTTACACCCCTAGTAACGTGTAACTACGTCACCTTAAAATAAAATGCTACATCATTAGTTTTGCAGTTTACCTTTTTTTAAGCCCCACCTGAAAGAGTTTGTTCAGCCAAAAATGAACATTATGTCATCAGTTAGTCACCCTCATGTCATTAAACCTATAACATACAATTATTTGGTGAGTGTTTTTTTCCTGTTTATTATTATTAATAAATGTAACTACTTACTGTGCACATTTACATTCCTTACATTCCTAACCGCATCCCTGTGGCAAAAACAATGTAATTCATCACATATTCTAATGTATTGTTTTTTTTTTCCGTTGAACATTAGTTTCGCATGTTTTTCGAGACCTTCATAACTCATATGTTCTTTATTCGTTATACACAGCTCATTTTGGGTGTGCTAATTTCTGTCTCTTTCATTAGTGTGGTTTATTGTGGGAGCCTGCGGAGCGTTTTGCTTCATTCTGATTCAACTGGTTTTGCTTATTGACTTCGCTCACTCGTGGAATGAGTCCTGGGTTGATAAAATGGAAAAAGAAAACGCAAAGAGGTGGTACATAGGTAGGTAAATATGTTACACATCTAAAGAAATGCTATAGATTTATATTCTTCATGGCTGATTATTTTGCCATACTATGCATGTTGAGTAATTTTATGACCGTTGCTTCTAGCCTTGCTGTCGGTGACAGGACTGAACTATAGTCTGTCCTTCACGGCTGCCGTTCTCTGCTATAACATCTACACTCAGCCTGAGGGATGTGTGCTTAACAAGTTCTTCATCAGCTTCAACATGTCAATATGTGTCATAGCTTCAGCTCTGTCTGTGCTGCCCAAAATTCAGGTATTGACTGTTTACTAGTTTGTACCAGCCATATAAATGTATTTATGCCATGTGGTTTTCACTTGTAATTACATATATATTTCAAGTTCATTTTTTTTAATAAAAAAAATTATTTGATCCCTTTGTAATTTATAGTTTAATGAAATGAGATTTGTGTGTGTGTGTGTGTGTGTGTGTGTGTGTGTTTAGGATTACCAGCCCAGATCTGGTCTTCTCCAGTCATCCATTATGACTTTGTACACCATGTATCTTACCTGGTCAGCCATGACCAATGAACCAGGTTTGCAGCTTCACGAGAGTTTTTATACATTTAATCTCTTAGAGTTCACAACCCTATTTTTTTTTCTTCGACAATGTGACTTAGGCTGCATCTTCATAACATTAATCCAGATACTTTTGAAAATTGTGTTGTGTTGGGGGAGAGCTTTTTTAAACAAAAAAAAGAAGGGTTCACACTACAAAGCAAAAACGGCATTTCAGTTTTCTCTTCTAGGGAGAATATCCAGATTGTTGCCGGCATTCATTTAAGATGGAGAGGTGTTTCCTCTCGCTTTTACTTGTGGTGTCTAATGCACTTAAGACTGACGTCAAGTGTCACCGTCTCCGGGTCCAAACGTTCATATCACATTTAAAGTGTCATTCTTACATATGTTACATCAAGTTACTATAGTAATAACTAGAAATTATGCATAATTACATGCAACTAACCCTAAACCAAACCCTCATCCTAAACCTATAGTAAGTACATGTAGTTACTTAATATTACTCAGTATGTTTAATTACAGTGTAACAAAGACACCTAAAAATAAAGTGTATTTATTTGTGCAACAAGAGAGAACCAACAAAATATTAATAACTGTTTATGCTGTAGTTAATGTTGAGATTTTTGTTTTTCTATGATTTTTTTTTGGCGTAATAAAATAAAACCTATAGCTGTAGTTGTCAGATAAATATGCCAATATATATAGCCAATATGTCAGATAAATACTTTAACCAAGTTTAGTGTTTTGTTCTTCCCTCATATTTTAAAAATATAAAATATTTTCCTTATATTTTGATGATTTAATTTAACTTGTCGGGTCATTGAAAACAAATTTCCCATCCGGATATCCACTATTGTACACTCATGATGTGATGTAATACTACCGAAAAATCATGATCCTAACCTCCGTCTCCATACCGAAATCTCAGACGATCAGACAGAGATTCGTTTTTTAGAAATCGTTGAAATATTGGTGCACCTGGAAACAGTATTCATGACTTTTACAACTTTTATCTGTCCCTCACCTCCAGACCGCACATGCAACCCGAATCTGTTCAGCATCATCCAGCAGATCACGTCCTCTACCGTCGCCCCACTGGAGATTGAGAACCAGACTGCCGTCATCATCGTCGACATAGAGGAAACTGTGCAATCGGCTCCATACTTGCAGTGGTGGGACGCTCAAAGCATCGTCGGACTGGCCATTTTTGTTCTCTGCATTTTGTATTCAAGGTACAGTTTGTTTGTTTTTTGTTGGATTTATATAGTCATGGACATACTGCCACCCTTGCACTTTTTTTCTAATAATTAGCAATTTTCCCTAAAAAAATAAATTTAAAGTGATTTAAATATTCTTTATTTCACTGAAGTCAACTTCAAACAGTTGCGCTAGTCTTTTCTTCTCTATTGTGTCGTATATCTGAGTGAAACAGCTTCTGGAACAAGAACAAATGAAGGGCGGGACTTGATTTTGTTCATTGATTGGATGGTTGTGGTTTGCTATTGGTGGATCTCATGTGAGTGACAGATTGTCCCGCCTTCACGCCAGTAAACACGTCATCAGAGGAGTCACCATGAAATCAAAACTGACTATTCTTTTTTTTTTTTTTATAAATTATAGCAGATTCATCCATGCACATCATTACTTTTTTAAATTTATGATCCTTTTAATCTGAATAACTTTCCTCCTCTGAGATCTCGTCTCTTTGATAATGAGGGCGGGGCAACCCGTCACTCACATGAGAGCCACCAATAGCAAACCACAACCATTCAATCAATTCCTCATGAATAAAATAAAGTCTTGGCCTACATTTGTTCTTGTTTGAAAAGCTGTTTGTCCAAGCTTTTGACTGGTAGTTTTTATAAACATTCTTGAATACCTTAAAGGGATAGTTCACCCAAAAAAAAATTCTGTCATCATTTACTCACCCTCAAGTTGTTCCAAACCTGTATACATTTCTTTGTTCTGTTGTACATAAAAAGAAGATATTTGGAAGAATGTTTGTAACTAAGCAGATCTCACCCCCCCATTGACTACCATAGTAAGAAAAAAATACTGTAATAGTCAATGGGGGGCAAGATCAAGGGTGCGTTTCCCAAAAGCGTCATTAGCCAACTATGGTCACAAGTTCCGTTGAATTGTGTTGGTAACGAGGGAACTTACAACCATAGCTGGCTTCGGGAAACACACCCCTGTTTGGTTACAAACATTCTTGCAAATATCTTCCTCTGTGTTCAGCAGAATAAAGAAATATATACAGGTTTGGAACAACTTGAGGGTGAGTAAATGATGACAAAATCCTTTTAATACTCTGTAATATCACACCATAAGCATCCAGATGGACCATATTAGAGTTGTAATGCTCATGCCAAAAAGAGCCTAAATTGTTTTATTTTATTTCTTGGCAGTATACGCTCTTCCAATACAAGTCAAGTTAATAAACTAACCTTAGCTGCCAAAGACACCACCATTGTGGATAATAGTGGCACAGGAAGTTCTGAGATGGCAGAAGAGGCTTCAACTCGACTCCATGTGGAGGACAACGAAAGAGACACTGTTCAGTACAGCTACGCTTTCTTTCACTTCTTGCTGTACCTGGCATCCCTTTACATCATGATGACCCTCACCAACTGGTACAGGTGTGTGTGATGGCGGTGCAACAAGATTTCCAAGTCACTAAAGTACTATGAAGAATTCTTTAACAGTTAGAATAGAAAAATAGAAACACACACATAATAGCGGGTATTTCATACACCGATCAGGCATTACATTATGACCTCTGACAGGTGAAGTGAAGAACACTGATCATCTCTTCATCACGGCACCTGTTAGTGGGATATATTAGGCAGCAAGTGAACTTTTTCTCAACGTTGATGTGTTAGAAGTAGGAAAAATGGGCAAGCGTAAGGATTTGAGCGAGTTTGACAAGGGTCAAATTGTGATGGCTAGACGACTGGGTCAGAGCTTCTCCAAAACTGCAGCTCTTGTGGGGTGTTTCCGGTCTGCAGTGGTCAGTATCTTTCAAAAGTGCTCTGAGGAAGGAACAGTGATGAATCAGGGTCATGGGTGACTGAGGCTCATTGATGCACGTGGGGAGCGAAGGCTCAAGAAGTTAATGCTGGTTCTGATAGAAAGGTGTCAGAATACACAGTGCATCTCAGTTTGGGGCTGCATAGACGAGACCAGTCAGAGTGCCCATGCTGACCCCTGTCCACTGCTGAAAGAGACAACAGTGGGACGTGAGCTTCAGAACTGGACCACGGAGCAATGGTAGAAGGTGGGCTGGTCTGATGAATCACGTTTTCTTTTACGTCACGTCGCTCACCTGGGGAACACATGGCACCAGGATGCACTATGGGAAGAAGGCAAGCCGGCGGAGGCAGTGTGATGCTTTGGGCAATATTCTGCTGGGAAACCTTGGGTCCTGCCATCCATGTGGATGTTACTTTGACACGTACCATCTACCTAAGCATTGTTGCAGACCATGTACAGCCTTTCATGGAAACGGTATTCTCTGGTGGCTGTGGTTCTTTCAGCAGGATAATGCGCTCTGACACAAAGCAAAAATGGTTCAGGAATGGTTTGAGGGGCAAAATAACGAGTTTGAGGTGTCGACTTGGCCTCCAAATTCCCCAGATCTCAATCCAATCGAGCATCTGTGGGACGTGCTGAACAAACAAGTCCGATCCATGGAGGCTCCACCTCGCAACTTACAGGACTTAAAGGATCTGCAGCAACATCTTGGTGCAGGTCCCACAGCACACCTTCAGGGGTTTAGAGGAGTCCATGCCTCGACAGGTCAGGGCTGTTTTGCCAGCAAAAGGGGGACAACACAATATTAGGAAGGTGGTCATAATGTTATGCCTGATCAGTGTATAATTCTATATTGTAAAACCATTTCTGTGCGATAACATTGATTTTATTGTCATCCCAGTCCTGATGCAGACTACAGTGCCATGACGAGTAAGTGGACGGCAGTGTGGGTGAAAATCTCCTCCAGTTGGGTCTGTCTCACATTATACATCTGGAGTCTGGTTGCTCCTATGATTCTCACCAACAGAGACTTCACATAGATGCATTTCTGCAGTAACGTCCTGCAACCTTGATGCTATTATGAAAATAATATTTCTGTCATGACAACTTTCTGAGTGCTTAGCATAGTAATGGATACAACGATGTTAACATGTTTCGTCTTGGTGCAATAGATCGGCTACGCTGCTGTTCTCTCCTGCTGCAGATTATTGCTAATGCCAATACTTACACATAAGATTCTGTTGTGCAATATAGCATTTCTGAAATTACCCATGGCAGATCTATACAGGTGGAGCTGGGGAAGCTGGAGGGTTTCAGAAAGTGTGCTGCAACTGCTACAGCAAATGCTGACCAAGTATTTGAAAGTTGAGTTGCAGCTCATTGGCTGCTGATACAGCAGGAACCAGTCAGCTGTGCCCTATAGAGAATGATGCGATTACAAGCAGATTGAGTCACAGGATTAGTTCACTTTAAAATGAAAATTACCCCAAGCTTTACTCTCCCTCAAGACATCATAGGTGTATATGACCTTCTTTCTGATGAACACAATCTGAGTTATATTAGTAAATATCTTGACGAATCCAAGCTTTATAATGGCAGTGATCGGACCAACGAGTATGAAGCTGAAGAAAGTGCATCAATTCATCATAAATGTACTTCACACAGCTTCAGCTTCGGTTAATATAGGCCTTCTGAAGCGATGCGTTTGTGTGAGAAAAATATCCATATTTAACAAGTTATAAAATAACCTTTCGTATTCAATTTAGGAAGAAAGTGTATCTCCTCTCGCAGTCCATATTCTACTTCTGAAAAAACTGTAACGGACACAATGTCAGTTGAAGGCGGTTTGGCGGAAGTTAGTTATTTTTATTTATAACTTATAAAATATGGATATTTTCTTACACAAACGTATCGCTTCACTTCATAAGGCCTTTATTAATCCCCCGAAGCCGTGTAGAGAACGTTTTGCTTTGGATGGATGCAGTTTCTTAAGAAAAAATAGTTTCCCAAAAAAATATTTTATCCAATAAAGCACTCAATTCACAAAATAAATCATATGACTTAAGCCTTTAAAAGAGGTCAACAGAACTGACCCACCTAATGAAACAATGGAAACACATTTATACAAACGGACTAGTCCAAATGACACACAAGAGGGGTAAACAAACAAGACAAAGTACTAAACACAAAAACAAAATATACAAGCCATTTAAATAATTGTAATAAAGATTAAATATAAATCCTAGAAAAAGAAACCAAATCAAAATACACTTAAAGTACAAAATGCCAACTTAAACATCTAAATCCTCCCTATAGTTCATTAGTCCAGTGGTACTGGCTAGTGAAACTAAAGAGCGGTGGAAACAGCACGCCGGCCCTTTAGATGAACGGACCAGTGACGGAAACTCGAACCTCCACTGTTCTCCACACAGCCCACACCACGGTAACTTAGACTCAAAGAAAATAATATTAACAAAAAATACCTCAGCACTCCAACTAGTTAACAAGTACTGATATTTAATAAAATATTCTGAATGGAATAAATCAAGTTTGTGCATCTTATTACTAAAATGCTAAAGAAATTACTTAAGTATATCAAAAGAAACCATTTGACAAATTAATGCTTGTGTGTATGTGTGAACTTGTTTTCCTTACATTGTGGGGACCAAATGTCCCCAAAATGTAAGTAAAACCAGTAAATCTTGACATTGTGGGGACCTTTTGTTGGTCCCCACTAGGAAACAAGCTTATAAATCATACAGAATTATCTTTTTTGAAAATCTAAAATAGCAGAACATTTTCTGTGAGGGTTAAGTTTAGCGGTGGGTCGGTGGGGGGACAGAATGTACAGTTTGTACAGTATAAAAACCATTACGCCTATGGAATGTCCCTATAAAACACATAAACACAACATGTGTGTGTGTGCATGTTTCCACTCACTGTGTGGCCGCATTGTGGGCCATCGCAGTGTTCACCAGAAAGAAGAAAGTCATATACACCTAGAATATCTTTAGGAAAGCTTGGGGTAATTTCATTTAAAGTGATCTAATCCTATAAAGGACTATGAGCCTGTGCCATGATTGCAGATTGAGTTAAGGACCCATCAGCCAGCGCCATCTAGAGTTTCATGACAGGAGTTTGTATTTGTTTTTATATGCTTAATTTATAGATGATTTAATTTATATCGGGTTTTAATGTTTTCAAGGATTTTGTTTTTGGACCATTTTGCCTATTAACCTGAAAGGTTAAGAAAGGTGTTTCTGCTATGGAATAAAACTAAAGTAGGTAATTGTGACGTTTAATTGAGAGTAATAAAGTCAAAATTGTGAGATTAGAATTGTTCTCAGAATTGTTTGTATCTCGCAATACAGACTTTATAACTTAATATTTAAATTTGAAAAAATAATTCAGAATTGCAGGATATAAACTTGGAATAGCGAGAAAAAAGCCTGAATTATGAATTTATCTTTCAAATTTGACTGAATTGCAACTTTATTTTCCACAGTTCTGACTTTATAATTTGCAATAGTAAGTACAATTCTGAGAAAAAGTTAGAATTTACGAGATATAAAATGGTAATTCTGACGGTGAAGTAGCTATAACCTTTTTTATGTTTTCATGTCATCTTACTGCTTTAGATTAAAACTTTTTTATTGTGGTGAATGTATTTTTTTTTACTCTGAAATAAAGAATCTTTTATTTCTATTACTCAGGCTAAATGGACTGCTCTTTTTATTTTTGTATCTTTTACTGCATGTTTTGTTTTGAACAGAAACTGTATTTTCTTTGCTGGTGCAGATATGTTTTAAGCATTTTTTTTTGTACAACCAGGAAAATTCTTGTATTATATGTTCAATGTATTAGTGTATTAACATTAGAATATTTAAAAGTGCATTTCCAATTCTATTTTTTATATATACATGTATAGATTTAGAGATCAAATAAAAAAGTGATCATGAACATTAGCATTTGATTCTATTTGTCAACAAATATGATATTATGAATGATTTTTAATTGCGTGTTTTAGCTAAAGAATTTTTATACTAGACACTGTACATTATTGATTTCAACAGTAAAAAAAATGAAATGTGAATCCAGTTCTTTATTGGAAACATTTGCAGGTTGAGGAATACTCAACCATGTTTAGCATCACAAATTTTTTAGTAGGGTTAAAAATATTCAGCAGTCATTTTTTGGCAATTATTGCACTATATTATTATTTATATTTACCGAGAGACAAAACGCACTACAGTAAGAAAAACAAGATCACTCTTTGACCAACATTCATTATGAACAAAACAAAAAAAATAATCAAGCTTTCCATGTGTAAATGTAGGTGTCTTCAGACAAGGGTGTACATTTGTCTTATGAATTTATAATTAGTTTACACCATTTATTATATTTGTATACATGTAAAGCTCATATAAAATGTAAAGATGACTACATTTCCATCATCAAACTACAGCTCAAAGCTTGTAAGAAAAGCATGTGACAACAAAACATATTGTGCGCTGCGCTTTATCCGACCATTGACCTCTTCCGTCCTCTCAACCGAACCTCGTCCAGTTTCTTGATGACCGCGGACGACTTTTTAGATGAAGCCGTGTAACTTTTCAAAAGTCTCTCAAACAAAGTCTCTGTTTTGGGGTGAGTGCTGAGAAAAGCTTTCTCCAACACATACAGGTCAACTCCTTTATCTTCTGGCAGAGCAGAAATGTAACTCAAGCCAAAGTCGATCATAACCAGCTGAATCGGTTTTTGGTCCGCTCCGGTGATCAGAAGCATGTTGGAGGTGGTAAGATCACCGTGGATGACGTCTTCATCGTGCATCTGAGCCAGGACTTCACCGATCTTGTCCACTAGAGCCTGGAGGTGCTGAGGGGTTTGTTCTGATGCAATGTGGTCTCTGACTGACACGGAGTGAAAAATATCCTCCAGGAAAATGCAATGCGTGGTGTAGTCGACGAAATACACAACAGGAGCATTGATACCTGGAACAAAGGAAACGAGTTGATCAGAGTAGATGTAATTAATGTCCATCACATCTTATTGCGTTTAACCTTAAATTGGTACAGAAATGTGAAAAATATGGGTGTCGTTAACCTCATTTCCTGGAATTATATTGGAATATATATTGTTTTGAGTAAATAAAATTGCCTACATTGTGATCAGATTTGTCACATCGATCACCCTTAAAACAAAGTAACAGTTTAATACCAAACCTAGACAAAATCCTGATAGATCATTGAAGTCCCACTAGACTATAAGATAGTAACCTTAGCTTATGCGAACAGATTAAAAAGTTGGTATTAATAAAATTCTGGTATGGAAAATCAAGAAGGGTCAAAGTGATTCAATTACAGATTGAGAGAAAGTGAGCTAGAGAGAGATTTGAAGAAAGGGAGATGGCTGAGAGACATTATAAAAGAGAAAAGCTGGACAAGAAGGGACCTGAAAACAGACGCAGAGGTGTTGTTTCTAGTGCTGCAACGACGCGTCGATGTCATCGATTACGTCGACTACGAAAATACGTCGACGTGCGTGAAATGCGTCGACGCGTCACACTGTTTACATTCATCTGGCGTAATGGCGGCTTCTGCTCCTGGGAACGGAGAAAGTTCCATTCTATCACAAAAACCTGGACCACGATTATCAAAAGTATGGGAATACTTTAAACAGAGGCCAAATAAAATGGTCCTTTGTTCCCTTTGCAGAACTGAAATGGCGTACCACCTATGGAATTGGATCTCTGCCAAATTTTTGCGCGCGCAAGATCATATTTTAAACGTGCAAAAGTGCATTTCATGCCCGCGTGAACCGAGTTGAGGAGAAAATCTTCTTCTCGCAAATAAGAAAATATTTCGAGCGAACAAAAATCAGTTTTGCATTTCAAAGGAGTTTATTTGGATGTGCGCGGACATTCTCTTTCGCTAAGCACCGAGTCGCCGACTGCTCGTCTGCAACACAAACCAGCGTTACAATGTGAGAGAATTCCAGCCAATCAGAATTTAGCAGCCTCATCTCCCTTGACAACCAATCACAAGACTCCCTGCATTACAGACAGCGCGAGAGGAAAAACACATGGTTCAGGAGACGTTTGTTCAATGGCTTGAACACTATCAAAGTTCCTTTAAGACTGTATAGAAAGTCTTTGACACTCTTCATTTTAAAGTTCAAATGTCTACCACTGGACGAGCACACATAATGACTTATTTTTAATCAAAATCAAATCGTATTATTATAATGGCGTGTCCCAGTGTTTCTACACCTCAATGAACTGCTAAATTAGTTCTAACTTCTTACGTAAAAAAAGATCACTAGATTAATAAAAAAAAGGTAATAAAAACAATCGTTAGAATAGTCGACTAATCGAAAAAAAGAATCGTTAGATTAGTTGACAGAAAAAATAATCATTAGTTGCAGCTCTAGTTGTTTCACATGATACATAGAACCAAGACATGCTGTTGTTGTAATATTAGCTCTAGTAACAGTACAGTATCAGTGTCATTGGCGACTAACAACCAGCTCTCATGTGTACTATATGTTCAGTTTTTGTTTTTCCTTGTCATTTGTTCGTTATCTACTAGGGTTGGGTACCGAAATCTGTACTTTAGGGGCACCGAAACGTACTACTACTTGTACGTTGTACAACAGAGTACCAATTTACAATAAATCAATCGGTGCCAAATTTCGGTACCTGAGAACGCATCTTGCCGTAAGAATAAGGTACATTATTGAAAGAGAGCGAGCGAGACCATGCAACGTCACCCCTGCAACTTGTTCAAACACAACACATAGGAAAAAGGCTAAACGTTCTGACGTGTGGTTCCATTTCACAAAATTAGATGCAAACTGAGACAATGCTATTTGCAATATGTCAATAAAAACTTGAAACGCACATTCTCCAATCCGTATATGATCCATGTTGCGAGCGTTGTTAATCTCATCGCGGCATTCTGCACAGAAACCGCTCTAATGCGTGTTGTTAAATACTAAACATTGAATTTCAGGTACCGATACTGGTAGAAATGTGAAAGGCACCCAACCCTATTATCTACGCATTATTTTGCTTCACTTTAGCTATTATAAAGAGAGATCCACTCTCGCACTGGATGTTCATGCATTTTGTGGGCGGAGCAATGAGGGGAGGGGCATGTTTGTGTGGGTTGACTTCAAATATCAACGGCGTTTCTCAGAAATCGCTTACTGCACCTTTAATGAATTACGACTTTTGTATATGATTTTATTTTGGAGTGTTTCAAAGTAATGCTGGTTGGTTTGGTTCATTGTTCATAATGCAAATCCAAAAATACATTTTAATTTAACTCTATAACATTTATATAATTGTAAAAAAAAAAACGAAAAAATCCACTTGAGAGTTTTACACATTTACTCCACAAATATTTAGCTTCCCAAGTCAATAGTTGGTGTTTGAGTGCACTCACCTGCTCTCCTGCAGCGCAGTATGGATCGCACCTCCTGCGTGGTTCTGCGGCGCGTCAGTTTCTCATCGACTTCAGGGTGGCGATATAATTTCGGGAATCTCTCTTTAATAATCACGGACCGCCCCAAAAACGTACTTCGATAGACACGGGCTTCTGCGCCTTGTTTAATCAACTGTGCCTCTTTTAAATACTCCGGGACACTCGCTTTTAGTGAGTTTGACTCAGCCATGTTCCGAACTAACCGTCTGACACGCAGACATGCGCTCTCTGCTTCCGGAAATAAACACTCTTCTTCTGTTATAGGGTACACAAGCGCATACCGCCACCTACCGTTGTGATTTTTCATTTGCAGACCTTTCGGGAACGTCACTTTTGAATGTGCTTTCTGAAACAAGTAGTAACAATGTATAACGTTTCTTTGCTAACGTTTTGAGAAGATTATCAAAGACCTTTGAAACAAGGTTCATTTATGTTTGCTTGGAGAGAACGTTCTCTGTTAGGTCTCTCTTTTCACTTATCTGTACATTTAGAAACTAAAAATATTCCAGCATTTCACTCACACTCAAATCACACAAAGCCTTAAGCAATTTAGAATTGCTGCAGTTTGGTGTCCAAATCTAATAATAATAATAATACTGAAGTTGTTATGAACAGTCATAGTTTAATCAAAAATACTGGTGTTTAACAATCTTCTTAAATATGTGACAGACTGATTTTCAGGTGTGCAGATGACAAATGATAAATAGGCCTATTAAGTTCTCAGATCACACACTTCCCTATTTCATTATTAAACAAAGATAATAGCACAACAGGGAACGTTCTCAGAACGTTGTGGCAAGGTTCTCTCAAAGTTATGAACAAACGTTCTTCCAGTAACGTCAATAGAATGTTTGTTCAGTTATGTGGTCTCTCAAGATTTTATTATAATATAATATAATATAATACTAGGTGGCAGCATATATTATTACAATATAATATGAAATAATATATTATACTAGTTTGTGGCCAAATTATATACTACATTACACCATACTATTATTTTATATTATTACATTATACTATATTATTATAACATTATATAATATAATATAATACTAGGTGGTGGTATATATTATTTCAATATATTATAATATAATATAATGTAATGTAATATAATATAATATAATACTAGGTGGTGGCCAAATTATATACTACATTACACCATACTATCATTTTATATTATAACATTATACTATATTATTAATCTATTTAATATAACAATATAAAATATATTAAAAAAATATTTTAGGTGGCGGCCTATATTATATTATTACATTATACTATATTATTATAACATTATGTAATATAATATAATATAATATAACATAATATAATATAATATAATACTAGGTGGCGCCATATATTAATACAATATATTATAATATAATATAAAACTAGGTGGCGGCATATATTACAATATAATATAATATATACTAGGTGGTGGCCAAATTATATTACTACACTATACTATTATTTTATATTATAACATTATACTATATTATTAGTCTATTTAATATAACAATATAAAAATATATTTACGCCTATATTATATTATTACATTATACTATATTATTATAACATTATATTATATTATATCATATTATATTATATTATATTATGTTACTGAGGTGTTGGTAAGATAGAGGCCAACTTTACTATGAGTTTATGATGGTTTGACCGTCTTTATGGTCGCGAGGCTCAATGAATCGTCGAGTGTTTGAGGAAGAGTTCAGCCTCCTGCCACGTAGCTGCGACTTCCTTGGATACACAGACTTCAGGGAAAGAAGCTTCCAAGGAACTTTCCAAGAGCCAAAGGCAGATGAAAAACCGTTATGCAGATCCAACATTGCGTTTCCATTTTAAACAATGACTTTGTGAACCGCGTAAAATCAATGTACGCCTGTTTCTTGTCGGGATAAAACATCTCGCCTGAGGGATGTTACCGGTCGGAGGTGAGAAGGCGGGATAGCGGGAGCTGCTTTTATCTAAATAACTGCTGGAAGCGTCACGAGCTCTTTTTTTATGCTTGTGTTGTGAAGGGAAAAAGGTCTTACAGATGTAGTTTCTAACTCGCTCGCTTCATAAAACTTTACAGTCATCCGTGGACTCTACAGGCTGAGTTTGGAAGTTCTCTGATAACAGGATTCCTCCTAGAAACATCAGCTGCGTGTTATTAAGAGCTAATTAGAAGCGCGTTCAAGCGATCTCTCATCTAATTAAATCAATAGCGCCCTCACGAGAGTTGTCATGGTGACAGCGTTCAGAACGAAGCGTCATTAGAACGACTAGAATAACAGATCTTCTTTCCAAACTCTCATTTATTATGTCTACGTTTTTGTTTTGAAAATAGGTTATGTTCCCGGACGAGACAGACTTGTTGCGTATTTGATGAACCAGCATCTTTAAATTCTGATAAAAATGGGTAAGTGTCGGACCTGTTCAATGTTTGTTTTAGTACGTCATTTTAAAATAAAATAAAGGTGTAATATATAATTGATTATTTATGTTTATCTCTGTAGCAAACAAATATTACAGATTTTTATGTGTATTTGACGTGTTTGAAGCCAGAAATAGTTATGGAGGCTTCCCTGCAGAGTGACATGCTATAGCATACTTAAAACTACTTAATGCAACATATTCTTGTATATTTGTTATAATATACACTTTTTTTGAGAGAGAGAGAGGTCATAGTTGAAGACCTTATGTTTTCCCTTCTGAAATATGACTTTTTCTCCTTTTAAAACCATTTGTATATAAATACTATGATTTTAAATTGACGATTTTTAAAAAAAAAAAATGTATTGCTACCTACTGTACATTTAACACATTTATTGTGGTTTTAGTAGTGGTGTGCGGTGGTGCTTTAAAATGAGAAATATATATATATACATATATATATATATATATATATATATATATATATATAAGAAAATGTAAATTTATGTCCCTGTTAACACTTAATTTTCCTGGTTAAATAAGCATTACATAAAAAGAGAGTTTCATCATGTTACAAATTTTTTATTTATTCTGAAATAGCTTTTATTTTCAGCAGTCATCAAGTTTGTACGCGCTGGTTACAGACACGAAGATGTACCTTTAATTTTAACCAAGCTGATTGCTCTCTAAAAACCCCACAGTTATCATGTTTCTGGATATTTCAAGCTTCATTCAGACACGACATAAAGCAGTGATATCTAAGTGACAGTTGTTTTCTTACTTTTTAAAGTAGCCTCCCATTAACACCATCAATGTCTTCATTTATGCCGATTCAAGAATGCGCACAAAATCAAGAAGCGGGATTAATCGCACAAACCAATCATAACCAATCACGTCCAATCATAGCGCGATGCATGGAGACATTGCCTCCTCTCATGTATCCTCCATTCATTCTCAATTACCCCCCACACCAAACCAAGAGCCCGCTTTAGGGGTCTGTTAAAAGTCAATGGGCTCAGGGGAGGCAAGACTCCCGCTGTAACTTTATCTGCTGGTGTCGATGTTGGACAGTGTTACTTTATAAAAACTAGTGACTTTTACACTTTTTAATGCCACATTTTGTAATATTTGCACTGTTTTATTTTTGTACTATTGATTATTTTCTCAGCCACTTTTTTTTAGGAGACACTGCCTCCCTTGCCTCCTCATCTCTGGGTTGTAATACATGTTAATTTTACAGTAAAAAAGTGCAGCTGTGGTTGTCAGAATTTTACTGCAAAAAATACGGTAGCAACATTTTAAGTTTTACGGTTTGAACTTAAATTTACAGTGAAAAAACATATTTCATTAACTCATATGTTAATATACCAACCTACTGAAGTACTAAAATCTGTTTTGTACCTTTAATACAATGATCGCTACCATAAAAACACAGTAATAAGAAAACCACATGTAGAATTAAAGCTCATCACAAGTAGCTTTTCCGAGTGCTGAAGTAAATTCTAATGTAAAGTGTCCTGCACACAAATACAAAACACCATCATCATAACACACGTGACTCTAGAATAATGCAATAAACATTCATTTATCAGCACAAGATGTACCATAAAACCCTTAATGTGTGGAAGCTTGTTTCCGCCATGGAATATAATCTTGCAATTCTGAGAAAAAAGTCAGAGCTCAGAATTGGACTTTATATCTCTTTATATCACAAAATTCTGAGAAAAAAAAAGTCAGAATCATGAGATGTAAACTCGCAATTGCGAGAAAAAATTGTGAGGTAAAAAGAGATAAAGTTTTCTTTTTTATTGTTTATCCTGTAGTGGAAACAAACTTCCATGCTAATGTACATAACTGATAGGAAAAAACTAAAAAGTTGTTTCAATGAAAAAACTAAACACCAAAAGTGTCACTGGGAATTCTGCGATTGTCAATTCACAGGTTTTCACTGTAAATTATAGGATGACTTGTTCTTTTTCACTTCCATCACTGTAAATGTAACAGTATTTTACTGTAAAATTACATGAAATGTTGCATTAGATCTAGTACAGTGTTTCACCGTGTATATAGAAGAACTTGTCTCTAACTAATTTTTACTGTAGTCTTTTACGATTTAAATTTTGATATATTTTTTTTATTTTAAACATGATTTTTTTGAGCAGGTAGGTCAGATTCTCTGAATTCCAAGAAAAGTCCTGGTTTCCCTATATGACCCGTTCATCCCATCTTTTCTAGGTTGTTCTGTCCTGGCGCTAACGATCATCGCGTCCACTCTTGGCGGCCTGGTGTTCGGCTATGAGCTGGGAATAATATCCGGCGCTCTGCCACAGCTCCAAGCTCACTTCAATCTGGGTTGTGTCCGGCAGGAAGGTGTGGTTAGCGCTCTTCTGATCGGATCATTGTTAGCATCTGTGATTGGTGGCTGGCTGATTGACCGTCACGGCAGGAGAGCGTCCATTTTACTGAGTAATCTCCTCATATTGGGAGGCACCATTATCTTAACTGCAAGCATGTCTTTTTTGGCATTGGTGGTTGGTAGGGCCGTCATTGGTTTCGCAATGAGCATTTCCTCCATGAGCTGCTGCATTTTTGTCTCTGAGATGGTCGCTCCCTATCGCAGAGGGTTGATGGTGACCCTGTATGAAGTTGGAATTACTGTTGGGATCTTATTGGCTTATGCGGTCAACTACATCTTATCTGGTGTCCAAGCAGGATGGAGGTACATGTTTGGATTTGCTATTGTACCGTCCCTTGTGCAGTTGGTGTCCATTAGGTTTCTTCCTCAGCAAACCACTGAAGGCCTCATAACAGAAGATAATAGCCAGCAATCTGACAGATCAGCAGGGGAAACGTTGAATCGCCACCATGCAGAACATGTGAAATATACTGTCTTTGACCTTTTCAAAACCAGAGACAACATGCGCAGAAGGACTGCCATTGGCCTCGGGCTGGTGCTCGGTCAGCAATTCACAGGCCAGCCAAACGTCCTCTTCTACGCTTCCACCATCCTTTTCTCAGTGGGATTTCAGAGCAATGCGTCTGCAGTTCTTGCGTCGGTGGGTCTGGGTTTTGTCAAAGTCATTGCTACCCTACTGGCAATGGTATGTTCAGACAAGGTTGGCCGAAGATCTCTTCTGATTGGTGGATGCACTGCGCTGGCTGTAGGATTGATACTTACTGGTTTCTTGTGTGGACAGTCAGTGATTGATACAACAAAACAGTGCACTTCATTGGAGCCACATGTAAATCTGACCTCACCAGCTGAAAATCGAGAAAACATGGGCATCAACTCTGTAAATCAAAGTACTGGAAATGAAACGCGTGATGCTTATGGACTTTCGGATCATGTCTCACACTCAGAGGATATGTATAAGTGGATAATTTTCATCTGCATGATGGCTGTTGTGAGTGCTTTCTCAGTGAGCTTTGGACCAAGTAAGTTGGCTTTGAGTTTACATTCACTGTAGTTAAAGATGCAGTGTCACAAACCAAAATTTGCTTGTTGAGTATAGAGTGGTGCAGACATCACTTTGTAGGCCAAAAATGCGGAAACGGGTTAGGGTTCGTCGTCCTGAAGTCAATGGGTTTTTTGAATGGGATTTTTTTGTTAAACGGATGAAATAAGGTCTGTAGTGAACACAAGCTCAAGACACTTTCACGTTTTAGTATTAGCCTACTCGTGATGTTTTTTTAAGCTGTTACATGTTTAGTGGCATCATCACACCGAACAGGTAAAGTCAGTCTGCTTTTGCAGTCTCATTGTGCTTATAATCACACTCTTATTAACTATTCTAACTCAAACCTTCAGGGAAAATATTTTTAGATAAAAACTGAAAGATTTGTTAGAAGCTTAGTGGTGGTGATGTTGACGACCTTGACTGATGACTACATTTAGGCTTCAAAATTCATAAAAGTTGTGAAAATTATATTGATGGACAAAACGTGTAAGTATCAGCGCGATGCTGACTGCCGATTGGCCTACAACGTGACGTCATTCCTGCACCACTCTATAAACAACATACCGTAAGTTTAACTCCTATGTGTTTTGGGAGGTGATACCTGTTTGTCTGAACAGATGAAATCTATTTTTTCAGAGCTGTTTGGTGTATTGGTATAGAAATTACTTCATATCTGCAATTTATAATGCTATGAAGCTGCTTATGTGGTTCACAGTGACATGGCTTGTGCTAAGTGAGATATTTCCCAAGGAAGTCAGAGGAAGAGCATATTCATTCATCAACTGCTTCAATGTGGGGGCCAACCTCATAGTTACCTTTTCTTTCTTGAGTATAATAGGTATGCACAACAACAAAGCCCAAACATATGAAAAATGACATGTATTTGACAAGTATTTCTCACAAATTTCATTTTTCCTTCAGATGTTATAGGTCTGTCTGGAATATTCTTTGTGTATGGAGTTATTGGAATGGCAGCAGTTGTATTCATCTACCTTGTACTACCAGAGACCAAAGGAAAATCTCTTGATAAAATTGACAGAGAGCTCTCTCAGACAAGGTAAGAAAACATTTGGTTCTGGGGATTTACATTTAGCTGGCAGTGAGCATGCGTCAGGTGTGGCAGATGTGCCATGGCGGCGCAATGCGGCCAGTAAAAATTACGTTTATTGCGAAAAGGATACTGTACATACTGTACACACTGTAATAGGAGTATGTCTCGGAGTATGATTCTCGCTTGGGGTGCGAGAGGTCCCGGGTTCAAATCCCGGACGAGCCCCCAATTGTCACGTTCCCCGTGTCTAGGAGATCGAGGAAAACGTGACAAAAAAAAAAGATGAAAGGAGTTACCCGATCAAACTTACTTTCAATATATATAGTTAAAAGATATCATACAAAAATCAATTCGGTCCGGAACTCTAAAAAATTGCAATTCCCCCATATACCAAACGATTAAATCTTTAAAACCAAATAAAACACTTTCACAAATCTATAAATTCTTAGCATCCACAGAAAATGAAATAGTCGCTCCAATTCAAAAATGGGCTAATGACATAGGTACAGATCAAAATATCAAATGGCAAGAAGTTTTCAATAATATTTATTCTATGTCATGCAATACCAAAATTCAAATGATTCAATATAAAGTTATCCATAGAACACACATTACAACATACAAACTGCAGCGTATGGGATATATTAAAAATAATAACTGCTCATACTGTCCAGACTCAACTGATGATTATTTTCATGCTTTCTGGCAGTGCCCACTTTTTCAGTCATTCCGGTCGGAGGTCTTGAGCAGGCTGTCAGACATCCTTGGGCTCAGCATCCCAGTTTGTCCCATAATAACCTTACTGGGAGACATGTCTACTTTACAAATCCCTCAAGCCATTCTTATTAATCTCACTGTCCATAGCAAAGAAACACATTTGACTTAATTGGAAAGACAGAACAGTACTCTCAATAAACCAATGGCTCAAATTATTATTAGTACACTCAAACTTGGAACAATTAACTGCATTTGCGCATAATATTGATTCTTTCAAACAAACTTGGTCCCATTTTTTTCAATATCAGGAGAACTGATTCCTCTTTGTCATAAATCATGTGTTCAAAAGAAACTCATAAGGAATATTTTGTCAAGTCAAGTCATCTTTATTTATATAGCGCTTTTTACAATGCAAATTGTGGCAAAGCAGCTTTACATTAATAAGAAAATGGTGTCATTGTGCAGCTTATTCTATATATTATTGATTCATTCCGTTGCAAAGATCAATAGTTATTAGTCTAGTTAATTTATGTATATCAGCACTGGAGAAAACAGTGACGTAATCGTCCGGCTCAGATCAGTTCGCATACAATGGCGCCAATGCAGGCATACCAAAAACACTGCTGAATATCAAGCAAGTGTCCCCAATTTTGTGCTCCTTTATATAATACTGCCTCTAAATTTGCCGTCTACTCTTCCTCTTTTTTTTTTCTCTCCCCTCCTCTTTCCAGCGTTTCAGTACTTGTTTTTAGAACTCTCTATTTGGTACACATTATAATCAGTGTTTCCCTTATTTGTGTAAGTGTGAATATGTATGTCAGTGGTCAATAATAATAAAAAAAGAGAAAACATTTGGTTCTAGATATATAAAAACGAGCTCTAGTGCAACTATAAAAGATAATGAATCTTTGCTTGTTGTGTGTCTATAAATGAGCGGTCGACAAATATTATCGGCAATGCCAATATATGGAATTTTTAAATTGTATACGTTTTTTTCTTTGGCTGAGGTGTCGGAAGCGAGACTTTTATTTTGATGGCTCTTTGGACTTTTATTTTGACGGCGCTGACTCAAATATGTTCTTTCTTTCAGATTTTTTCACAAAGAAGTCTGCAACATTTTCCAAAGAAGGCATTTCTCTCCGGGTTATCAGAGAGTACAGTTGACGAGCACAACAACATGACATGTGGTGGAAAGTTTCTAGATTCCTCTGGATCATTCTGTTCACTGGATCTTAGAAATGTATTTCTCAATGTTTTAATGATAATTAATAGCTTTATCTTTTGTAGTAACTATTTTACTTTGGCTCACATGTTGGCAATAAGTGATAAATCTAGGAAATCACAGTATACTTTTGTTTATCATTTTAAATAAAGATAAATGACTTATACTTGACTCTTTACCTGCTTCCATAGTTTGTGACAATATTTATGTTTTTTGAGGACTGGATGTACATTAAATATACATTAAAATGAAATATTTAAATATGTATATGTGGAATTGTGCGCAGGATAAAGAAAACATTTACACAGATATATAGAGGGACATCTACTTTAATATTTCACGTATATATTTACGTTTCCAATAAATCTAGTTTTTGAAATGATACATCCATTTTATATATACAGTTCAATGAGAAAATCAAATATGATATATACTTAAAATAGGGCCCAATGTATTGTGTGAATATGAAGGAATTATCCGTATTGATTTGAATTGAGTGTTTTACCTGCATTTTGAATTGTTTTAGGATTAAGGGAAATATCCGTAAACTTGACGACTAATGACCTGGCAGAAAATTACAATTTTTCCATGGATTTTTTTTTCTTACAGTGTAAAAAATAAATAAAAGACCTCTCTAGTTAAATATGACATCTTTATATGTCAACACGATCATTACTTTACCTGAATTTTAAAATAATGAAACAACATTCACACATTTGGCACTTACATTGCAATCAAAGTTTTGTTTTAGCAGTTCATACATTCCCTGGTAATCGAACCCATGACCTTGTCAAACTTTTATTACTTGAAGTAACATTAAACAATGTAAATTGTCAAGGCAGTATTTCTCATTTTCAAGTAAAACTTAAAAACTCCATGGCATGAAATAAATAAATAAATTACAGAAACTTTAAAATGAAAATGTAAACATAAAATCAGGGTCAACCCTTCAGAATTGCTTGGTATTGGTCGCAGTATTTCCCTAGCCACTGAATTCTGGTTCAGTCAAATGAAGTGAGCACAAAGACTGGATAAGCAGTGATTCTTTATTACTGGATTGTGGGATAGGGAAGTTATATGGATTGCTGTATTTATACAAAAATAAAATATGCCACAGTGAGAGGAGCTGAAGACTCTGCTGTGTGTCGAGTAAACGCGGCTGGTGTGACCTGATGTGAGCTACAGTAAACAGCACCAAACTACGGCAGTATCATATCACACTTGAGAGAGGATCTGCTCACTGAATGCTGAGGGAAATACTGTGCTACAGCACGCTTCACTTGCTCCGAATACTTCATTTTTAAGTAATAGCTAAGCTTTTGAATGGCACGACAATGTATGTAATATCAGAGGATGTTTCTCTTTTCGAGGAACACAGCCTGCGCACCTTTGCCTGAGCTAAATGCGTGAAGGTGAACGTCTCATGATGAAGTGCATTCAGTTTCAGGTAAACTCATGCTGCTCTGAGTGGGGTGGCGATGAAGAGCTCTATCTAACAGTCCCAGAGATCCTCAGCAGGTTTCATTCAGGGTTGGTGTGGACGGACGGGTGCAGCGGCGTCACTGAGCGGCTCCCGTGGCTGCAGGCACTGGAGTGTTTAGGCTGCCGGGAGCCATGAGGATGGGGGAGCCGGTCAGGGGACCTAGAGCTGTGGAGGCTGGAAGTGCAGCGATTCCTGATCAAACAAGGGGAAAAGTTGTACGTGTGAGCTTTCTTCAAATATTAGTCATCATGCTGTGACCAGGGCGATCAAAAGTTATATAAAACTATCAGTAATTTTGTAAGATGTCAAACGAGATATACTAACACTCAAAAGATTGGGGTTGGTGATTCATTTGTTTTTGAAAGAAGCTTTTTATGTTCAACAAAGCTGCATTTATTTGATCACAAATAGAGTCAAAACAGTAATATTGTAAATTATTATTACAATTTGAAATAACTTCTATTTGAATATAATTTATTCTTGTGATCAAAGCTGAATTCAGTGAATCTTCAGTGTCACATGATCCTTCAGAAATCCTTCTGATATGATGACTTTCTGCCCAAGAAACATTTCTAATTATTATCAATGTTCAAAACCAGGATTTTCCAGGATTCTCTGATGAATAGAAAGTTCAAAAGAACAGCATTTATGTACCAATAATTATTCCTAAAGTCTCAGAGATCTTAACACCTGACTTCTGGAGACTCCAGGTAGGTTGCAGAGTACTGGAAAATGTTGGCGTTGGAGACTTGGACAACGGTTCTTGATGGTTCCACACTTAATTCTTCACCTTAAGTCTTAATTCTTTTGCAGTTAAAGCATGTAGTTTTTTGTCCACAAGAACTCGCACATTCAAAACAAAGGCGTAGCTTGATGACGCCTAGTTTGAGCGAGGAATCTTGGGACGTGTGGTCTTCACCTCACAGCCGGTGGAAAAGAATCGGGATGGGACTCGGGCAGAAATCATGTTCATGGATGCGATTATTAACGTTACTGTAGTATGAAGCAGAGCAGGAGCGAGTGTTGTGGAGCTGAACGAGACGCTGGAGCGATTGATAATGAGAGACGAACGACACACGCCTCGAGAGCAGCGGGACTTTTATTATGACACAGTCTCTGCTTATCCGGTCATGAGTATGAGGTGACGCAGCTCTGTTTATCATATTAGATACATTTGAGTGTGTTGAAAATGATGTTATAACTTTACTCTGTGCGTTCGCTCACGGTTGCTGTGAGACTCTTGTTCACACTGCAGTGAGATAGATCCATATTACAATATCATATTAAATGCTGGATGGCTTGTGTTGATAAACGGCATGCAATTAATTTTAAAACGTATGAAAATTCAGTATTACTGTTAAAATAAAGCTGCATCTGATTATGCTGTTAGCTAACGCTACTTGACAAAATAGTGTTATTCTCTGAGGCATGGTATTCACAAAAAAACAATATACACTAAACGTGTTGAGCTATATAACAATTATTAGTTTTTTGTCTATAAATGTATCAAAACAGATGTTCCCTTGTCTAACAAAACATGTAATATATTAACAGGGCTGGGTAGGTTACTTTTAAAATGTATTTCACTACAGATTACAAAATACATGCTTTAAAAAGTCATTTGTAACGTATTTCGTTACATTACTCAAGTTTAGTAACTTTAATAACTCTAAAACTCTAAATACTTTGGAATACTAATAAGTGTGGAACAAACACAAAAAAGGTAATTGCAAGTTTTTATCTCACAATTCTGACTTTTTCCCTCAGAATTGCGTGATATAAAGTTGCAATTGCAAGTTATAAAGTCAGAATTATGAGATATAAACTAACAATATTGAGAAAGGTAAAAAATATTAGACAAACTCACATACTTAATTCACAACTGCAGGAAAAAAAGTCAGTATTGCATCACAATTGTGAGGGGGAAAAAAAACAAATTGTGAGAAAAAGTTGCAGTGACGAGTGAATTATAAAATGACTCACAAACAACAATCACAAAACATGAAAACAGTCGTGGATCATCAGGTCATGACAGGACAGTTAAGTTGACAGTTGGGCAATTTTTTTCTATAAATTCAGTCATTTTGTCTTGTTCAGGACAGTACTAAATAAAAATAACATTTTTATGATCCTCTTAAAAGTATTAAAATGTTGATGAAACTTAACTCCACTTTTTCAGACTGTCAGAGTCAGAGAATCACCAATTGCTGTTTAAATGACATTAAAATTCAAAGTAATCACTTTGGTAATCTAAAATACTTTTCAGATGTAACTGTAATCTGATTATCACCCATTTAAAATGTAACTGTAATGAAATACAGTTACTCAAATTTTGTATTTTAAATACGTAACTAAGTTACTTGTATTTCGTTACTCCCCAACCCTGTATATTAAAGCGTCTTTGGTGTTTCCATGGTTTCTACAAAATAAAACTGGAGACCGAGGGTAACGCGGATGTGACGTCATTTACAGACGACTCACTCGCACATCCTGGATCCTTGGTTTGCAAATTTGCAAATAGTTGTAAACTTTTGGGACATTATAAGTACTGAACAGAATACATAACACTGACTTAGTTTTTTTTGGATATTTTACTGCAAAAATCTTACATATTAACATGTATCTGAACCAATGAGCGTTTTACTGTCCAGTGGTCATGCCTTCACTGCAATTTCTAGTATTCCATCCTTCTCATGGGCATTTAATAATTTTTGACTTTTTTTTGGATTGGTATAAAATCATAATTCTGTTGTTACTTTGATTCTTTGAATTGTGCTTTAAGGAATTTACCAGATTTAAATCATTATAATAACTGTATTAAACACTTTATCATTATCATAATAATGATGATTTTAAAGCATGTATAGAGTGTCATATACGGGTTAAATCACCTGTTATCATAGTGGCAGTGCTCACTGCGGTGTTCACTGTCGGCACATTAGCTGATCCTGCCATGCGACACTGGTCTTTCACAACGGGGACTAAAGCAAGGAGCAAGTTGTTAGAATTAAAAAATGCTAGTATTCGTAAGCATAATTGATTTAAACGTTCTCTTCATAGTAATTCAATATCACAAGTGCTTTATGTTCTACTGTAATCCTTAAGACGCTCTTACAGAAGTAGGGGTGCTCCATGGCCTCTCTCGCGGTCAGTCTGGTCTGATGGTCGTAACGCAACAGCTTGTCCAGAAAGTCAAGAGCTTCAGGACTGACCAAGTGTTGGTTTTCACTGTGAACAAAGCGCTCCCATCGCTTACGGGAATGTCTAACATGAAGCAGATGTAAATCAGATTCAATTAACTTAAAGAAGACAATGCCAACAATGGCGAGTTATGAATGAAAGAGGCATGACGACAGCTCACCTTCCCAGAATGTCATTAAATCGAGGCTCCAGCTCAATGTTGTATTTATCAATGCAGTCGTAAAGATCTTCTGTTCCAAGAACTTTGGCAATTCTCACCAACTTTGAAGAAATAGGAACATTCACTGTAATTAATTCAGCCAATACAACGATTACAAAAAGGATCCCAAAAGTAACGACCGACAACTGCATTCATTTTTGTTACAGTGCTCATTTTATATTAATTAATAACAGTAACAAGATACGCATAACAACAAAGTCAATACTGAGACACTGAGTATGATATTACTTAAAGGGATAGTTCGCCCAAAAATGTCATCATTTACTCCCCCTCAAGTTGTTCCAAACCTGGATGAATTTCTTTGATCTGCTGTTCACAAAGGAAGATATTTGGAAGAATTTTTGTAACCAAGCAGATCTTGCCCCCCATTGACTACCATAGTAGGAAAAAAATAAATACTCAATGGAGGCGACATCTGTTTTGTTGCCGACATTCTTCCAAATATCTTCCTTTGTGTTCAGCAGAATGAAGAGACATTTATACAGGTTTGGAACAACTTGAAGGTGAGTAAATGATGACAGAATTTTCATTTTTGGGTGAACTATCCCTTTAAAACTGGAATTCACTACATAAACAGAACAGATTTTCTAACACTGAGGATCATACACTTGCAGACTTTGCAGATGGATAGAGAGCAAATTGGGCATCATACGCTAAATGGCTTTTCACACTTGAACATGTTAACCCATGGATCATTCTAAACCCTGAGTAAACAGATAATCCTGGGTTATCTTGCTTCATGTTTCACATTGCTCCTAATTTACACAGGGTCAACAGTTAATCCTGGGTATTTATAAACTGCTGTTTCACACTATACCTGCCTAAACCCTGTATTAATGTCCTTTTTTGCAGTATCAGTGTCAGTTATTGGAACACCGCACATAATATTTCCATAAAGGCTTTAGCATTGCGCGTCCTCATATTATACATTGCAAACGGTAATATCAAGTTTATCCTGAAAAGACTTTTCTGACTGTAAAAGGTAAGAACAAAAATTTCTTCACTTACAGCGTTTTCTGTCACTATTTGACGTTTCCCCTCAAACGATGAAATGACTAGTTCAGCGTTTCTGTGACTGTCCAGAGCAAATGAATATGAGGCATGCGATTGGTTGTCGGTTGCTAATCATCGAGCCATAATATTCTAACCCAGCATCATTTCATACTGTACACGCTTGGCACCACAATGCAAAAGGAGGGTTTCGTAACCCTGGGTAAAAAGCAGTGCTTTTTGTGAAACATTTTTTTTTTTACCCAGGGTTAAAAACAGTTGTTTAGAACAACTATAACCTAGTTTTAAGCACAGTGTAAAAAAAAAAATCTTAAATGATTGAGGATCACACACTTACAGATGTTCGAATTGTTCAGAAAACACATGAAACTCGCTCAGAAACATGCACCTCTTTGCTAAGAGACTCATGACAACTGAAATCAAAATGTATTCTAAAATCACTAAACATATCAAACAAGTATGATCTCCTCTGACTGGATGAAATCAAAGTCTGAAGCTAAATAAACATAGATGTGTCCTTCATACTACAGGATTTCTACAAAATCTGTCAACTCAGTCTGTCCAAAATCTGCAGAATGACTCAAGTCTGCAAATCAGGGCAAAAATGCGAGTAAAAGTCATATAGTGTATTCCCGCCTTTATAACTGCTTTATAATTGAGTTCAAGGAATATTCTGGGTCATTTTTACAGTCGTTTTCTAGAGATTACTTACAGTCAATGCAACAATGTTGTAAAATTATATAATGAATGATTTTTATCACTATGCATACTGTTTATGTCTTATGACTATGCTTTTATATAGATTATATTTTTTGTGGAAATCAACATTATGCCACCAGTGCTGCGATTGAGCTTGTATTCAACCCAGAATATCAAACAGCTGTCACCTGACAACACATTTCCTGATGATATTCACCTGGTCATAGTTATCATGTCCATGGAAAAATGGCTCCTTTCTAAAGATCATACTGGCCAGCATACAGCCAAGACTCCACATGTCAAGACTGTAGTCATACATCTGGAAGACAGAAGAGAAGTGTTTCAGGGTTCTAAAAGCTAGCATTGACAGCAAATTATAATGGTAGTAACTCTGACCTGGTAATCTATCAGTAGTTCTGGGCCTTTGAAGTAGCGAGAGGCGACTCTGATGTTGTACTCCTGTCCTGGGTGATAGAATTCAGCCAGTCCCCAGTCAATAAGACGCAACTGAAACATGACAGCATTTAACGTCATTTTCCATCCATCCATCCTATCCTTCTCCTGATAATATATACATGCTTAATGATGACCTTGTATGGAACCTTGTTTCCATGACGGAATAAAAAATAAGGTAACTGTGAGTTTATAACTTTATCTTATAACCTTTCACAATTCAGACTATATAACTCGCAATTGCAAACAGAATATCTTGCAATCGCGAGAAATAAAGACAGAATAGAGAAAAATAAAGTCAGAATTGTGAGACAAACACACAATAGTGTGAAAGTCAAAATTGCATGATATAAACTCACAACTGCGAGAAATAAATTCAGAATTGTGAGATATAAATTTGTAACTGCGAGATATAATGTCAAAATTGTGAGATAAATCCGCAATTACGAGAAATAAGGTCAGAATTGCGAGATATAAAGTCAGAATTGTGAGATATAAAGTCAGAATTGCGAGAAATAAGGTCAGAATTGCGAGATATAAATTTGTAATTGCGATAAATAAAGTCAGAATTGCGAGATATAAATTTGTAACTGCGAGATATAATGTCAAAATTGTGAGATAAATCCGCAATTACGAGAAATAAGGTCAGAATTGCGAGATATAAAGTCAGAATTGCGAGATATAATGTCAAATTTGTGAGATAAATCTGTAATTGCGAGAAATAAAGTCAGAATTGTGAGATATAAAGTCAGAATTGCGAGATATAATGTCAAATTTGTGAGATAAATTTGTAATTGCGATAAATAAAGTCAGAATTGTGAGATATAAATTTGTAATTGCGAGAAATAAAGTCAGAATTGCGAGATATAAACTCACAATGTTGAGATATAAACTCACAATATTTGAGACCAAAAGTAGTATTTTTTTTATTATTATTATTTCATGCAGGAAACAAGCTTCCATAACCATCAAACTTTAGTGGCTTATTAAAGCTTTTGTCTTCAAATTTCCTTTCAAAGTATTATATTGCATTATCTTATACTTGAATTGTTCCTAATGTAACTCCAAAAAATCAATGGTGTTGTCTTATCTTATCTGAATAAGCATATTATAAACCAAGGCTGCACTGACATGGTTTAAATTAAAAGTCAACATCGCTTACCTTTCTGTGCTCATGATCAATCATGATGTTGTGTGGTTTGACATCTCTGTGCATAATACCCATACTGTGACAGAAATCCAACGCCTAGAGACACATGAACACAAGACATCATACCAAAACCTCCAAAGCTATTAAAGCAATCAAGAAATATATACAGGAATGTTTAAAGGACAATACAAAAACAATACAATACTTAAATGTAAAACACTTGCAGTATATAAAGATAACTTTATTGACATAATTCAACATTTGATTAATAGTGATAAAAGCTGATAAATAAATAACTGATTTAAAATTTAAAGTATCTAATGTCCATATTGCAACTCAGGCTCACTGGAAAAACATACCTCTGGCGATATTTCTGCATATTTCTATGATATTATGTTGCTTCTTTCGTGTTTCACATTCACATTCGCATTCAAAGCGAAATGTCCATGTTCGGTTTTATCCAAAACAGATGAACGTGAATCTGGCAACATTTTTAATGTAGGCAGTTCATAAATTATAAGTCCAGTGAGTGGCGCTAAAAAATTAATACGTTTGAAAATAACGCATCACCTACACTAAACCTGAGTTAACAAAAGCAAACGTGAGATAAAAACACATTTGCTGAAGCAACCACGCCAATTCAACTGGTTTCTACAAGTCTTTTGAAACCTTCAACCATCATTAGTTAACAAACAAGCTAGTTCTTTTTTTCTGAACATTTCTGTTCATTTCTGGCCATATAACTCTCACCTTCAGAATCTCATACATGTAGAAGCGAATGTCATAGTCTGTCAGTGTCTGATACAGTTGCTGATAAAAACAAGCAAAAAAGGAACTCATTACATAACTGTTTTGTTGCTGTTGTTGTATATTAGTTATAAAATGATTTAACATAACTGAGATTATTTGAGATAGAGATTTACCTTAAAATCTGTGTTGTTCACATGTTCAAAAACTAAGGCAGGTGTTCTGGACTGCAATGTGAAAAAAAAGTTTTATTTTCTTAAAGGATTAGTTCACCTTAAAATGAAAATTACCCGAAGCTTTACTCACCCTCAAGCGATCCTAGGTGTATATGGCTTTCTTGTTTCTGACAAACACAATCATAGAAATATTAATAAATATCCTGACACATCCGAGCTTTATACTGGCGGTAACGTTAAGAGTAACCAAACGTTACTGAGCTGAAGAAAGTGTCTCCATCCACATCCATCCATCATAAACATATTCCACACGGCTCCTGAGGGTTAATCAAGGCATTCTGAAGCCAAGTGATGTGTTTGTGTAAAAAAAAATATTAGTGAAATATGTAGCTTCCGCTACATTAGGCGGACGCCTTCCGTATTCAAATTAAAGAAAAAAACTGAACTGGCATCGCGTCAGTTCCGTAAGTCGAACAGGGAAGGGGTAGGATGTAAAGCGTAAGTTTTTTGAAGAATATGGAAGGCCGGTCAGGCGGAAGCTACACATTTTACTTAAAGGAACAATATGTAAAATTTTTATATTAAAATATCCAAAAACCACTTGCACAGTGTTATATATTTCGTTCAGCTGTGTACTTACATTATCCTAAATGTTTCTAAGAATTTGTAAATTTAGAGAAAATCACAATTTTAAATAGTACCCGTCCCTCTCTAGTCGCCTGTCAGTGACGTAATATCTGCGTTATCCCTGGTTTCTGCTTGTACTGCACACTAACCATGACAACAGACACGGACGGCTGCGTAACGTCTAGCAGCACGCTGCTGTTGTTTCGTCAAACATTATGGACCATGGCAAGCAAACTTTGGGACAAAAGGAGAAATAAAACGAGGATCAATATCGGCGTGGCTTTGCCGAGATGGCAAGAGCTTTGCGAAAAACTTGGAGCTCTTGCACATTATTAGACAAGGTAAGCAAATGTAGGCTACATAAGACTGTTATATAGCTCAACACGATGAAGTGTTAGAATATCATCAATATGATAATATAATGTTGATCTGGCTTACTGTTAAGTCTCATACAGACAACAAACCAATACTAAACATCACAACTCTCAACACACTCAAATGCAGTTTAGTGTAATGTTAAACTAAGTGAAACAGCGCTGCATTACCTCACAGTTTTAATTCATCAAATAAACTGACCTGTATGAGTAGAGTTTCAGCACTTATGAGTAGTTCAGTAGAATGAAATGTCCTTGTTTCTTTATATCCCCCGGGACTCACGTGTGACACTGATATCTGTCTCTCATTATCAATCGCGTCCGCGATTCTCGGCCACGGCCTGCTTCATACCACAGTCACGTTAAAAATATGCATCCATAAACATTATTGCCCCATAAATATTATTAGATCCATCGGCATGACGACAAGTTCCATGATTCCATATTCACTGCGTCATCAATCTAAGCCTTTGTTAATGTTTTGAATTGTTTAGCGCCCCCTAGCGGACAAAAACTACATAGTGCACCTTTGATAACTTGCTAAATATGGATTTTATTTTACACAAATGCATTGCTTCAGAAGGCCTTTATTAACCCTCAGGAGCCGCATGGAATATGTTTATGATGATGGATGTGGATGGAGAGACTTTCTTGAGCTCATACTACTTTGGTAGCACATTTCTGCCATTATAAAGCTCACATGCGTCAGAATATTTATTAATATTTCTCAGATTGTGTTTGTCAGAAACAATGAAGTCATATATACCTAGGATGGCTTGAGGGCGAGTAAAGCTTGGGGTAATTTTCATTTGAAAGTGAACTAATCCTTTAAGTAACATCAGAACAAGATAAATACTCAAAAGATAGTACAATATAATTTGATCGTTGTTTTTATATTACGATTATCACACACAAGCGAGCATTCTGAATACTGACCACTGGGTCTTTGACGATGTCTAGGAGGGAGATGATATTTGGACCTCCTCGAAGGTTCTCAAGAATCTTTATTTCACGTTTTATCTTCTTCTTCTTCACAGGCTAAAAAAAGAGAATTCTTAAGGATCTGAAATGTTGTGGTAGTTTAGTGATTTTTCACAATGCCATGTGGAAATCTCATCAAAGCATTAAAAAGAGAGTAAAGTTTGTGTATTATATGTGTCACCTTTTGACACCTCTGTCTGTGTGCTTTTATTGAGGAGCCATTTGTGTTAACAACGAATGCTCTAATAACTGTGGACAGGTGCATACACCAATTTATCTGACAGCTGAGAAAAGCATGGTTTCATTTCTGTTCTTGCATCATCCATTTTTGTTTAGCACAGAATCAGGAGGAATTGTTCTTACCTTTAGTATTTTCACCACTACTTTCTCATTGTTCGTGATGTTGATTGCTTCAAACACTTCACTGTACTTTCCTCTGCCTAACTTGCGGACCAGTTGAAAATCATCTTGATTGCTGGGAAATATATTCAAATCAACGTTTTTAATGCCATTTTAATTCTAAAAAACTCAGTTGTCAAATAAATTCAGAACATATAGAGTTTCTGAGAACAAAACAAAACTAAAGTGAAAAGAGCTCTTCTAAAAGCAAAATGGCTACAGCAGGGCAGGACTGAACCACAATGAGAGCAGCAGAAGCATTTAATCAATGGACTGAAGAGGAAAAACAAAACGTGTGTGCAGAGCCCCTGATAACAGCCTCTGTCCGGTAGAATCCAGTGAATCTAGAAGCTTTGCCACAAGGACAAAATTTAACAATTGAAACAAAACATGAACTTAATAAACCATGCAAACGGATTGTGTTTGCCACTTTAAAGAGATCACTGCAATCTTGCAATTATGTACAGCAAACAGAATAAAAATAGATTTAAAAAGGCATATGTTTATACGCAATATGGACAAGGAGGAACATTATATAGTATATGTGTCTGACTGGAATTACCAATATACACTCACCTAAAGGATTATTAGGAACACCATACTCATACTGTGTTTGACCCCCTTTCGCCTTCAGAACTGCCTTAATTCTACGTGACATTGATTCAACAAGGTGCTGAAAGCATTCTTTAGAAATGTTGGCCCATATTGATAGGATAGCATCTTGCAGTTGATGGAGATTTGTGGGATGCACATCCAGGGCACGAAGCTCCCGTTCCACCACATCCCAAAGATGCTCTATTGGGTTGAGATCTGGTGACTGTGGGGGCATTTTAGTACAGTGAACTCATTGTCATGTTCAAGAAACCAATTTGAAATGATTTGAGCTTTGTGACATGGTGCATTATCCTGCTGGAAGAAGCCATCAGAGGATGGGTACATGGTGGTCATGAAGGGATGGACATGGTCAGAAACAATGCTCAGGTAGGCCGTGGCATTTAAACGATGCCCAATTGGCACTAAGGGACCTAAAGTGTGCCAAGAAAACACCCCCACACCATTACACCACCACCACCAGCCTGCACAGTGGTAACAAGGCATGATGGATCCATGTTCTCATTCTGTTTACGCCAAATTCTGACTCTACCATCTGAATGTCTCAACAGAAATCGAGACTCATCAGACCAGGCAACATTTTTCCAGTCTTCAACTGTCTAATTTTGGTGAGCTCGTGCAAATTGTAGCCTCTTTTTCCTATTTGTAGTGGAGATGAGTGGTACCCGGTGGGGTCTTCTGCTGTTGTAGCCCATCCGCTTCAAGGTTGTGCGTGTTGTGGCTTCACAAATGCTTTGCTGCAGACCTTGGTTGTAACGAGTGGTTATTTCAGTCAAAGTTGCTCTTCTATCAGATTGAATCAGTCGGCTCATTCTCCTCTGACCTCTAGCATCAACAAGGCATTTTCACCCACAGGACTGCCGCATACTGGATGTTTTTCCCTTTTCACACCATTCTTTGTAAACCCTAGAAATGGTTGTGCGTGAAAATCCCAGTAACTGAGCAGATTGTGAAATACTCAGACCGGCCCGCCTGGCACCAACAACCATGCCATGCTCAAAATTGCTTAAATCACCTTTCTTTCCCATTCTGACATTCAGTTTGGAGTTCAGGAGATTGTCTTGACCAGGACCAAACCCCTAAATGCATTGAAACAACTGCCATGTGATTGGTTGATTAGATAATTGCATTAATGAGAAATTGAACAGGTGTTTCTAATAATCCTTTAGGTGAGTGTATACCAATATATATATATATATATACACACACACACACAGTATCTCACAGAAGTGATACACCCCTCACATTTTCATGTGACAACACTTTTACTACAATGTAAAGTACTGAGTGTACAGCTTGTATAACAGTGTAAATTTGCTGTCCCCTCAAAATAACTCAACACACAGTGTCTAAACCGCTGGCCACAAAAGTGAGTACAGCCCTAAGTGAAAAGATATAATAAAATATTTACAAAATGTGAGGGGTGTACTCACTTCTGTGAGATACTGTGTGTGTATATATATATATATATATATATATATATATATATATGTTAGTGTTTTAAAAGTACCGACTTCGGTACTGACATTTTAAAAATGTGATGATAACAGCATTTTGAGCGCTGTTGAGCGGATTCGTAAATACCTCTGATTGGCCATTGTGTTCACGCGCTCAACGTATGCCTGTGATTGGCTACAATGATCAGGAATCTGCTCAACAGTGCTCAAAAGTGTGTGCACCAAATGAAAGTGAAAATCGGCATTATCGAGTATATGAAACGGTGTCAATCGCCAGTTCGCCGGTAAAATTTTAATGAATTCTATAGCAGTTTAAATCTGTATCTCTGAACTCTCTGTCACGTCTTCTTGTGCTTGAAAATGCCGTATTAGCAAGTATCCTCATAAACACATGATACAGTGATTACTATGCATTGTTATTTTACATTTGATTGCTTAAATACATTTCTGTACCTGAACAATTTTTGTGGAATCTAAAATGCTGGTGTCATAACTGCCTCTTTTAGCAAAAACATTTTTCGGTAATACATACCCCCACTCAATGACATGAGATTCATAATCCCAGTATTCTCTGGGCCGGTGTGTGTTCACCTCAGTGTAGACTCTGGCACGACTCGCCACAGGTCCTGACATGGCACAGGTTGACTCTGTTTTTATTACGTTGCGAATTAAAAATCAGATGGGAAAACACAAACAGTTGTGCTGAAGGCCACTGAAGATGGAAGCACCTCTGGATGGCTGCGGGAGAAAAATAAATAAAGTGGAAAATCTGAGACTTTGGATACTATTTAAGATGCAGTATAATGATTATGAAACCTGATCACCATGAAGAGTTAGAGACATTAATAATTGATCGTTTGCAAAGACCCGCCCCCTTTAGTTACTGTTGCTATGTCCAACAAGCCATGCGCTCTCACGCCACACATCATGTTCTCACATAGTGAAAAATACATCGAGGAGCAAAGAGGACACTGACAACACGTCGACAGACGAGACAGAGCAGGTTACTTTTGATATGAAACAGTTTCAAATTTAAAATATTGTAATTTTTTAAAGAAGTTTAAATAATAAATAGCGTATAGTGTCTCTTTAATGTGTCGTGACCGATCGCTGCGGCTCGTGAACTGATCATCTCTTCATACTAGTTCATTTATAGCATCAAATAAACATGAATGAGCATCAGAAGGAATGTTGTTTCAAGCGTGGAAACCAACGTTAATCTACTAATCTACTAACTCTGTTGGCATGATGTCATTGATAGGCGACGCAAGGATACATTCCATGTCAAAATTGCTTATTACTCTGGATTTGAACATTCTTGGAAACATCTGGGATAATGTAAGTAAGTACACAAGTCAACAAAATATATAATATTGTTCTAGTATGACCTTCTTTCATTTGTGGAAAATAAAAAAAAAGTATATTTTGAGAAATGTTTCAGTACTTTTGTGTCCATTCAATGTCAATGGTAACCAAAAGTATTTAGTTACCAATATTCTTCAACTTTTTTGTGTTCTATAGAAGAAAGAAAGTCATACAGGTTTAGAAAAACATGAGGAGGAGTAAATAATGACAAAATGTTTAGGTTAATTATCCCTTTAATTACTATTTTCTTCAGTACAGAAGATCTTGTTTTCATGGAAGAATCTAAAGGATTTAAAGAACTACAAATGTGGTTTGCGTCATCAAAAATCTTTTGTCAGAATACCATGTAAATCCCCAATTTCATAAGCAATCAGTTCGTAATTATATTTGCATTTTCTGACGGAAATACCAGCACTTGCAGGAAAGCCAAAGAAAAGTTTAGGTTTTTTTAATAGACAAAAGGAAACATCATCAGCTACAACAGACTAAACACTATGACATCATCAGCTAAAAAAAGCCTCTTGTTCAGTTTAATGAATTAAAAATGAGCTAAAGTAACATGATTTTGGAACATCTTGCCACATTTTTGTTCACATAACTATCTAGGCAGTGGATCTGTAGTTCCCAGCATAGTTTGCAAGGGATTAAGTGTTATTTTCAGTGAAAGGGAAAGAGATTTTCATGTTTAATGTTCAGTTATGTTGAAGATTTATAAGTTTCTGTAATGTTTTTCAATCTTGTGGTGAACCATAGTGCAGAAGAGTGGTAGAGTTTCAAAGTTTGAATGGGAATAATTGTCATTTGTTATTCGTATGATGCACTATTGCTTAGCATTCTGATTAGAGAAAATTCAATTATTATTTTTCTTATTTAACTATATTTACTTGAATTTACATTCTGCAACTGACTGGATGTTAAACCGGCTTGCCATAATATTAATAAGCTATTTCTAAATTGCAAATGATTCACTGATTAAGAGATAATATGCTCACTTCAGCACACAGATTAGGTAAGATATGGAGTTTACTCGCATCAATGATTCATCAAGTGTTATAGCAATGATAAAAACACATCTGAAGCACAGTGCAATAAATGTGTGATGAGTTTTCTCAGCACAATCCATGAGCAACTACCGGCTTCCTCATCCCAGCTCTACTAGTCTTCTTCACTATAGCATTACACAAACGCATTTACCTGTTCGATGATCGCAGAGTTCTGATGCGCTTATGTCCAGCCCGTTCTGGGGGTATATATCCTTATTTCATTGGTTTATTGAGTCATTTCTGTCTCAGAGACTCAACATGGCTGTTTGAGAGCTGCTCGGCGTTGAGAGCGCACGCGCCAAACACAGCGCACAAACAGGCAAATGCTGACAGAAGTATACATTTTCTTTTCTCTTAGCCAAACAGGCAAGCATGGCGGTGGTTCGATTACAAGGGATATAAACAGATTTTTTTTTTTAAAGTATGCATTGAAGGCAATGTGAACCTTTTTGGATAAAAGCATCTGACAAATTCATAAATGTAAATCTTCGATCTCTTATGTTCACATGTGCATATATAAGAATCTCCATTGCATTTGTGTGTCAAAGAAGGAGCACAATGTATTATTATCAATTCAACTCATATAAGCAACACCATATTACACGTGTCTTTGACAAAAATAAAGCCAAAATGGAGAAGCCACACTAAAAAAATATTTTCCTGATATCTTATCGGAACATTTTTTCTTTTGTCAAATCAACTTCAATAATTAATGTGGTTCAGACAACATAATATGATTAAACCAATCGCCTTCACTATATTAACTCATTTTTAATTTCAATGAACTTAAAAGTATAAGGTAGAGTAGGCTAAATCGTGCTCACGATTTGACAAATCAAGGGAACGAAATCGTAAATCGATTTACTATACTAACTCGATTTACTATTTCTTTCCCTCGATTTATAAATCGTGCACATGATTTAGAAAATCGAGGGTACAGAATAGTAAATTGTGCACACGATTTAGCGAATCAAGGGAACGATATAGTAAATCGTGCGCACGATTTAGCAAATCGAGGGTACCGAATAGTAAATAGTGCGCACGATTTAGCGAATCAAGGGAACGATATAGTAAATCGTGCGCACGATTTAGCGAATCAAGGGAACGATATAGTAAATCGTGCACACAATTTAGCGAATCAAGGTAACGATATAGTAAATCGTGCACACGATTTAGAAAATCGAGGGTACCGAATAGTAATTCGTGCACACGATTTAGCAAATCGAGGGTACCGAATAGTAATTCGTGCACACGATTTAGCAAATCGAGGGTACCGAATAGTAAATCGTGCACACGATTTAGCAAATCGAGGGTACCGAATAGTAAATTGTGCACACGATTTAGCAAATCGAGGGTACCGAATAGTAAATCGTGCGCACGATTTAGCGAATCAAGGGAACGATATAGTAAATCGTGCGCACGATTTAGCAAATCAAGGGAACGATATAGTAAATCGTGCGCACGATTTAGCAAATCAAGGGAACGATATAGTAAATCGTGCGCACGATTTAGCAAATCGAGGGTACCGAATAGTAAATTGTGCGCACAATTTAGCGAATCAAGGGAACTATATAGTAAATCGTGCGCACGATTTAGCAAATCGAGGGTACCGAATAGTAAATAGTGCGCACGATTTAGCGAATCAAGGGAACGATATAGTAAATCGTGCGCACGATTTAGCAAATCGAGGGTACCGAATAGTAAATTGTGCGCACGATTTAGCGAATCAAGGGAACGATATAGTAAATCGTGCACACGATTTAGCGAATCAAGGGTACCGAATAGTAAATAGTGCGCACGATTTAGCGAATCAAGGGAACGATATAGTAAATCGTGCGCACGATTTAGCAAATCGAGGGTACCGAATAGTAAATTGTGCGCACGATTTAGCGAATCAAGGGAACGATATAGTAAATCGTGCGCACGATTTAGCAAATCGAGGGTACCGAATAGTAAATCGTGCACACGATTTAGCGAATCAAGGGAACGATATAGTAAATTGTGCGCACGATTTAGCAAATCGAGGGTACCGAATAGTAAATCGTGCGCACGATTTAGCGAATCAAGGGAACGATATAGTAAATCGTGCGCATGATTTAGCGAATCAAGGGAACGATATAGTAAATCGTGCGCACGATTTAGCGAATCAAGGGTACCGAATAGTAAATCGTGCGCACGATTTAGCGAATCAAGGGAACGATATAGTAAATCGTGCACACAATTTAGCAAATTGAGGGTACCGAATAGTAAATCGTGCGCACGATTTAGCGAATCAAGGGAACGATATAGTAAATCGTGCACACAATTTAGCAAATCGAGGGTACCGAATAGTAAATCGTGCGCACGATTTATAAAATCGAGGGAACGAAATAGTAAATCATGCACATGATTTAGTAATTTGAGGGTACCGAATAGTAAATCGTGCACACGATTTAGCAAATCAAGGGAACAAAATCATAAATCAATTCACTATACTAACTCGATTTACTATTTCTTTCTCTTGATTTATAAATTATGTGCACGATTTAGCAAATTGTGGGAACGAAATAGTAAATCGTGCACGATTTATTAAATCGAGGGTACCGAATAGTAAATCGTGCGCACAATTTACTTTTTTTTCTTGCATGTCATGTGTGGGGCTCTGTAATAAGGCATCCAGGTAACAAACAATTCTTTTTTACAGAGCATCTGTGAAGAACTAATTACACCCCCATGATTCAGTTGCTTAGAGCCACTTTTAGCAGCAATAACTTGAAGTAATTGTTTTCTGTGTCACATCATTCTGGAGGAATTCTGGCCGGCTTTTATTTACAAGGTTGCTTCAGTTCATTGAGGTTTGTGGGCATTTGTTTATGCACAGCTCTCTGAAGGTCCCACCACAGCATTTTAAAGGGGTTGAGGTCTAGACTTTGACTGGGGCACTGCAGCACCTTGATTCTTTTCTTTTTCAGCCATTCTGGTGTAGATTTGCTGGTGTTCGTGGGATCATGCTCTGTGCTAAGCTTTAGCTGTTGGACTGATCACCTCTCTTTTGACTCTAGAATAGGCAACTTTTGTTGGCTGTACAGTTGACTCAAGGTGACTGCAAGGTGGCCAGGTCCTGTAGCCACAAAACAAGCTCAAATCATCACCATCATCAGGATTATGGACAGTTCAGGTTTGGTTTTTGCCAAACATGGCGCTGTGCATTACAGCCAAACATCTAAACTTTGGTCTTGTCTGTCACACATTGTTCCAGAAGTCTTGTGATTTATTCAGATACGACTTTAAGTCATGCTGCTGTTTTTTTTTAGAGAGGAGGCCTTCTTCTGGCAACTGTTCCACACATGCCATACTTGTCCGGTCTTTTTCTAATTGTACTGTCATGAACTTTATCATGTAACATGTTAGATGAGGCCTGGAGAGTCTGAGGTGTAGTTCTTGTTTTTTTGCGATTTCTCTGAGCATTATATTGATCTGACCTTGGAGTGAATTTACTGTGACGCTCACTCAAATTTGGTGTGTTTTGAATGTCTTCCACTTGTGAATAATACTCCTCAAGGTAGAATGATGGACTTCAAATAGTCTGGAAATGTGCATATCCCAGACAGATGGCAGCAAAAACTGCTTCTCTAAGATCATTGCTGATGTCTTTCCTCCTTGGCATTGTGTTAACACACATCTGAAGGCTCCAGACCAGCAAACTGCCAGAACATCTGCGTTTATAGAGTTGGTCACACTTGCTGATGATCAGTTAATCAAAGGTATGTGATTAGAAGTGTCTGACTGTTACGTAACCTCTTAATTCCTATGGAAGCTGTAAGGGTGTACTTAGTTTTTCACACATGGCTTCTGCATTTTGGCATATTTTTGTTAAATAATGACGTGTAATATTAAATGTGGTGTTTTCTGAGGTTACATTTACATGATTTTAAGACCGACTAAGGACCGGACGATTTTTATTGTGTCCTGATAAGTATAACCATATCGAAGAGGGTGTACTTTCTTTTTCACACAAGTGTATATTTAAGTGAATTCTGGTGTACGAAAATGATGTGAAAAGATGCCCCACTCAGCCTGAATTCATGTCTTATGTGTGCAACTTTTCATATAACCTTTAATTTTCAAAGTCTTCATTGTGTGTTTGTAGTGCATCAAGTGATTCGGCAAAGGTTTCTCAGCAGTGAGTAAAATCCAAATCCCTTGCAAAAAAATGGTAATTACAATAAATGATACTTAAAATATTACTACCCTGAATAAGCTTTTTCACACACCAGATGTTTACATGCAATCCACAAAACAAAATAACTGAATTTACACAAATTAACTAGTTCAAAAGTTTACGAATGCTTTATACTCAATACGGCGTATGATCGACGACTGTGTTTTTTGAGTTCTTGAGTCCCTTGTTTGTCCTGATCAGTTAAAACTGCCCAATGTTCTTCAAAAAAAATCCTCCAGCTCCTGCACACTTTTCCAGCATCTTCTGCATATTTGAGCTCTTTCCAACAGTGGCTATAAATGGTTGAGATAATTTTCGCACAATTGAGGGACTCAAGAAAAACCCAGGTAAAAAAAAGAAAGAACTAAACTGTTTTCACACAATCATTTTGTACTTTAGTAGAATTTTTAGTACTTCTTAAGATAATCTTAAAAACATGGTGTCCTCAACTGCTATTTTGAGACACAATGAATATAAACTAAAATGTGCTTTTAACATACTATCTCTGTATTAATAAATGTATTTAGTTAACACTTGTCGCATTTGGGTTCAATGTACAAATAACTAAAGTAATTTTTTGAAATTTAATTTTTAGTATATCAAGCACAAAATTAGTGCACTTCAAGTACATTATGGAAGTGTACTTTTTTTTTTTCTTTTTTTTTTACCTGGGAAGAGTTGGGCGTGTAAATGTTTTGAACAGAATGATCTGTATAAATTATTATTTTGTCTTCTGGAAAACATGTAACTTGTGTATACCTTCTGAAGAGCAGTACTAAATTTAATAAGATCTGTTTAATAATCTTGAGTAAACTTAAGTATGAAGTATGGCTCTTAAAGAAAAAAAAAAAGATCATTTACTCGTCCTCATGTTGTTCTAAACCTGTATGTGTTTCTTCGTTCTGTTGAACACAAAAAATGATATTATGAATAATGCTGGTAACCAAACAGTTGATGGACCCCATTGACTTCCATAGTATTTTTCTGAATATGGAAGTCAATGGGGACCAACATTCTTCATTCTTTTGTTTTCAACAGAACAAAGAAACTCATATAGGTTTAGAACAACTTGAGGGGCGAGTAAAGGATGACAATTTTTATTTTAATAGCTGTGTGTTACCTTCACACAGTCATGGATAACTATTCAAGTGCACGTACAGTTCTGAACGGGTTCATTTGTGCAAATTCAGTTTTGTAGACAAAAAGCGGTTGCACTTTATTTTACAGTACATGCACTTACCTAAAAAAAAAACAGTACTGGGTAATATAAGGTAACTACTTGGGTATCTAAGTATCTAAAGTTTAGTACCAAGTTATGACAATTACTATAATAAGTACATAGTATGTACGTGGGGAACAGGACTGTAAATAAAGTGCGACCGAAATGTTTATTATTTAATAAAAATTATTTAGGGCAGTACCAAATAATCAAAATGCAATTTTTAGGATCTTTTTTTAATTATTAAAATGTTGCAGTTTCTGCAAGGGGTATGTAAACTTATTAATCACAGCTGTTCTTTAAAGGTGGAGAAACATGTAGCAACAGTGTGTGGGTTTTTGTTATAGACCGTTCGGTTATATAAAGCACAGTATGACCGAACGGCAAATCACGTTGATTTTTTTTCCTTTAAAACCTGCAATTTATCGTCATTCACAACGTTTCTGATTTTCCTAGAACATATTGATCACAAAATTTATTCATAGTATTCATGGTGTCAAAGCTCTCGACAGCTCAACGGAACGAATCGTGTTAAAGTTGAAGTGTGTAATCTATGCATCAAACTAATGTGTAAAAATAACCAGCCATCAGCCTACAACTGCTAGGACAGAACATATCGTCAAATACAAATTGCACACTTCATCTTTGATGTTGTTAGACATTCTCTATCATTGAGCTTCTGTTGTTATTTTGCACAGACTTTTAATTAACCCATGAAGTGACCTAAAGCTGAGAGCCTGAAGGAAGAAAGTAATGAGACACCAAACTTTAACGGGTCAGGCCAGAAACCTCCAATTAAACAGACTGCTGATTCTGATGCTATCATCACTAGAAAAAGATGAAAAAAAGAGAAAAATCTTAATACTCCCACCACACAGCATGTTACATGATAGCACAAATTCATTTTCACTTGCAGGACTATTCTCAAATGAGGGCACACAGATTACACTCAATAAGATCATTTGTTATTTTTACAATTTGCATGTATAACAAATAAACATTTAAAAAAAAAAAAGATTAGAATGATGTACAGTATTCTGCTGTGCACACCACTACATCCATGGTTTCTGTCCAATGGGAGCTCCCGAGGCAGGACTGCTCATTGGTTGCTGCAGCACATGGGGAGTGGTCAGGAACAGGGAGGAATTCTCATGAGTCCGGAAAGAAAGAAAAAAAAAAGAGGAGGAATGCTCAGCCTTGCGTGTGTGAATGTGTTCTGATGAAGGTAGAGAAGAAGACGACAGAAGCTCTGAGCTCAGTTGCTGTAGATCTGTCCTTCGGGAGGCTGCGGCAGCTTCATGTTTTCTTTGCACATCATGAGTCGTCGCAGCTCCTGCAGGACCACACGGATGCTGTAGGAGTTCTGCCACTTGGCCAGTGAGGACACAGCTCGCATATCGACCTAAGTGAGCCAGAGACATTTACACAATGCATCAAAAGAGAGAGAGAGAGAATTTGGCCAATTTCGGAGGTTTTATAAATGAGGAAAAAAAGCATCATCTTTCAAATGATTAGTCCATCAAGCCTGATTTATACTTTCGCAAGACTCCGCTGACCGCGTGTGCGAGGCGTTTATACATTGTACTATTCTTTGCAATGACAGGGGGCGACTCTGAGTAATTTTGAGAACCAAAGAATCGTGTAAAATCCAGAGATTATTACTTGTGACATTAGAACAAAATATACGGATATGAGAACATATGATTGGGATTCAGCCACAGACGAACCGGCTCGGCCACAATCGGCTCGCGCAAAGTTACAAAGCCTGAATTCCAAATGGCACACTTCTACGCACTTTCAGTCTTGTGGATTTACAATGGCTGCCGCGTGCACGTGCCGCACGAGACCGTCGGGTGTCCCATTCATCATTTCAGGTTTCAGAAGGGTGCTCATGAGCGCCCCCTTTGTGCAATCAATGCGTACTTCAGCAAAGCCTGCAAGTCTGAGAGCTACGCAGAGGACTTTACCCGGCAGTCAAATCGACGTTACGTCACGAAAGTGCACGTGAAATGGGTTCACACGCCCTCGACGAGCACTTCCTTCCACTTCAGCACGATCGCAAATGTGATCTTGATTTTATACAACAGTTCAGTAAACAAGAAGTTATTTTTTAGATTTGTTATTATGTAAATACAATATGTTGTGCTCTATTTCGCCAATGAAAACTACAATCAACACACAGTGACGTTTCCTTCCTGAATGAATCTGCATTTTGAAAGAATCAGTTGAATTAAATGATTCAGTGACTCACTCATTGAGACAGTGACTTGCTGCCACCTACTGGCAAATATTGTCCTGTAACACAAAAGTTAATTTCTGACACTGTTTAGGGCTCGTAATATGGATGTAATGGAAGTAATCATGATTCAGTATCTCATGATTTTCCAATATATATTTTTTTTTTTTCACACACAACCTTTATTGTTTTGAGGGTATTATTGTAATAATGACCATTAATGTGTGTGCGCGGGGGGTTTCCCCCTTTTTTTTTACTTAAACCTCTTCACTACAACCCTCTAAAATCAAAAGTTCAGTTTAACTTTAAATTATGACGGAAATATTACAATTACTATTGTACAGTAGAAATTTCTTCTTAAAAGTAATAATAATACAGTTTATTTAAACATTTTAAAGAAATATTAAACTATCACAATTTTTCCTCCATGTTTTAATTTAAAATTAAAAATTAATTTGATTACTGCTATAAACTTCTAAACTTTAATGCATTAATTTGATTACCACCTTTTTTTAAATAATAAATTTGAATAGGGCCCTTCTATTGTAAAAATGTTAATGTTAATAAAAAATGTTAATGTAAATTTTTTTATTATTAAAGTTTAATTAATCCATTATAAACATAATCCTGAAAGATTACAATGAAAAACAGAATTTGGGAAAAAATAAAATAAAATTAACTTTGGGATAAAATTAAGTAGAAATCATAGGGCCCTTGGTATTTTTAGAAGTGGCATTTTTCCACTAGAACGTTTCTTAAATTAGTAATAAACGAGCACAGTAGTTATCAAAAGTTAATAATAGTTACTGTCTGGAGTCACTGTGGTTACACCCACTGAGGGGCAAAAGACTGGTGTTCAGCTTGAATGCCTCAAAAACACACAACACATCTAAAATAGAAAAGAGCTGTGTGATTGACAGACTTTTCTCAGACTGCCGAAAGCTACAGAAAATAGAAGCAAATGGACTGCTGCAATTCACAGAAACAACTGGAACCCAGGCAGTGAAACGTGAATTTGTAGTTACTGTTCTGTGTCAGAAATGTTGAATTTTGAGGTAAAATCATACCCTAGGTTATATATTGTATTAATATTGTATTGCTGTTAAATATTTAAACATGCTATAGTCAGCATTTATAAAAATAAAATAAAATAAAAAAAACACCCATTATGATGAGGCTTGAGTTCTACAAAGGGAGACGGTAAGATATATATAATTTGTAAATCAAATACCAATTTCTTTTTGTGAAATATCTTACATAATATATGAAATTTTTAGACAAATTGAACATGGACTTTTAGGCATTTATTTTGGTATGTCCAACTCAAACTATCAATTTTTATTTATTAATTTTTTTAAAGAGTAGCAATTCAGAATTACAGAATATGATACAGAAAGAAATAATGAAATGCATGAATTCTAAAGGTCCCACTAAAAATGCATATAAGAGAAGAAAATGAGGAAGAACTGAAGTATTCAATACTCGGTTGTACTTACCACTCCATTTGAGTTATGCACTCCATTCAAGTTGATCTTCGTCACAAAGCGAACAAAAGGGGGCGTTTCTGGATATCTTGGTCCACATTCTACTCTGAGGCTGTACATCCTGTTCTCATAGATAGTCTGCATGAATAAAACAAAAATAATCATTATGAGTAAGATTTCTGCAGGTTTTGTAAAGGAAAATTGAATACTTTTTCAATTATTTCTATTTTTTTTGTAAAGGGACCTTTAATGCCCCTTTCACAAGATGTAATAAAAGTCTCTGGTGTCTCCAGAATGTGTCTGAAGTTTCACCTCAAAATACTCACAGATCATTTATTATAGCTTGTCAAATTTGCCCCTATTTGGGTGTGAGAAAAGACATGCCACTGATTTGATAGACATAAAATTGCCAGAGAGCCTTCTGTGTGAATGAATCCAGAAATGAGTGTGTGTGAGAGCCAGAGCCAATGTTAGGAAGGGTGTGCTTTAGTGATGACGTTAGTCACTAGAATAATAATAATAATAATAATAATGGCAACACTTCACAATAAGGTTTCATTAGTTAACTACTGTATTTAACATGAACTAAGAATTAACAATACTTCTACAGCATTTATTAACCTTATGTTAACGTTCATTTCAACATTTACTAATACATCACTAAAATCAAATGTTATATCTGTTAACAATAGCTGATGCACTCTAAACTAACATGAACAGCTGGATTTTTATTAACTAACATTAATAAAGATTAATAAATACAGCAACAAATGTATTGCTCATTGTTAGTTCATACATTAATTAATGTTAACAAATGAGACCTTATTGTAAAGTGTTACCATAATAATAATAATAGTTTTATTTTTATAGCGCTTTTCCAAAACCCAAGGTTGCTTTACAAAGTTAGATTTCAAGAAATACAACAGATCACAGACCAAGACATGAAGAATAATATACCGAGAATAAATGTTTGTAAAAGCAGTAAGGGAGGAAAGCTTCAAATGTGTCTTTAGGTAGAGCTTTCCAAAACACTAAAAGACCAGGCTAACTAAATTTAGGAATCATTAAAAATTCAGCACTAGAAGATCTCAAGGAGTGAACAGGGGATATACGGTTGAAGTAATTCAGAGAGATACGAAGAACCGAGGTTATGAAGAGCTTTGTCAGTGAGGATCAGTATCTTGAAGTCGATACATGAGGAAACCGGCAGCCAGTGAAGATGATTTGGATCGAATTGGATTGATATCATATGCTCATTCTTTCGAGTCGTGGGAGTGATCCAACGTGCAGCGGAGTTTTGAACATTCTGTAATTGAATACGAGAGATATTGACCCTTTTCACATTTACGGGTTCCTCAGAAGCGGAAGTCGTCATAGTTGGGTAAACTTCTATAGCGGTGAATGAGAGACTAGATTAAATATATTTTTTGTGTTCCCATTTGCTCAAATAGCTAAAGAAAAGTGTTCCCACAACTTAAAAAAAAAAAAAAGAGAGATTGCAGTCAGAAGAGAGAAAGTTGTCAACTTTACCGTCACTCCCATAGCCACTGTATCAGAAACCCTCACACAGGGTTAACTAGTTTTTTGTAATTTGTTGCAAAGATAATATAATACAAAGTATAGTGATATAAATGTACGTACATTTAAAAAAAAAATGAAAATATAACATTTTTTGCAGGATTTGATGCTGATGAGTCATCACTGTCTGTAAAAAGGATCCATTATGTAGTTTAAAAGAAAGCTGATATTGAAAAAAAAAGTGGATGTTGAAATATGAAATGATTTAAACTGAAACTAATTTTCAACAGTTCCACATATATAAACAAGATTTCACATGCAAACATGTTTCCCCGATCACAGGAGTGGGCTTTTACATAAAGGACAAAGGAGACACACCCATTTAAACGAAGTGCTCAAACCAGACGGTCAACAAAATTTTGACTGCTTTGTAGGGGTGTGATGATTCACTTAGCTCACGAGACGATACACGATAATGGGTTCATGAGAACTAGACGAGGCGATATTTTAAGATATCTTCAATGAAAATATATATGATATATAAGGAAAAATGGTCATTGACTGAAAGTCACAAAATGCAAAACAATGCAGGTGCATTTTACAATCTTTTAACTAATCTAGGACTGTCACTAACGATTATTGTGTTAAATCGAGTAATTAGTTGATAGATTTAACAATTACATTTTTTTTTTAAATCGTGATGAACAATTCGCATATTTAGAATCATATTGATGTATTTCTCCTGAAAGCCGAGACTTTGTTTCATGTGTCCGTCTTGTCTGTCAGTTTCCTCTTTACTCCGCAATGTTTTTCACAGTGAGAATATGGATGTGAGAGTTGGCGGCCCTGCAAGCAATGTAAAAGGTTTTGCCACAAACTCAACTCCATCATCTTGATATCGCGAGACAGATTTGAACCTAAACGAGAAATATACGTTTCAAAAATCGCGAGATCTCGTCACACCCCTACTGCTTTCGATGTAAAAATCTTACCCACATTATATGAGGACTTCAGAGAACGTACAAAAATTTAATTCATGACCCCTTTTAAAATTAAATTCGGTAACACATTAACTAGGACGTTTTCCTTAATAAAAGCCTAATTTACTGTTTATTAATAGTTAGTAAGGTAGTTAAGTTTAGGTATGGGGTAGGATTAAGAATGTAGAATAAAGCATTAATATTTGCTTAATAAGAACTAATAAATAGCCAATATTCTAGTAATATGCATCTACGTAGTTAAAGGACCCTAAAATAAAGTTTTACCTCAAATTCTTGTGATTATGATTATTCATACAGCGCAGCAGTTCAATATGCATGTGTAATCATGCTAATATTTGAGAAAAAACAGCAATCCTGCATTTTGCATCATGAATTTTGGGCCATTCTAAACGACAAGTGTGCGCACTAAATGCACATTCACACTAGTCTATCGTACGTACTAGGCTACATCACACAGTGAATGCATGGACTCTGAAGGTGTGTTTGGGTGACATACTCGATAATGTCCGCTCGCACATTGTTAAAACAACCATTATGATATTATCATATCGCACATCCCTACACTAAAGTGTAGTAATATGCCTTTTTCCCCCCTCAGTAATATTGTTATTGCCAGATTTGGTTCATTTCAGAGTCACGCAGAGTGCATTTTCTACTATCATAAACATTGACCTCTTGTTTTTCTGAGTAGGAACATGTGAAATGATAAACATAAGATAGCATTATTCATGCACAAGAATATGAATCTAAATATATTAATTCAATCGTGCCCAGGAAGCTAGTGGAACTAACCCTCGGGGGTCCGATGATCATTCCTCTCCAGCGCGTGAGGGTCATGTCCTCATCGTCTTCCAGACCCCAGCTCACTGTTCCATCTCCAACACCCTTCTGACCCTCCTCAAGCTCCTCCAGCAGCCGGAAGTTACGGGGGACTTTCACGCCTGTGAAAACACACACCAATAACATTAACATCTGCTGCTGAAATGATGTTCAAAACAGATTCTGCAGTTGCTGATATAGAATTTCTGAGTTATGGCTGGAAATGTCATTTTTTTTGAAGAGTTTTATATTAAATAGCCAATGCAAAAGAATTCCCAACTCTACTGTCTTTTCTCTGGAAAAACTGTAAGGCACATGACAAAAGGTAAAGCGTAGTTCTATTTTCCCTTAGAGTCAGTGAGCTTAAAGAACGGCCTGCTTTTGACTAACAAACACTGGATTACGAACAACGACTCAGTTGTGCATGATACCGATATTGAAACCAGGAAGTGCAGTCCTAAGAACTTTTGTTTTGTGATATTAGTGGATTGAAAACTACTAAATATTACTACTGGGGATTGGTGAGGACTAGGCGGTACTTGAACGCTCAGATTTGATCAAAAGGTGGTACACGGCCTGAAATATTTGAGAACCGAAATCAAAAACAAGATTGAGAACCGACTTCTTCAGTAACAAAATATTATCCCCAAAAGAGTGCAACAGTGCTGTGCGTATTTTTCCCACTCATTTCTCCCATAGGGATTTTTTTTAAAAAGTGTTTGTGAGAAAGCTATAAGCCATGATGAACCAAACCAAGAACAACAACACTATAAACTTTGATTTGAAGGCAAAATGTATTTGTAAATCAGACAAAAAAAACCACAAAGGTACAGTACTGTGTACTGTACACGGCTTTAGCTACAATTTCACTGCAAATGACAATCAAATAAAAAAATGACTATAAAACTATTGATGTAGATATACTGATTATGTATAAAAAAAATATGTTTTACATTGTTTGCCAAATATATATCACAAACATTTAAATGGTATGACAGTGTAGGAAGACTATTACGTCATTTGCAGTGCTTCATGGAAGTGGGCGGAGCTAAAAAAGTTATTTTGGCATCATTTGCTTGCCGTGATTATCTTATTGGTGGAGATTTTTTGCAGAATCATAGGTAATGAGTGTTTCATTGTTAAAAATGATATTTTAAAATCCAAGTTGATAGTTTAAAACAGAATTAATTCCCTTATGGAGAAAGTGAACGGCAGTTGAACTTTATAACACACGAACAAATAATTAGCTCCCGATAAAAAGGGCAAAAATATGTGCATAAGATGTGACAAAAATGTGTCATGTTATATATGTATGAAGATGTCAATTGTGTGGCTACAAACAACTGAGTTAAGTCGTTGTTGAGGATGTGAGGAATGAGAAAATAACTAATAAAGAAATGGTTTTCATGGTTTGAATGGACATTAAAAATGTTATAATGCTTAAATAATGTTAGATATTGTGTTCGAATGGACGATGTTATGAAGGGGTAGGTTTTCATTGTTGTGTTCCCTGGGTCTGAAAGATCACAGAAGTCAATGGCTGTGCCTCAAATTAGCGAGCTGCCTACCTAGACAGCACGTTTGTATACGTATTCTTAAACCTAACGAGCTGCCAACCAATAAAGTACTTATAAAACATCACCGATGTTCAGCTGACTCGGAACGCGTCTCTGATGCACAGAACTGCAGTCTAGATAGGCAGCTCACCAGGTTTTGAGACACAGCCAGTGTATTGTGTCGTTTCTCTATCATGACGATGCAGTTGAATAAGCTACATGGCTAACCGACAGAATAGGCAGATAACATTAAAAACCTGGCGTACTTTCACCCACATACATGAATAACCATGTATCTGAATCTTAAACTATTTAAAACTGACTCAAACACAAACTCCATCGACATTAAACGCGATAAATGTCACGGATTTGACAGGCTAATGCTGTGCAAACACACCCACATGAATGCTGAGACCCTAAACACAGCAGCTCGAGTGAATATTTCAATGAAAGTATACTTTTTCCGCGTTTTACCATTTCACAACACTCCTTGTGCACACTAAAGAAAGAAATAATCAGATACAATTGCAGTTTTTCATAAATTTACCTGATCCGGCGGCGGCCGCCATCTTGTTGCTCAGCAGCGGGGACGCGCCAACAGTGAACAATCTCCTCATGAATTATGCATGAGAATAATCAGTGAACCTGGATATTGAAGTTCACTTTGGTGTGTTTATTACTCATCATATCCTCTGAATCTGTCGCAAATTTAGTAAATGTACTATAGTAAACGAAGAACATTTGAGTTAGAAATAATTGCTGTTGTGCTGTAGGCCTAGCTTTTGTTTGAAAGATTTGCTGATGTGTTCTAGTACAATGCATTTTTTTTTATTTAGTAAAGCATTTGAAAATCAAGAGTAAAATGAATCGAAAACACCCAATATGCTAAATAAGAGAAGAGGTTGGTATCAAATTTTTGTTTTTAATGTAGTACAATGTTGATTCTAACATTAACGTCTCATCACATCTTTTTGGTCTGTCAAGATCTTTCCTCAACATCCGCACCAAAACTAGCCGGTTCAAATGACAGCTGGCTCAAAATAATCAGATTAAATTAGACATTTTTACTAAATATGTAAACATAAAAGTACAAAAAATAATAATGGAAAATCATAATGTTGTTAGCCAGAGGGAATCAGAATTTTATTGCACCATTACGATGTAAAATATAAAGAACTTTGAACAAGTGATTTAATTTATGTGATAAAACTGCTGATCCATACAATCCAATAAATTGCAAAATTATTTTTCGTATAAATGGATGCACCCATTGTTGTATTGTTTGTTGTTAATGTATTAGAACATGTGAGCTTAGCAAATGCATGTATATATATATATATATATATAAATCATTGATCACACAGTAAGTAGGTTAATCAGGAGGGCCAAAGTTCTGGGGCCTGTACAATGATGGTAGTTTAACAAACTCAGAGTTAAAGGATTAATTTCAAGTTGACTAAATCAAACCAATTCAAGAAGGCCTCAGACCGTTGGCTGAACGTCTGATGCATATGGCACATTATCTGGAAACACTTCAGGATTTTCGAAGTTGTCATCCGGTTGGTTGAATTCTACAGGATGCCGGGGAGACGTGTGTGTCGCGTTTTTAACGGTCCGCCTGGAAACAAATGCCGTGATGGCAAACCCCCTCATAGAAGAAGAACGCAGTCATGTTTACAACTGTGACAATGAGCGTTTACCAGGATCAAATAAATGCGTGGTTAGCGGCTCCATTGTTGCAGTAGACTTGTACAATGTTCTTGAATGAATAATTTAGTAGATGCACGCCGGTGTGTGATTGTAGGGACATCGATTTTCATTTTCACGTCCCTAAACATGACGCGGAACAAAACGAACCGGGATTGGTTGTCTGTCAAACGTCCTCTTGGGCGGTCCACTTCAAAATGGCGGCAGGGATTCCCTCAAGGGGAAGTGCTTAGGGAATTTTGCGAGTGTATGTCTAAATATGGCATTAAAGGCAGTCATGATGTACACTTGTAGATCCATAGACCACAATGCAACATGATTGTGGACATCACAGTAGACAGTGCTTAATGTACTGTGAGGGTCTTGCTGAATGAATTCCTCAATGAATTGCTCACACAAAGCACTCGCGTCGCTTCATCAAATTGAGGTGAAATTACTGGAGTCACATGGATTATTTAATGATGTCTTTACTACCTTTCTGGGGCTTGAAAGTGGTAGACTGTCAATGGAGGGACCGAAATCCCTCAGATTTCATTAAAAATATTTTATTTTGTGTTCTGAAGATGAACGAAGGTCTTGCGGGTGTGGGACGACAAGAGGGTGAGGAATAAATGACAGAATTAACTAACCCTTAAGTTCCACTTCCTATATATGTAATGTTCTTTTATTAAATATGAGCTATTTTCACACGGATTTTGATCGGATAGATATCTACAATATTTAACAACAGTCCCTTTAAATATAAGATAAAGATATCATGATGAGCAATATTTTAAAACAGCTTATTGATCACATTTATTAATGTTAAAGGATACAACACAATAGTTTATTGTTAGTTCAACGATAAAGGCCACAACTACACAACTTTTTTTATTTTAAAATATATTAATAAATGTGTAACATGTTGTGCTTCCCATTTGACTGTATGTGATCGTATTATTTCCTTTATATGTTCATGTTATTACAAATATCACGAGACAGATTGTGACGTATTTAAAGCCAAATATATTGTATAATCATATAACATTCAAAATAAACATTTAATACAAAGCCAGATGAAAATCAGTAAGAGATTTAATTATTAAAATATAGCTAAAATAATTTAGATAAATGCATAAAATTTTAAAAGAAACAAAAACCAACAATAACTTAAAACACAAAAATCATTGACCTTTAATAGCCTAACATTTGTACGATTAATTTGTAATACTGTTCTTATATTGTTTTATTGTTATCTCTATCTACTGCCATTATTTTATTTGTTAAATAATAAAAATTGTTAATAACTGTAAATAGGAATATGTTTAAAATAAAACTAGAATAAAAATATGTAGGCTACACAAGAGAAACAAAATAATTTCAAAAAACTTAAAGGCCTGGACTCACAGACAGGGCTTAACCTAAACCAGGATTAACCCTTAGTTCAATTAGGATATGTAAGTAGCTTTTATAAACGTTCACTAGAAAAAAAAGACAAAAGAATGAGACAAAACAATGGCACTGGCATGTTTTAAGATATGTCAGGACAAGCTGCTTTCAGTTAAAACAGATCAAACACGCATTTCAGTTTACCAGGTGATAATGATTTAGCTATTCCATCTTCTTGGAAGATGAACTTCTTCCCACGAACTGTGGGAAACATATTTTCGGTTTATTTGTGTCGAGTGATGTTGCAGACAGTGGAGAAAGTAGATGGAGACTACTTGTTATTGGCAGAAAAAGCCCAGGTGGCAGAGCAGGGCTGCTTTTAAAGCTTCGAAACAACTGAACCAATTGCTTCGCAAAATTATTCATTGTTTCGAAGCGTTCAAAACAGCACACTCTAGTGCCCCCTGTCGGTCAGAACGATGTAAAGGCAACAAAAACTAAACAAAAAGGCCAAACGTGCACAAAACACCTTTCATAAACCTATTGCAAATGTTTTATTGAAAGTAAAATCTGTCAAATGGAATTAACTAATCATCTAATAAGATTAAATATCAAGTGTCCGTGTAATATGCTCTTTCATCCATTTTCAGGGCTTGTTTTGTATGTTCCATGGATGTCTCAGCTAAACGTACATTTCCCAAAGCGAACTATAGTCGCAAATTGCGTCGTTACCAATAGAGTCCAATGGGCCAATAAGAAACTATTAGCTGCTGTTATTCCTTTTAATTATACTATTGTCTCATTAAAACGTCAACAAATGTATAAAACTGATCAGAGATCAGGTCAAAATCATAGACGCTTGTTCAATGGTTCGCCGCTAGGGGGCGATCTCAGTCAATCCGCATGATTTATGGGTTCACAGAGATCTTCGTCCCTCCCCCAGAGGTGAACCATTGAATTTTTTATTTTTTATTTTATTTTTCATTGAACTTACAACACTTATTAACAAGCAATTAAAAGAGAATGCTTTAAGGGATAGATATTACATAACCACAAACATTCTGAAGGGTAAGGGGAAGAGAGAGAGAATAAATTTAAAAAAAAAATTTCCATTAAAAAAAGAAATATTTCTATAAAGTTTAACAAAATTTAATTAATTTGATATTAATTAACATTAAGAACTTTTTCAATGACGCCATATCTATTAAAAATAATTTACATTTAGGTATACATTTTGCAAAGTTCTATTTATAGAATATTTACCATGCAAAATGTAGAAGTTCACAACATATTCAAACATTTTTCTTCGTTGTTTGTAAGAACATATAAGATATTTTAGAGATTTATAATTAACATTTCTTGGGGCAAAGAAAAGAACTAAAAAGCCAAGTCTTCCTCATGAACAGTACAAAAAGTGCATTTGTTGTCAATGTCCATGAATTTTTGGTAAGAATGCTTTACAGATTTTGTGAAAAATGTATTTAAAATGTGCCTCTTTTAATATGGATTTAACCATGCTTGTTTCCAATGAATATCAACAAACTGTGCATTCTGAAAAAAATTCCCACTAGAAGAGGATTTATGATTGGGTCGAAAATTAATCTAGTATTTTCATTATTACAGGAACGAGAAAATAGTTTGATACCATCAATTATTAGGTCAGGAAGAGTCCTTTCGTTACTAATGAAAATGAGGTGAATTGTCATTATTATCATTATGTATCAACTCATTTGGAACAGCTTTTAGCCTACGTCTTGCTGAAACTTTTTAAATGGAAAGGAGAAATTGCAGAAAACCATAAAGTCATAAATAATAAAAATATTTCCACTTTCAACAAACAAATATATTCTTTTCGAACCATTAATGCAAAAATAAAAAAATTATTCCCAGAGGTAATGAGGCAAAACAAGCCAACACACATGCTGCTGAAACTACGCAAAACATGCCGCTGCATTAATAGATATTAATATTCCTCACACAGAGACGATAGGAAGATTTATAGCAAGATCTATGAACAGGACTTATGCACTGCTGCTGCTCCAAAGAGTCATGAAAAGCACATGTTTGCTATGTATGCCAGGGCCTGCTTTGCTAAATGGCTTAACGTCTTACTTGTGTATCTGGGCTAGTGATGTGTTATTTAACTAGTGACGTCAGCAGTGTGTACCTGGGTGCCATACTCACCCCAACTAACCACCTAAACCAGCCATGTGTACCTGAACCTGACTATTTAAATTTTGAGTAAGCAATCTCACTGGCTGCTGGACATGCGGTAATGATGTGATTGATTGCAGATTGCATGTAAGGGACTTAACAGCTTGTGCAATCTAGAGTTTCATGGCTGAACTAAAAAAGATAGATGGCTGAATGGATGACATTATCATTGGGAAACTTTTAAGGGGTCAGGAACTGTGTTGTTTTATAATGTTTCCTATAAAATCAATATGCTTCTTACATCAAAAATTGTCATAATTTCGAAATAAAAGGTATTTTTCCCACCCGTTTCTGCTGTGATTGGCTAACATCTTTCCATTTGAAATAGCTCTAAAAAGTATTACTCTCGCAAAAACTTTTAGCTTGTGTTTACTGTTACAGCTCTCAATGTTAACTAATCGTGAAAAGTGTTGTGTTATATTTAGATATGGCATTATATTGTACTTTGTAGCCGATCACACACATGTTGTTGAGCGCTTGAAAGCAGTGACGTAATTCTCTCGTAATCATGAAAAAAACAACTTTTGTCATCTCGAGATCATGAGAAAATTAAGTTGTGATCACGAGAAAACAATATTGAAAAAAAATGGCCGTTTAGGGCTTCCGTACAAAATAATTTTTTGTTGACAAAATGGGTGGACAAAAAAAATAGATACTAAAATATCTATATGGCAGTATATAGTAACAGAAACCGGCGATCACTAAATAAGCGAAGGCTCGTGGTACCTCTATATTATAATAGTATAATTCGCAATAATCCTCTATATAATTATAGAGATTGTGCCTAATCAGAAAAGTACAGGCCACAAAAATCATACATTTGGTCCATTAAAATGGAATCATTTCCACTAATTCATTGACAAATCTGTCTAAATGACTGAACATGCATTTCACCAGTACATTTAGTGTATTATTACTTTGTTTATTGTTCTTTTTGTATATTGTGTAGTGTTATGCATGCCTGAAATTTGGAACTACAAGACAAATGTATCTCATCTAGGTGGTGTTTCATATGAAATTACTCCTTCATTAATAACTCACACTTTGGTGGACATCACCATTCCTTAGAATGCATTGTATGTTTGTAATATTTATCAGAGTATAAATGGACATAAACATACTAGCTTACTCACCTCATGCAAATGAGTCCACTTTCAAAAAAAGGAACTTTCCCGCTTGGAAATTGCACCTTTCTCATTGGTCAAGTCAAAACTCAAAGGTGTGACTTCTGTGGAGGTTAAAAGCCCCCACGCAGATTGTGATCTGGCTTCTATCCTTCTCTTTGTTCCTGCTGATACTACGGATTGCCATCACGTGAGATCCCATCTGGCCCTCGAGCTGGGCTGGCAGGCCTCACTCACTTCAAGCCATGCACTTCCTCGACAACAGGGTCAAATTAACAGTGCAAGTTTTTCGTCATTTTCTTCATTCAACGCAGAAGATTTTGATTCGATATTGATTCCAACCATCAAGAATTTCTCCTCAGCCTGCAGATCCGGACACTCCCCAACAGCTCAGGCATTAGCAAGTATCGTACATTTGAACACTAAACAGCGATTTACTATTAAGTTTGAACCCCTTTGTTAATTATTAAGTGAGAAACTCATGGTTCTTTCAGCTTGTTAAATGTTATGCTACGATTCAAATTCATTTCCACTCTCTCATCTCCTATGTATGCGTGAATTGTATGTCTGTGTTTGTTTAGTCTAGCCATGTGTTCGTGATTTAGTTAAATAAAACTTGTTCGCACATTCTTGCGAGTTGATTCTGATCTGTATTTTAACCAATGTCACTGGTAAAGATAAAGATCATGCTAAGAAAGAGTTATTTTCTCTGAGGCCATGGGAAAATATCCTTTCTGAAGAGTTTATAGACGATCAATACTGAGTGTACAAATGGCAGGTAGCCAAAAGCTAGCTCTTTAGCAGCCCTACAGGTTTACGGTTAAAGGTTTAAGCCCTTTACATCAACCGTTGCCAATGCTAACATCAGCTGTTAGCATCCAACCAACACTTAGATAAGGTGTGAGTGGTATTCACTTGGTTTCACCGTCTGTTTGAGCTCTCACGTACTTTTCTTTCTCAGGCTGGTCCTTCCCCATACGCTTTGTTATTTCATTTTTAACTTTACTTTGACTACTTTATTTACTGAAGCTAGTAGCCTAAACCCTGTTTCCCTATCAGTCAGTCACGTTCGACGTTACGTCGGACTGACGTCATGGGATCTCGCTTGGGAGCCCTATCATCTTCGCGTAGTAAAAAACAAGCCAATGAGAATTGGCCAGTGAGATTTACATGCCGGGCCCCTCCCCCGGCATCCGGGTATAAATAGAGCCGGCATTACTCACTTCATTCATACTTTTGCTTCGGAGCCGATCGGTGAAAACTGATCCGCCTTTTCATCTTCCTGAGAGAGAGAGAAAGAGCGCAAAAGCAATTTTCATTGCTAGGGAATCATTTCCCTCAACAGCAATTTTAATTGCTATATATTCAAATTTCCTCTGCTCTGGTTCTCTCTCGTTTGACGACGACAACACAGCAGCGGTGGGGTGCAGCAGGCGCTGGTGTGGAGACAGATCAGCGCGTATTCCATCCCTCGGTGTTCCAGCGGGAGAGCACTACTAAAAGAGCAGCACGGGAGAAAAAACGTCTTTTTCAAGATGGCTTTTCGACCGTGTGTTTCTGGATGTGGTCGTTTCCTGACCTCATCTGACGGCCACGAGCGCTGTGTGATGTGTCTGGGCAGACAGCACGCTGAAGCAGCGCTTGTGGATGGTTCATGCTCTCACTGCGAGAGCATGACCCTGTTGGCATTAAGATCGCGACTCTCTTTCTTCAATGCGGAAGGTGGAGTCCCCTCTGTTGCTACCCAATCCCCCGTGGCTTTTCAAGGAAGAGCTGCGGGGATGGTTAGCACTCTGGGAGGTCTGAGAGTGACGGTGGGAGCCTCTTCGTCGGGTCCGCCCCCACGAACCTCCCACTCCTCTCTAATGCCATGTGCCGTCGAGTTGCCGAATGTTGGTGCGGGTCCTTCTCGTGAGGTTCCCCGCATCTCATTCGGCGCTCCGGATGAGGATCGGATGTCGATCGCTGCATCGGAGAGTGGGCTGTTATCTTCTGCAGATGAAGATGAAGCCGAACTTCCGCCCTCCGGGGTGGTTGCACAGGCTGAGTCAGATGCGGAGCTGACAGCTATGCTGGCTCGGGCCGCCGCGGGCATCGGGCTCGAGTGGAACCCTCCACCGTGTCCCGAGCGCTCGCGGCTTGACGATTGGTTTCTAGGTGCGGGGCGCGGTTCACAGCCGCGTCCCGCCCCAGTGCCATTTTTTTCCCGAGCTGCATGAGGAGGTTCAGAAGTCGTGGAAGGCACCCCACACTGCCAGAAGCCGTACTTCCGCCTCCTCTACTCTCACTACCCTCGATGGTGGGGCCGCCAAGGGGTACGTGGACATTCCACAGGTGGAACGGGCGATTGCGGTTCACTTGTGTCCGCAGTCGGCTGCCACCTGGCGGAATCGTCCGCGTCTCCCGTCCAAGGCGGGTAAGACGACAGCGGCTCTCGCCGCTAAGGCTTACTCCGCCGCTGGACAGGCGGCCTCCGCCCTGCACGCCATGGCCATCTTGCAGGTCCATCAGGCGAAAGCTCTGAAAGAGCTGCACGAGGGTAGTTCAGACCCAGGGGTGTTGCAAGAACTGCGTGCTGCGACCGACCTCGCCCTCCGGGCGACGAAAGTCACAGCACGTGCCCTGGGTCAGACGATGTCCACTCTGGTGGTCCAGGAGCGCCATCTCTGGCTGGACCTGGCCGAAATGAAGGACGCCGACAAAGTTCACTTTCTCGACGCCCCCATTTCCCAGGCCGGCCTCTTCGGCGACACCGTCGAGGACTTTGCCCAGCAGTTCTCGGCGGTGCAGAAGCAGACTGAGGCCATCAGCCACATCTTGCCTCGGCGAGATGCGGCTCCCGTCCCTCCTAGGACTGGACCTCAGCCTGCTCGTCGTCGAGGGCGCCCCCCTGCGGCTGCACAAGCTTCGGGTGGATCGGAGAAATCCCGTCCCCCGCAAGCTTCCCGCAGGAAGGCGGCACAACCCGCTCAGGCCGCTAAAGCTGCTAAACGGAAGCAGAAGAAGCGCTCCTGAGACGGGTGGCCCAGAGATGGTGGAGGTTGCTCTCCCCCAGGAGACGGTGAAGGCACCGCTCCTTCCCCCCGGAGTGGGCCGGGGGGTAAATCTTCTGTTTCCTTTTCTTTTTGTTCCGCCGCTGACCTCCGGGTCAGCGGTACCCACATCCTCAATAAAAGAGCAATTTCCACTATCTCTGAGTCAAAAAGGGTCTGTGTTGACAGTGTGCGACGCACCGCCTCCTCACTCTCAACCACTCCCGCATTCGCCACGAGCAGGTCACGGACGTGTTTGGGACGCACAGCCTCCCCACGCCCGCCCGCTCTGTCCCTCACGGAACACACGGAGCCAAGTGAGTTCACATCACTCACTGCCTCTACTTCGGGACGCTCTGCTTCCCGGGTTGGGCCCCAGTGCTCCATGCTGCCCCCCCGCGGGTACTTCTGGTGTTCGGATGATACCACTCGTACGGTGTCTGGGGGCCTGGCTAGGTCTTCCCAGCCCGTCCCGTTGGCTCATTCGAACAGTCAGACTCGGCTACACAATCCAGTTTGCCAGGCGTCCTCCCAAATTCAGTGGCGTCCTATCCACCTCAGTGGTGGGCAGAGATGCCACTGTTTTGCGGGAGGAGATTGCGGTCCTGTTGGCGAAGGACGCAATAGAGCCGGTCCCACTAGCCGAGATGAAGTCAGGGTTTTACAGCCCGTACTTCATAGTACCCAAGAAAGGCGGAGGGTTACGGCCAATCTTGGACTTACGTGTCTTGGATCGGGCCCTGCACAAGCTCCCGTTCAAGATGCTCACCGTGAAGCGCATGCTCACATGCATTCACGCACAAGATTGGTTTGCAGCAATCGACCTGAAGGACGCGTACTTTCATGTCTCGATCCTCCCCCGACACAGACCGTTTCTACGTTTTGCGTTCGAGGGTCGGGCATATCAGTACAAGGTCCTACCCTTCGGGCTGTCTCTGTCCCCCCGTGTCTTTACCAAAGTCGCGGAGGGGGCCCTTTCCCCACTCAGGGAAGTGGGCGTTCGCATCCTCAACTACCTCGACGACTGGCTCATTCTGGCCCAGTCCCGAGAACAGTTGTGCGAACACAGGGACCTGGTGCTCACGCACCTCAGCCGGTTGGGGCTTCGGGTCAACTGGGAAAAGAGCAAACTCTGTCCAACACAGAGGATCTCTTTTCTCGGTGTGGAGCTGGACTCGGTCAACATGACGGCACGTCTCACCAACGAGCGTGCACAGTCGGTGCTGAGCTGCCTGAATTCGTTCTCGCAGAAAACAGTGGTCCCACTGAAACATTTTCAGAGGCTCCTGGGGCATATGGCATCCGCAGCCGCAGTCACGCCGCTCGGATTACTCCATATGAGACCACTTCAGCACTGGCTACACGGCCGAGTCCCGAGGTGGGCATGGCACCATGGCAAGCTCCGTGTGGTCATCACGCCGAGCTGTCGCCAAACATTCAGCCCATGGTCGGACCTTGCTTTCCTACGGGCCGGGGTGCCCCTAGGACAAGTGTCCAGGCATGTTGTTGTCACGACAGATGCCTCCACCACCGGCTGGGGTGCTGTGTGCAATGGGCATGCTGCGTCGGGCTCCTGGACAGGACCCCACCAGAAGTGGCATATCAATTGCCTCGAGTTGCTAGCAGTACTGCTGGCCCTGCGCCGGTTTCGGCCGTTGCTGCAGGGCAAGCATGTGCTGGTCCGCACGGACAACACAACGGCAGTAGCGTACATCAACCATCAAGGTGGTCTACGCTCATGCCGCATGTCGCAACTCGCCCGCCACCTTCTCCTCTGGAGTCAGCGGCGACTCAGGTCGCTGCGTGCCATGTATATCCCGGGCGAGCTCAATCGTGCGGCCGACGCGCTCTCACGACAGCTCACGCTCCCGGGGGAATGGAGACTCCACCCCCAGGCGGTCCAGCTGATCTGGAGCAGATTCGGGGACGCACAGGTAGACCTGTTTGCCTCTCAGGAATCTGCTCACTGCCAGTGGTTTTATTCCCTGACCGAGGGCACCCTCGGCACGGATGCGCTGGCACACAGCTGGCCCCGGGGCCTACGCAAGTATGTGTTTCCCCCAGTGAGCCTTCTTGCACAGCTACTGTGCAAGGTCAGGGAGGACGAGGAGCAGGTCTTGCTAGTTGCGCCGTACTGGCCCAACCGGACCTGGTTCCCAGAACTCATGCTCCTCGCGACAGTCCCTCCCTGGCGAATATCCCTGAGGAAGGACCTGCTTTCTCAGGGACGGGGCACCATATGGCACCCACGTCCCGACCTCTGGAACCTCCACGTGTGGTTCCTGGACGGGACGCGGAGGACTTAAGTGGCCTACCGCTCGCGGTAGTTGACACGATCACTTCAGCTAGAGCCCCCTCTACGAGGCGCGCTTATGCTTTGAAGTGGAGTCTCTTCGCTGCTTGGTGTTCTTCCCGGCAGGAAGACCCCCGGAAATGCCCGGTCAGTTCAGTGCTTTCCTTCCTTCAAAGTGGTTTGGAGCGGAGGCTGTCCCCCTCCACCTTGAAGGTCTATGTAGCTGCCATCGCAGCACATCACGATTCCCTTCGAGCCCCTTGAGTCAGCCGAGCTGAAACACCTGTCGCTTAAGACAGTGCTCCTGACGGCGCTCGCTTCCTTTAAGAGGGTAGGGGACCTGCAAGCATTTTCGGTCAGCGGAGCATGCCTGGAATTTGGACCGGCTTTGTCTCACGTGATCTTGAGACCCCGGCCTGGATATGTGCCCAAGGTTCCCACCACTCCCTTTCGGGACCAGGTGGTGAACCTGCAAGCGCTGCCCCGGGAGGAGGCAGACCCAGCCCTTGCGTTGCTATGTCCTGTTCGCGCTCTCCGCGCTTACGTGGACCGCACGCAGAGCTTGAGAAGCTCTGAGCAGCTCTTTGTTTGCTTTGGAGGACAGCAGAGAGGGAAGGCTGTCTCCAAACAGAGGTTGGCCCACTGGATAGTGGATGACATCGCCTTGGCGTACCATTCCCAAGGCGAGCCGTGCCCCCTAGGGGTGAGAGCACACTCCACTCGGGGTGTGGCCTCCTCCGGGGCGTTGGCGCGCGGCGCCTCTCTGGCAGACATCTGCAGAGCTGCGGGCTGGGCGACACCGAACACATTCGCCAGGTTTTATAACCTCCGAGTGGACCCGGTGTCCTCTCGTGTGCTGTCTACAACTAGATAGCCACGGGAGACCGCTTGCTGCGCCATTCTCCTTTCACGAGGAGATGCGAGCGCTGGTCTACTTCTCAGTCAGTTCCCCAGCTGGTGAACCCTGTGGAGTTCCTCCTGCATCCTTCGGCAGTCAGACGCGGCGGAGGCGTCAGACGCCAGGTCCAGTACTCGTGTACATGCCCCAGTGGTCAGTCCTTGTACTGGGCTAGATGCCCATATGTTTGTGATTCCCTGCGGGTAATCCCATATGTGTTAGTCCATGGTACGGTTTCCCCGAGGGTAAACCCGTGTCTTCCCTGGGCGGCCAGCCCTGCCCCTGAGGCGAAGCGTTCCTCCCCAGTCTGGGTAGGACCTTCTTCAGGGAGCTCTCCATATGCAGATACTGCCCAGCAGGTCAGTGCATATGTGCTCCACACGTTACCTCTCTTCGGGCAGGATGTGGTCTCCGTAGCTTCCCCAAGAGGGACGCTTTCCCAGCGTTTTTGGGTCATGGCTGCAAAAATGTGGGAGTTGAGTCACCGAAGCACTCTTCCCCTGAGGTACGGAACAACAGCTTCGACCACCTCCTGAGTAAGACCCTGTCCTCTCCATCCCTCTGGTATGGAAGACATTGTAGGGCTTGCTCCGGGCGCTGGAAGGTCACGACATTTGCGGTTGCACTTGCAGGTGGCACGCCTAGGCCTGCCAGCATCTGCTTCCCCGACGCTCGTAGCGTGACTCGGTTGCTATGGCGTTTTCCACGGGATCCCATGACGTCAGTCCGACGTAACGTTGAACGTGACTGACTGATAGGGAACGTCTAGGTTACTATTGTAACCCCCGTTCCCTGAAGGAGGGAACGGAGACGTTACGTCCCCTTGCCATAGCACAGAGTCACCGCTGAGCGGCCGAGATCAGTTTTTCGGCTCCTCAGCAAAGCATGAATGAAGTGAGTAATGCCGGCTCTATTTATACCCGGATGCCGGGGGAGGGGCCCGGCATGTAAATCTCACTGGCCAATTCTCATTGGCTTGTTTTTTACTACGCGAAGATGATAGGGCTCCCAAGCGAGATCCCATGACGTCAGTCCGACGTAACGTCTCCGTTCCCTCCTTCAGGGAACGGGGGTTACAATAGTAACCTAGACGTTCTTCTCTACCCCTCCTCACCTTCAGTGCCAGGCCTAGTCCATGTTACCGTTCAAACACACTGTGAGCCCCCAGAAAAAACTAGAAACATTTCCCATTGTTTCTTTTTCATTTTGACTTTTAGGTGTTTGATGTGTTCTTGTTAGGTCAGGCCCCCTATGGTTTTTATACAGTCTAATGCAGCATTTACTTGAACTGACTCCGGTTCAAGCTGAACAGTTTTTAGTGCATGAGATTGTTCTGTTTGTTTGTTTGTTGCATGAGCTCGAAAGTGGGCCGGGAGCAGCAGCTCATTTGCATTTAAAGGGACACACACAAAAACGTCATGTTTTACTGCTTTACTGTTGTTTTGTCTGACAATCCATGCGCTCTCGTGCCACCCATCATCTTCTCACAGAGTGAAAAATACATCGCGGAGCAAAGAGGACACTAACAACGTGTCGACAGGCAAGACAGAGCAGGTTACTTTTGATATGAAACCATTTCATATTTAAAATATTGTCATTTTTAATGAAGTTTAAACAATAAATACTGTATAGTGGCTCTTCAATGTGTCGTGACAGATCGCTGTAGCTTATAGTGTCAAATAAACATGAATGAACATCAGAAGGAATGTTGTTTCAAGCGCGGAAAGACATGAGTACACACAATTTTTCAAGTTCAACGTTAATCTACTAACTCCCCTGACGGCGTTGATTGGTTATGATTGGTCAGATCAGCTGTCAAACTGCCAGAGAAGGGTCAATTGCTCTATTAGTGTTAATATGAATGCTTCCATCTAAACCCTGGGGCCTCATTTATGAAATGTTGCGTAGAAACCGAGCTACATTTGATCATTTCTCAAATGCGTGTACATGTGATTCAGAGACCGAATGTAAACACAAAAAACATATGTGCCTTATATGCCTCTCTTCCAGATGTGAATTTGCAAATGATCTTGAAATTGTGTGCAGCTGAATGGTTTCAGATCTCCACCTTGTAAACGGTGCCTAATTAATATAATTAAAATATAGAAGTTCACGAGTCAACATCCAAATTCTTTCCTTAAGAACGGCAAAAATTGCTGAGATTGCGTCCTTCTGTTAAGACCCTGACATGGTGGCTTTGATTATTATTATAAACATTTACACTTATGTACATGTTTATGTTTCACAGTTGTCACATCCAATTCATATACAGATGTTTTATTGTAAAAATAAGTTTTGTAATTTGCGTGATTATTTAACAAATGTAATTTACCCAGAAACTAAAGAATCAATTTAAAAGCCATGAAGCCATTAGAGTACTAAAATACAATTTCATAACAATTTTTATAATGTATACAGTAACAACTAAACATTTTAATAATTAAATAATGTTTTTGAAATAAGTTAATGATGAGAAAATCAAACAAACCACCAGCTCAACATTCTTTTTGACCACTAGATTTAAAATGTTCTCAATAGGCAAAGATGTTTGCGACAAATTCTCGAAACCGCTTGGCATATTGTTCAGGATGAACTGTAGAGATCTCAGCCCCAGCCTTTAAATACAAAAAATGCAAATGAAAAAAAAAACAGCAAAAAAAAAACAGTAACATGTAATAACAGAAAAGATTTAGTGTATTTACAGCACAATAAATGTGTAAAAAGCATATTTCAGTTGTCCATTCATTAGGGATCACTTACTCCGTGCTTGACTGTTTTTGCTGCATGGGCTGCTTTCTTCTTGGTATCATACTGGGTCAAAATGTCTATAAGACCCATAAAGTATACTTCTCTGTGTGGGGCACCTAGATCAAGGAGAGACAAACACAAGACTGATAAATGGACAGTGAGGATTTAAACAAATTCAAACGTCATACACCTTGGTTAAAGGCACACTATGAGGTCACCACTAGAGGTCGCTTATTCAAAACAAAGTTGTAGCTTGTCTTCACATCTACAGCTGGTGGAAAAGGATCGGAGCGGAACTTTTATTATGCCAAATCGCCGCTTTCACTTCTTCCGGTCAAACGTATGGGGGGTAATGCAGTGCTGTTTATCATATTAGATACATTTGAGTGTGTTGAAAGTTGTGCTGCTCTGGGTTCGCAAGTGGGACACTTGTTGCACATTGCAGTTAGCTAGATCGATATTAGGCATGGTAAAACATGGTACTTGCTGTAAATCAAGAAAACTAGATTTAAACAATAAGACTTACTGTGTTGAGCTACATAACATGGTTTGTTTTCTGTTCATGAACGTATCCGAACAGTTGTTCCTTTGTCGAATAAAACACATAATATATTAAAGTGTGGGTATGACGTCACTGATAGGCGACACACGGACACGGTCCGTGCTTATTTCTCTGAATTTAAACATTCTTGGAAACATTTGTAATAATATAAGTACATAACATTGTTCTAATGGTTTTTGGACATTTTAATCCAAAAATCTTACATATTGTTAGGGTTATCTGCTGGAGTGCCCTTTAACAGCCACTAGAGGGCACTCCACCTTGAACTATTACCACACCTTCAGACTCTATTTCCCACAATTCACGATACAGGATCTAACCACTCTCACACACTACATTTCCCAGCACCCCCATACCTTGTCACTGATCACCCCAACCAGCTGAAGCTCATTACCTGGACTATATAAGTGGCATTCAGTCTTGTCTGTGTTGTGAGCTCTTGTACTACTACGGTTTGCCTTTCTGTTACTGACCCTGTTGGATTATCGTTACAACTCTTTGCTGCCTGCCCTTTGTACTTCCTGCCTGAACTTTGTTTTGTGATTGATATTTGCCTGACCTGACACTCTGTCTGTATTACGACCATGACTCTGCCTATCCTCTGCCATTCCTGTTTGCTGTTGTTTGAACATTGCCTGTCGGACTACCCCTTCTTTAAATAAAGCCTGCTTATGGATCCTACATCGAGTGACAATTCATTACAGAAGACCTCGCCACATCATGATCCAGTGGCTTTCATGAGCGTTTCCTGTCACACCATGGATTTCGTCAAACAGTTACTACGGCTTCAACAAGGGGACTCACCTATTGAGGATTATCTTTGTCAATTCTGTGAGTTATCTTATCTAGTTCTGTTTTGAAGTGGGGTTAAAGGACTTTTTCCGTTGTAGTCTTAACGAGGATCTAAAATCCTGATTTCCTGAGGGAGACTTTAATTGCAACCTACGAGACTTTATGGATTACGCATTAATTCTGTGTTCAGCATTTACCTTGGGAGAAACTGAGAACTGTAAGAGCCCAAAGGAATTTGTCGGGGGGAGGAGCTACACCCCAAGCTCCAATGGCCACGGAGCTTGATTCAGCGCTGTCACTGGCAGACTCAGTTCTGATGATCCCTAGCCCTGTGCTGCTTGTACATTCCTGGCCTGTAGTTCCCACACCGGAGCCAGTTCACAAGATAGCGACCACAGCTGAGCCTGTGCACAAAATGGACGCCAGTCTTGAACTTTGTCATGCCCCAGCTGATCTCCCAGAGCCTCGTCCTGTCTCAACAGACCTTCCAGAGCCTCGTCATGCCTCACTGGATATTCCAGAGCCTCATCACGTCATTGTTGCCATGCCTGTGTTTTCGGACAAGATGGCTGCTACGTCGGTGTCATCAGATGAGATGGCCGCCATGCTAGAACCTTTCCCCGTCATGGCTGCCACACCAGAACCTCCAGCAGTCAGGGACGTCACGCCAAAGTCTTCAGCCATCATGGACGCCACATCTGTGTTCCTGGGTGTCGTGAGCGCTGCATGTGAGGACCTTGAGGCTTTCCCTAACCCCTGGAGACTGGCTTCCAGTCTGGAGGACACACCGCTGATGTCGGTGCGAGCAGCTGGCATCTCATCAGTCCCTAGGGGTGATTCTGCGTAAGCCCCTGAATCTGTTCCAGCAGTCCCCGAGGGCATTTCGGAGTCTGTTCCTGCAGCCCCGGAGGATGCTCCCGAGTCAGTCCCTGAGCACGCCAGTGCAGTCCAAGAGGGCGCTCGAGTCAAGTCCTATGCCAGTCCCTGAAACCCTGGAGGGTGTTTCAGCAGCCCCCGAATCAAGTCCTGTGCCAGTCCCTGAATTCTTGGAGGATGTTTCCAAATCCATGTCTGAGTCTGTTCACCAAAGAGTCATCCTCCCTGCCAATGCATTCATGGTCCCTGAGTTTCCTGTCTGCCTTGATCTGACCATGGAGGTCATCCCTGAGTTTACTGTCTGTCCAGATATGACCACGAGGGCCATCCCTGAGTTCCCTGATTACCCTGGTACAACCATGGAGGTCATCCCTGAGTTTCCTGTCTGTCTTGATACGACCATGGAGGCCGCTTCTGAGTCGTCTGTCTGTCCTGATATGACTATGAAGGTCATCCCTGAATCTCCTGTCCATCCTGAAATGATCACGAAGGCCATTCCTGAGCTTCCTTTCTGCCCGGATGCAACCACTGAGGTGGTACCGGGGGTTCCTGTCTGCCTTGATGCGACCACAGAGGTTGTTCCTGATCTGTCTGTCTGCCTCAACATGACCAGAGAGAAGGTTCTAGCCTGAACCTTGAGGGGCGTTCCTGAGCTCCTTGCCTGTCCTGTTACAGCCCCAGTGGCCAACGCTAACCGCTCTATGCTTTGTTTCAGTTTCACCCGATCAACCATGGTGGTTTCCAGAACTGCCAGATCTGCTGTGGTGGTTGTCTGCTCCACCATGGGGGTCTTCAAGCCCATTTCCACGGCGGTGGTGGTCGTCTGCTCCACCATGGGGGTCTTCAAGCCCAATCGCACTGCTGTGGTGGTCGTCTGCTCTGCCCTGGGGGTCGTCAAACCCATCCCCACTGCTGTGGGGGTCGTCTGCGCCACCGTGGGGGTCTTCAAGTCCGCTCTGGCTGTCTAACCACTCTCACTCTCACACACTACATTTCCCAGCAGCCCTGTACCTTGTCACTGATCATCCCATCGAGCTGAAGCTCATTACCTGGAGTATATAAGTGGCATTCAGTCTTGTCGGTGTTGCGAGGTCTTGTACTACTACGGTTTGCATTTCTGAGCATTATTTTCTGTTTGCCTTTCTGTTACTGACTGTTGGATTATCGTTACGACTCTTTGCTTCCTGCCCTTTGTACTTCCTGCCTGGACTTTGTTTTGTGTTTAATATCTACCTGACCTGACACTCTGCCTGTATTACGAAAATGAAAAGATTCTCTGCCCATGTTTTTACGTGCTAAAAATATTGACTAAATACATTCTATTTACAAAGTGTAGTGACTGAAATGTGACTTACCAACTGCACTCTGGATGGCATATACATCAACATAGGGGTCAAACTCTCCCGGACCAAGAGGTTTATAAGAGCTCATGTACCCTGCAATGCCCTCAGGGGAAGTGCCGAAAGACCCCACAGCTGCAAGGCCATTCTCTGAATCCTCCTCCTCTTCACTAAAAGATTCTTTTATTTCTACCTCTTCTTCTTGCTCTGCCCTCCCGACATCATGAATGCCCAGCAGCAGGCTGTAGTCCATGATCTTCAAACGTGCAAGAAACTGCACCCAAACACAAACATACTATTAGGCCCTGTTTACGCAGGGTTTGTTGATCATTTTGATCAAATCACAAGTAGACGAGGGGGAGACACTCCCATTTACACATGGTATTTTAATCTGTCTCTTGTCAGCTTTCAACCACTTCTGTCCTGATTTCTTCAAAGAGATCTTTCAATCTAATGGATGAAATAATCACACACAGTTTACATTTGAACACGACGGGCGACTACAATGCGTTTTCAACTACCTCTGGAAGTGGTTGAAAGTGGACAAGCTCAAAACATTTTAGATCCCGTTTACACCTGTATCTAGCGTCATCCACTTGTGGAAACAGTGTCAGTTACTAAAAGTTACGAAAAAAAGGTTGTTTGGGTCTACGAAAGGTCTGTTTCGCAGGGTAAAATCAACCAATCAGTCAAAGTACATTTGACGCAAATGTGATATTTTGTAAATTGTATCATTAAATCCTCTCACCTCTACATCCCTGTTCAGTTTATCCAATAGCTGTTCTTTATCCTCCTCACTGATGTAGACTCGCTGCATGTTGTTTCTGAAATCTACATCCTTGAAGGTAGGCAATTCTTTCACCTGGGTTTTTAAATTTTTTTTGTAGCAATTATTTTCAAGAACAAATTTTGAACAAATTCAATTTTGAGAAACTGAAACATCTTTGAAGAACAGCATACAAGAATACCTTTGTAAAATAATGAAAACAAGAAAAGGTATAGTGTATATGTTTAGGATTTATGAACCTGTTTAAAAACCCCCTAGTATAAAACCAAGTATAAGCACAGCATATTTGTGAGGAACATGAATGTAAATGTTTCAGATAAACTCAACATGATTGCATCATATCTTACCTTTTCTTTATCACTTGCTTCTCGAGAGACCAACGAGCCCTATATTTTGAAATATTCCTGCTAATTTATTGAGATACATGACAATAATTGATAATCCTTACAAAACAATAACATCTATTGTGATCCTTCCACTTTTTTTTTTTTTTTTTACTTATTGTTTTGAATAACAAACTAAATCTTAACATATTAATTCCTCATCATGATAGCTCAATAATAAATTCATAAAACAGTAAACAACAGATAAAGACTGAATTTTATCTACCTTGAGGTCATATTTTCTGTGGACAGTTAGTCGGTGGCTGAACATATTCCTCATGACTAAAATGTATGTGTCTTCATTGTCCACAGTGACACGGTACATGCCAAGGAATTGGGGTAGTAGTGTGCTACCATGGCAGGTGACAATGTGCTGAGGGGGAAAAAGGAAATGTTTTAATTGAAAAGAAAAGGGAATAAAAAGATCCAGCCTTTCTAGGTCCAGTAGATTGCTGCTTGTTAGTTGAAACCAGCGATTTGAACTAACAGCACAAACATCTTGATTAAAGTTTGATCAAACTGTTCAGCAAACAAAATGTCTTTCTTATTCTTTGCTTATTTCTTAAATTGAATTACAGACAAATGTTACATGGACTTTTAAACAACGACTAAACACAAATTACTAGGACTGCCCTCGACTAAAGATTTTTCTGGTCGACTAGTAGTAGTTCATTTTAAGTGATAAGTCGACTAATTGCATGTTTATTAGTAAACTATATAAATCATAATAATGAGCCTTTACATAGCCTAATCAGTGTTCAAGTGCACACATAAAGCTTGCCACAGCGCACCGGCTGAATTAATGATTATGAATGTGTTGGGTTGGGTTGCTTTAAGATTTTAATAATTAATTGATAAACTAGTGTGTTCTGTATTTTTGGCTGTTGACCACGCTGACTTGTCATCTCCGCAGTAGTGGACGCACATATATGCACGTTTCCTACCGATTACATAACCTGAGAATATTTGTTTTCCATTTGAATTCAGTTCATTTAAAAGTTGACATGGAAAAGTTTACATGGAGTTTCAGTTTTTTTTTCTTTTTTTTGGTGTGCTCACGTTAACGGAGACAGCAGAAATCCCACCCTGTTTGCTTTAATTTTGTTTTTACAAAAGCACAGCGTTTTGTTGTTATTGTGAGTGTACACAAATAAAAATAGACTCTTCACAGATTCAATAGATGTACTCTTATCTGTATGACCAAAAAAAGACCAGCTAAGACCAGTTAGCAGTCTTAGGTAATTTATTAAGGAGTTTTAAAAATAAAGGCTGAAGAGAAAACATGAGTTAACATTGCGACTGGATCAACCTACAGTTGTTAAACACTTGAGCTGCACTACACGCAAAGAAAGCTTGGGTATTGCATTGTCTTGATAGATACAATAAGTATGCCCTCTGTGCTTTGGAGAAACAAGGACCATGAAAGATGTCCAGAAGACTCATGCACTGTATTCCAAATCTTCTGAAGCAACACAAAATCTTTGTGTGAGGAACAGACCAAAATTCAACTCGACATCTACACTAGCTTTCCTTGATGTGTTCATGATAGAGAAGCAATAATATCCAATTTGGGAACAAATAGTTCTTTCATCGGATCTTTTCAATGAATCATTACACAATGGCAGATTTTCAGGTTTGAATGAACTACTCCTTTAAGTGTAATCAAGAAACTACATTTTACAAAGGTTAAATTAACCTGTTATTAAATAATTTATGACACAGTACTCTATACCTGGTGGTATTCTGAAAGGATGTTGTGCACTTCCTCAACCTCCTCACTGGAGATTTGCTTGACAATTAGTGTGCGGTCATATGATGTCAGCAGCAATCCCGCTTCCTGACTCTTGCATTCCTTAACTGGAGGACTACGTGTTAGAGAAACCTGAAAGGACACATGGAAATTTGGAAACAGTGGAAAATTCATGACAATCCCAGTCCCCTTGAATCTCTCTTACCAGCAGGTATGACCTAAACAATTACTATAACAGCATATCAAAAACATTCCATACAAAATCATATGGGCCCTTACAGAAAAATCATGTGAATTTCACATGTGGAAAACATGTGAAATTGATATGTTTTTTCTGCAAGGGAAGGATCTGGCAGGGGGAAACTGGGTAGATGTGGGGAAACATGGTGTAAATGAGAGTTAACAACGGGTTTGTTTGTGTATGTGTTTTGTATGCATTGCAAAGTCCATATTGTAAGTAGAAGCCAGTCAAAAGTATATTATCGCTTGAGTTCATGTAATTTCTAGAACACAGACCAATGACATATACTTGAACCTCAGATTAACTTTCTAAAATGATTGTCTTAGAAACTTTATATAAGATGTAAGATATAATCATTTGATCATCATCCTTGTTCAACATCACCAGGTATGTTAAGTCCAAGAGATCATGAATGAGAGATGGGCTAGCCATGGGGTTTTCCTGCCTACAGCCTGAGACGGTAGAAAAGGGTCCAGCATCACCACAAATAGGACAAATGGTTTGTAAAATAGATGGATGTTAAGTCCACCACCACAGTCAAGCAACCCTGTTAAAAGCCTAAGATAGATGCCTGATTTTATTGGTTTGCAATTTTCAAAGAGCACACCCCTCTGTGGTAAAGCATGACTCTCTCGATTTAGAGACTCTCATTTGTTAACATGGCTGCTGAAAAATATGCGCTGCTTGCAATTAAAATCCTGCTGCAACTTTTACAGTTTTGTTAATAATGAAATTCTTGTCTGTGGAGAGTTCATTCCTGCCTTTGCCAGATAACAGCTTTACATTAATAATTGGCAAATAATTTTTGGCTGCACAGCAGCTCCCAGAGAAAATGGTGTCATTGTGCAGCTTATTCTATATATTATTGATTCATTCCATTGCAAAGATAAATAGTTATTAGTCTAGTTAATTTATGTATATCAGCACTGGAGAAAACAGTGACGTAATCGTCCGGCTCAGTTCAGTTCACATACAACGGCGCCAATGCAGGCATACTAAAAACACTGCTGAATATCAAGCAAGTGTCCCCAACTTAAGCAAGCCAAAGGAAACAGCGGCAAGGAACCAAAACTCCAACAAATGGAGAAAAAAACCTTGGGAGAAACCAGTTCTCCTCCGGCCAACAGTGAACACTTGTCTGATACTCAGGCAGAGTTACAGGTCATAAGTCCGATTTGGAATCGCAACAGTCAAAATATTTAATCCAGTTCCATCTAGTTTAAGATCTTTTTCATCACGCCGGTACGGGACGGTTTGTTAGGGATCTGTTCCACTGGCTGATGTGTCGGTAAAACTCTCACAAGGGATGAGCTAATTCACACTGTCTCCGCCGACACCCCAGGGCCACGCTGCTGATGCGCACAGGCGCAGGTTCCCCATCCGACCCGGACACAGCCCAGATCCAGCCAATCACGTTAAATGGTAAACCTCGGGATAAGCAGAGAGACAAAGTTTAGCGTAGACGCCATTCTTCTTCTGATGTAACGAGTACGTCCGATGTTATAGGAACTGTTCCCGGTTCCGGTTTGATCTATGCAGCTTAACAATCCTTTAACGGACATGAAGACAAAAATTGATAATGTGTCATGTGTATGCCGGGTTAAGGAGATGCGTTTTTAGTCTAGATTTAAACTGACATAGTGTGTCTGCTTCGAACAATGCTAGGAAGATAGTTCCAGAGTTTAGGTGCTAAATAGGAAAAGGATCTTCCGCCTGCGGTTGATTTTGATATTCTAGGTATTAACAACTGGCCAGAATTCTGAGATTGTTATAGACGCGAAGGACTATAATGCATGAAGAGCTCACTCAGGTACTGGGGAGCTAAGCCATTTAGTGCTTTGTAAGTAATTAGCAAGATTTTAAAATCGATACGATGTGTAATAGGGAGCCAGTGCAGTTTTGACAGACCCGGGCTAATATGGTCATACTTCCTGGTTCTAGTAGAGCTGAGTATCATCAGCGTAACAGTGAAAACTAATGCTATGCTTCCTAATGACATCTCCCAAGGGTAGCATGTACAGAGTGAAAAGTAACGGTCCTAGTACTGAGCCTTGCGGTACTCCATATTGAACTTGTGATCGAAATTACATCTCTTCGTTTACTACTACAAACTGATAACGGTCAGATAAGTATAATTTGAACCCTGCCAATGCAAATCCACTAATGCCAACATAATTTTCTAGTCTATTCAAAAGAATATTGTGGTCGATAGTGTGAAAAGCAGCACTGAGGTCTAGTAAGACTAATAGAGAGATACAAACACGATCTGATGATAATAGCAAATCATTTGTAACTCTAATGAGAGCAGTCTCAGTACTATGGTACAGTCTAAATCCTGACTGGAAATCCTCACAGATACCATTTCTTTCCAAGTAGGAACACAGTTGCGATGATATTACCTTTTCTATAATTTTTAACAGAAAAGGTAGATTGGAAATCGGTCTGTAATTGACTAATTCTCTGGGATCAAGTCGTTGTTTTTTAATAAGAGGTTTGATAATAGCCAGCTTAAAAGTTTTCGGTTTGCAACCTAGTGATAAGGATGAATTAATGATCTTAAGAAGAGGATCAATGACCTCTGGAAGGATCTCTTTCAATAGCTTAGTCGGTATAGGGTCTAACATACATGTTGTTGATTTCGATGATTTAACAAGTTTAGACAATTCTTCCTCTCCTAGCAGCGAATGGAATGGATTTTTTTCTCAGAGATACTAAAATCCACTGTCTGATGTGATACTGTAGTAGACAGTTGCATGGCTATAATTTTCTCTCTAATATTGTCAATCTTGCAAGTAAAGAAGTTCAAAAAAGTCATTACTCCTGTGCTGTTTGGAAACATCAGAAGTTGAAGCTGTATTTCTCGTTAATTTAGCCACTGTATCAAATAAATACTTAAGGTTGTGATTATTTTCTTCTAAAAGATTTTAAAAATAAGCAGATTTGCGGTTTTTAAGACCTTTCTGTACTCTATCATTTTCTCTCTCCATGAAATGCGAAAAACTTCGTTTTGATTTTTTTCCAGCTGCGCTTCATTTTTCTGGCAGCTCTCTTAAGGGCCCGAGTGTGCACGTTATACCATGGCGCTGGACTAATATCCTTAATCTTTTTTTAAGCGCAACGGAACGACAGAGTCTAGAGTGCTGGAAAAGAGAATGTCAATAGTAGTCCTGGGGTTCTGGGGTTCTGGGCCGTGCTGGTAAACAATGCAGTGGCCAAGGACCTGGAATCCATTTCAACAGCCTTGAACACAAATGGGATACTGATATCCTGGAGCAAAGAGAGGGTCCTAGCGGAAAGGCAGCAGCAGACTGTGAACTGGTGGGTTCTTGTGGAGTGGTTGTTTGGAAAGGTGAAGTGATGTAGTTAGGATCCGACGAAGCTGAATGACAAGCGTTTCTGTGGTGTCAGTGATGAGATGAGGAACTGGTCCTGATGAGTCTATGATAGTGGTCTAATCTTCTGTTAGGAAGGCTACATGCCCAGATTGATGGTGAACCCAGTATGTGAACTTTGTTGATACTAGGCAATACCAGTACCAATGGTCTACCCTTCACTAACTACTATGCTTCAAAAGTACTCAAGGGTTCCGACCAAAGTTTTTTTTATTTTTTTTTAGTCAAAACAACATGAAGTAAAGAATCTTCTCATGACACACGGATATATCCACTTGTGCTGTTCTTGATATCTTTTGATCCATTCTTCACTTAATCACAATTTTTATTTTTAATTTGCCACACCACACCAAAGTGGTCTCATTATAACTTTAATTATATAGCCAATTTTTTTAATTGTCAAACAGAATATCTCCATCCAGAGATCCATCCAGGGATAACTCTACCTATTATGAGATTAATAAATCCTACCACCATAGGAAGTCATTAAAAACAACTTGCCTGTGCTGTAGGATGACTTCTCAGAGCCGTGTTTCATGGGAATATCCCGGACGAGCCCCCAACTGTATTATTATCAATAACTATTCACTGCCAATCTAAAGTAGGGTAAATCTAGCTTTACCCTTCTTTTGACTTTGGCCACCCCATTCCACTCATCTGGACATGCCCGTGATCCAACTTGATACCTACCTTCATGTGGTGAGGCAATAGTGCTACCCACTGAGCCACCGTGACACCTCCCAAACTTTTTTAAATAATACATTATTTAATTAATAAATTAATATTTGTTGTGCTAAATCAAATTTTAAAATAGCAAAACTTATAATTTCATGCAAGTAATATTAGAAAGGAAATTAAATTCTTACGGGCTGAAATAGAGACTATTTAAAAATATTCTTTGTAGGCGAATTGTTGGTTCCATATGTGCCACTAGGTGCTCGCAGTGCACCGTGACATAAAACTCCACTGTCATAGAATGATTGGTATATTTTAAAGGTTAAAAGCAGACATATCCAGAAAACACTGGCAAGTAGAATATGGAAATATAAAAGCAAATGATGGCCACCATTCAAATGAAGTTAAGCATGTGTTCTTTCGTATAATAGTCCTACCTGACCTGATCTATGTAAATAATGAAAACGACAGACTGCTAAATACTGTGTGGAACAGATGTGATGTGTAACCATGATTTTGACTGATATGTAATTTTTAAAATTACATTTGAAGTACAGTTGAGAACTATGCTTAAAAATAACACTAGGAGTTTTAAGTCCTTTAAGCTTTTAGTGTTAAACTATACAGAAATTTCATACCTGGTAATCCTGATGTTCAACTCCAAATCGCTCTCTTAGATTCCGGAACACTAGTGGGCAGTACTCCTTAAACTTGAAATGTCCAGGGAGGTTTTCCCTAAATATTTAAAGATAAATAAATAAACATTGTGGATTTTAATAGGGTAAGAGCACCTCTAATAAACTATCTTTACAATAGGATAAAAAAAAACCCATAGCGTTGCTTTACTAACAGGCTAAAACTTTAATTGTTTTGTCACACATAACTGGATAATATTTAGCATGTACATTAATTGTAATGCCAGAGGTGGAGAGCAAGGTTTTTCCTCTATTTAATGTATCTTTATGTTTACTGCAGAAACCACACACTCACATTACTGTCATGATCAGAGTATTCCACTGAATATTTACAAATTTTGCATTGATATTTGAGTGGCATGCCATGTGTGTCCACTTAAACAATCTTTTTTTTTCTTTTCATGTTTTGTTTTTGCTAGACAATTGTGGTAATTGTATTTAATCATAAGGACTGTGTCTAAGCTTGCATTTCAGGGAGGTCACAAGTCTGGACTGTTTTCCAGCAACCCCCACCACCAAATAAATAACCCTGTGTCCATACCACAGCGGATTATGAGTTTTACAAAAGCTTTCTGCGGCTCATTGTTCACAAAATAGCCTACAAACTGTGACTATGTGAACAAATATGACTAGATTGAACAAACTTCATGAACAAGTATTTGGTAGATATCAATATTATGTCAAACAATATAAATCACCTCCATCAAAACTACAAAACTATTAAAGGAACAGATATAAGAGGTGAAAATTAGCACTTGTTTGATTTTAAATGTTTATATATAAATATATTATGTATTGTATTTATGCAGTCAACCTTATCATATCTTCTCAAACTTTATACTATATTAAATTCAAATATTTAAAAGTCATTTGTGATGACATGAGAAATGAATGTGCTAAAACTGTAATTGGCCATTCATCTGTCAGTCAGAAAATCTTTCAGTTGAGTTTTATTCTTAAGAAAGTATTTGTTGAAGAGTGAGTTCGATAGACCGTACTTGTTGAATAAATGGTTGTTGACTTTCATTTTTATGTTGGCTTTGAAGTCGTCTGGAAGTAGCATCACTGGCATGGGCACTTGAAAGAGGTCGTTTATCTGCAAAGGTTAAATGCAGGAAGTTTTAAAGTTAAAGGATGGCAGAAATTTTATTGTTTATGCATTAATGACAGACATTCTCCCAAGCACATAACAACTAAAATAAACAATATTCACCATACTATAGGCAATATAGTGCAACATAATGTTATAGGAAAATAAATAGATATTTTTTTAGATTCAGATTAAAGCCTTTAATAATGTCTTTAGTAACATACCGTGTGATTGATGCCCCACATAAACACCGTCAGGATGGGGTCGCTGGCCCAGAATATCTCCACTTTTTGATGCACAAAATGTTTTTTCTTGCTTTTTGTTCTTGAAAGTCTTCTCGCTAAAATAGCCCCTGTTTTGCCAGGGGAAGACATTATTGCAGAAATGAACCCAGATAATCTTAGACCAAAACAAAAACTTGCCACCTCAGTTGTGTTGATGAATGTCTTGAAATTCCTGGAGACATTAATGAATGGAACTCAATGAACATAAACAGTAGAGGATAAACTACTCCACTGACTTGCTCCAAAATAGCTTGAGAATTAAACTTGCCACAGCTTGATCCAAACAGTCACATGCCTGATCAGCATTTCTGTCGGAGGCGTGTAGTTTTTCTTGTAAATGAAATAACCATCTTAGCCCAAAAGCAACAAATCTAACAATTTTCAATAAGAGTTTTCCTGTTGAGTTCAGTGCTGGTGAAAGAGCAAAATAGATGCATTGCTGTACACTGTGTGTGCTGAGGTGAGGTGGTTAGTTGTGTTGACACAGTCAAATGTGTGCTCACCACTGCTGCAGCTTACACATTTAGAGGAGCCCTGTTATGCTTTTTTTACATTTTAAACTTTCTTTAGCATGCAATGTTACAGACAATCATGATGTTAATGTTTATAAAATCTTCATGCCTTCTTGTCACATTTAGCAGATGGGCGATAATATAGTTCACATTTTGTGATGATATAAAGAATCAAACATTTGAGATTTGCTTTACATGAGTGTGTTGTGTGTAAGGTGCCAACAACCTGCACCTGAGCCCCGGATACCCCAGCTATGGCCCTGTACTGAGTATACGTGAGTGTATCAGGGGCGCAAATGCAAATGCTCTGCATACCCAAGCCTTTCATGGACTCTATAATTAATATGAACACTATAAATTACTATAAATTCCCTTGTTTGAGGTCTACAATAAAGATTACATGATATAATGTTGTTGTAACTGTGTCATTTATATACATTCCTGATGGCAGTTATGGAGGGTTTTGGAGCTTATGCTCTGTTGTAATGCATCGTCAACAATGTCCCGTGTTCTTATTGGTTTGCAGGCATATGAAGGATTTCATGTGCAGGAAAAGCTGTCTGCGAATTGACCCTTCTCAAAGCCCCGCCCCCTTTAGTTACTGTTGCTATGTCTGAGAAGCCATGCGCTCTCACGCCACACATCATGTTCTCACGAAGTGAAAAATACATCGCGGAGCAAAGAGGACACTGACAACGGGTCGACTGACAAGACAGAGCAGGTTACTTTTGATATGAAACAGTTTGATATTTAAAATGTTGTAATTTTTTAAAGAAGTTTAAACAATAAATAGCGTATAGTGTCTCTTTAATGTGTCGTGACAGATCGCTGTAGATCCTTCAAGCGGCTCGTGAACCGATCATCTCTTCATACTAGTTCATTTATAGCATCAAATAAACATGAATGAACATCAGAAGGAATGTTGTTTCAAGCGCGGAAAGACGTGAATACACACAATTGTTCAAGTTCACCAACGTTAATCTACTAACTCCCCTGACTGCTTTGTTGGACAAAATGAACAAAATTCGGGGTTATGATTGGTCAGATGGACTGTCAATCAAACTGCCAGTGGAGGGTCAATTGTGATACAAATGCAATAGCATGTCATAAAAGCAAGATGACAACATAGGTTATAATTGCAATTAAATTAAACTATACCTGTTCTATCTCTTTGCAACGTATATTCTCTGGCTCTAGGCATCTTGCAACAGTTTCACACGAGCACCTGTACAGCGGTTTATTGATTATCATGACGGAACATTCTAATCAATGACTTGAAGATAGTTAGCTCCACATTAACTATCATCAAGTAACCATTCAGAAACGTCCTGTTGCATTCTACATGTTGTCACTTCTTCTTGAGTCTCTCCATCTGTGTCCAACTTCAGTTCGAACATAAGGCTGAACACCGCTATGGACAGTTTCTGACATCTTTGGTGAATGAGATGCCCTCTTCTTGAAAGGGGGTTGGAAGCACCAGCTCATTTGCATTTAAAGGGACACACACAAAAACTATGCGTTTTTGCTCATCCCCCAAAAGTGGCAATTTTAACATGCTATAAAATTTGATCTGTGGGGTATTTTGAGCTAAAACTAGCTAAAACACTTGCTAAGGACATCACAGGTTTATTTTTACATTACTTTAAATCGATTCTCTCTCTTTTATCAATATAGCTTACAACAAAGATCAACTGGAAGGCTGTAAACAAATACCGCTGCATTAAAGTCTTCCAAGTGGCCTCCATAATTAATAAATATAAGAAAGCTGGAACTCTTCCCAGAGCTGGCAGAAAATTGAGCAATCAGTGGAGATCCTGATGGTCACTCTGGTTAAGCTTGTGAAATCATGTGATGATGATGAGAGAAATTTGTAGAAGGCCGACCATCACTGCAACACTCCACCGATTTGGGCCTTTGAAGTCATTCCTCCATACAAGACACATGCAATCCTGAATTTTAAAAAAAATGCAGATATATCCCTGATGAAAACCCAGTCCAGAACCCTCAAGACCTCAGGTGTTCAGGGTTATTTAAAAATTGCAGGCAGGTGAGTTTAAGCAGAGTTGTTGAAGTCAAGAAGGTTGCTCTCCCCTTGCTTAAGGATAACTCTGTGAATGAGTGAACCTGAACCCAATCGAACGTCTGTGGAGAGACCTGAAATGACTGTCCACTGATAGTCCCCATCCAACCTGACAGAGCTTGAGATGTTCTGCAGAGAAGGATAGCAGAAAATCCACAAATCCAGGCATGCAAAGCCTGTTGCATCTACCCAAAAGATTTCAAGTAATCGCTGCCAAATTTGCATCTGCATACTTCTGTCAATATATTTCAGTTTTTTTCCATTAATAATACAAATGGAAATATTTTGTCCTTTTAATAAAGTGTGTGTCATTCTTTGATCCAGCCACTGCTGTTGCTATGGTCAGAAAATGATCACGCTGCATTTGGAGTTTTATTGTTGCCCTGACCTGAATCTGGAGTAAGTCAGTATGGATGAAAGGGAGTTTGTTCATAAGAATAAGCTTCAGAACAATGAGAAATCCTCTCCGTCCCAGGCCTCGTATTGAGGTTTTACAGCCAGTACTGTAAATGTAAGGTCATGTGCAGTGGAAGGTAGTGAATTCATGAGCAGGCAATAAGGAGGACGAGAGCGAGAAGGAGAGCAAAATTTTTAATTATTTACAATACATTCGCTCAAGTTTTGCTTGTATCTGTTACCCCCAAAAATAAGTTCTAACACCTCACAGTCACTCCGCTGACTACCGTCACAGCTAAAAGTGTTACAATCTCTTTAAGCAATGTTACATTTATATACATTCTTTAAAATCACAAAATTACACACAGAGTTTACTTTGTTTCATATATATATATATATATATATATATATATATATATATATATATATATATATATATATATATACGGTATAGTTATGTTAAAAGAAAGGATAGTTAATATATATTAATATATACGGAGTTAATATATAGGCAACATAAATATATTATGTCATTTGAAAAAAAAAATACATTTAATATTCACTGTAATTTGTTCTTACTGCATAGCTCTTATTCAGTCTAGACATACAGCACATTACTGGGACATGACATCTTTATATCTTTCCATGAACCATTTAACAAGATTAAAAGGATTTATAACAAACGAACATTATTATTCTAAAAGAAAAGAAGGAAATGTTTTTAATTCAGTAACTGTAACTGTTCTGGCAGATTTATGCATCAAAAATAATGCTGCAAACATATTTGTCACAACCAGAGGGAGATGAAGGATTGAAAAGGACTGTGGTCATCGAGTTCTCAGTGTATGTCATCGCTTTCTCTGGCTCTCTCTCAGTCCTTCCTAAACACGTTTCAGGTCCAGATTTACAAGTTCTCAGACACTGATACATGAGATAGTTCCATCATTTCTTTTGCGGGATGAAATTTTGGATCCTTTCTCATCAACGCACCAGCATTGGCCTCTTTGCATTCCCCTTGATGAGAGACACTGTTTCAAGAAGAGCAGATCATATTATTGTTAATAGAGAACAGATTACATTGTTACAATGTACATCATGGCTGTGGCAAAGCATACCGTCAAATGGATTGACGAAACGTTTGAATAACCATTGGAACTGTTTTATGAAACAATTCAGACCGGACAGTTTGAACATGTTAAGTTTGTTACATTTAAAACTCAACTGAAACATTTATTCATCTGTTTTAACAATCCTGACATGACATTGCCATCTTCCATGCTTTTTGCCTTCCTAAAGCATCTTCTGTATACTCTACAAACCTGTTTCCTCCTGAAGGACCCTTGTCTGTCACAGTTGGGGATGTAGATGTCCTGAATTGAATGAATGATTGTGAGCTCAATATTTTGAAGGACCGTGTTTAGCAGTTTGCGACAAGGACCCTATAGAATGAAACAACAACGAACACATGATTAATGCAAAAGATTTCATTTATGACTGAAAGTCAGACAGTAGGAAGAGTATATTAATATATATTCAGAAGATAATTTACAGAGCCGTTAGCAGAAATGTTACCTTTTCATTGTTCTCAGTGGTTGATGGTTGATAGTCTGAAAAGTAATGATGTTTTATTATGATTACAGTTCAGCTTTTTGTCAAAATGTTAGTTGGGACAAGAATACTTATTATAGGAAAAAAAGTTATGTTCTGCTCACTGCAAAAAGTACAGATGAGCATTTTACATTAAGTTTTCTGGTTTCTCTTCCCTCTTAAACACATGCAAAATTAATTTAAAGGTCTTTTAGCAATGTGTGGATGGAATATAAATACTTGTTACACTTTTTCATATGAACAATTTTATGTGAATTGCATTACTCTACATGCTACACTTTTAGGTTTAGTTTGTTTAGGTTTTAAATCAGAAAAATCCATTTAAGAATACATAGGTCATCTTACCTGTAGGTGGAGGGATGTCAGTAATAGTACTTTTGATGTTTTTGCAGACCCCTCGTCCCTGAAGCAGTGCCTGAAGGGGGCTTTGCTCCCCAAGAGGAGGGATACACCGCAGACCCTGAGCACACGGTAGGGTGTAAACCCCACAGGGTTCTTCTAATGCCAACATGGATGTGATCTCCTCCCCAGATAAACGTTCAGCTCTGTGGCCCTTGAGGTCTCCATTACACAATGAGCAGATCTTCCTCAAGCCTAATACAAGGGAGTTGGAGCCAAAGAAGCTGAGCTGAATAATAACCAAAAGGGTAAGTAAATAAGGAAAAGAAACCATCTTCGTCCAATTCAGAAAACCTCAGCAGATTGAGAGCTTTTTTTTTTTCTTCAGTGAATGGTCTTCTCTCTTCCAGTTCTCTCTCTCTTTTAATGTTCCTCTTTGATATTCAATGGAGGTAGTAGTGTGGGTGAACAAGAGACATCAGGTATCTAAAGACAGTAATTAGATAAAAGTTGCCCAGAAATGCAACATGGGCTGCTTTTAAAGAGCTGAGATGCTGTAGGGGTGGGAGGCAGAGAGAGAGAGAGATGCTGGGCGTTAAATAAGAGGTGGAGTTACTGTATAACTCTACCCCCTTCCTATTTCTGCCACAGCTACATTTCAAATGATGTACAAATTCAGCTGGTTTGAGTTCATGAATTATATGAACATGAGATAGAACTACAGATGATACTGTCTCAAATGCACTGACAAATTTAGAGCAGCTGAACAGTTATGTTAGGATGCTGTTTATTGATTTTAGTTCTTCTTTTAATACTGTCATTCCTTACAAACTTGTATGTAAATTAAGCGATTTGGGAATAGATGCAGCAACTTTCTTACCAATGAGTCCCAGAATGTCAAAACAGGTGATCGCTCCTCTTCAACACTGGCGTGCCACAGGGGTACGTACTCAGCCTTTTTCACCCTTTTCCCAGACAAGTTCAATCCAGTACATTCTTCCGATTCCATATTAGGACCCTATCATACACACGGTGCAATACGACAGCAGGTGCGATGCAAGTATTTTTTGCTAGCTTCAGGCCGACACAGTTATCATTTTCACGTCCAGCGCTCACGTTGTTTAAATAGCAAATGCACAAATGTTGCTATTTTGAGGCAACTGAAAACGACTGCGCCATTGACCAACAAAAAACAATATTTTTTTTGCTATTTAAAGGGCACATTAATTACATGCACCTACAGGCGGGTGCACAACGCACGTACACTCTGCTTGTTACACACACAGGGATGCACAGCAGCACACAAACATGCCAAATATTAAGGATTCCTCTACGGAGAGGCATTCAGTCTTTTTGGTGCAAGCGCAATTGGCTTTTAAAGGGAATGGGAGATGAGATTCTGATTGGTTTATTGCTAACCCATGACTCATTAAGAGACTAGGTACAACCCTTTTGGACCATGCACTTGGCACACCGAGCATTTTTTCCGTTGTTAAACTAGCAAAAGAGGATTCGGACATGCCCTAACTGGACCTGTGTCATGCGCTTCAGACCATGAGCTTAGATCGTTAAAATGGGGCCTGATGATGACACCACCATTGCGGGCCTTATTTGAGAAAATGAAGAAATAGCCAACAGGGAGGAGGTCCAACTTATAATCCATTTGTGTGCTGACCATAATTTGGTCCTGAACACCAAAAAACCCAAAGAGATAATCGTAGACTTCAGAAGGTTGAGAAAAACTACCCTTGTGTGTCAATGGAGAGGGTAAATGACATCAAGTTCCTTGTAGTCTACATAATGAAAGACCTTTCTTGGTCCATTAATATTTCTCATCTGCCAAAGAAAGCATTACAAAGGCTATTCTTCCTTCGAAAAATGAAGCAGGATAGGTTACTCACACACCAAAACAGCACAGCGGATCATAGGCTCTAGCTGACTAGTACATCTAATTTGGATACTAGTCAGTTACACATGAAGGCCTCAGCATCATTATGGATCCCACCCATCCAGGATATAGAATGTTTGTCCCTTTACTGTCTGGGAGGTCCAAGACAAATAGGATAAAGCACAGCTGTATCTGCCCTTAGACCTCCCACTCCCCCACAGCCCTTTTATTTTCTATAGTAACTCCATATTTCTTTATAACTATCAAGGATTGACAACTGTTTGTGTTTTTAAATGTTGAAGGACATTCAATACTTGCACTATAACACTTTTTATATAATGGGCAATACACTTTTAGAGAAACATATGGGCAGACAATGTTTTAAAATGATAATGATTCTTCATTTATATTAGTTAACTTTTGGTATTGATGATGAACCAGACACTAAATCTGATCACCTTTCTGGTACTTTTAGAGAGGCATGTTCTGTAGCTTATTTCATCTCTCTATGCCACTATTAAAATGGAGCTATTCCATTAAATTGTAGTTATTACTGATACCCTGAAGTGTTTTCTTTGCCACCTCACAAATGCTGGACAGTGCTGTGGATATATTAAATAGATTTAATCTGCTCAAACTTTGTCAAAGAACAGATCATAATCTAAGAAGCCAATTTCACCCATAACTTTGACACACTAGTTACTATGTAAGTATTTTTTGCCAAATGGTTTCTTTGTCTGTGTTTCTCCTTTCCTGGATTTTTGGACTTAAGTGCCACTTCCCTTAAGATGTTGTGATGACATATTTTTTTGCTTGATTTGGCAGCGGGACAAAAATGTCTCGCACCCACAGCAACACCCACATGTTGCCAAGACTTGGGCTACTATAACAAATTGCTCTATATTGCAGTAAATCAAATTTTTTCCAGTTGTCTCCATCTCTTTTCCTCCCAAATCACACACACACACACAAACACAAATTAGCACAATCCTTTTTCATGAAGTCATGGTTGATCGCTTAATGACTTTAAGCCTGTTTTTCAAGAACTTCACCCTTGATCTGTCATTGCACTGATTTCCCCATCGCAATGATGTCATAATTAATCGCCTCAAGTAGGAAAATGAGCACCACATCACAGGTGTCTCTGAGTGACATGGGGAAAAATGAACAAGGGCTTTCCCCTCTAACCAGAATTTTTTTGAACGTTTTACTGATATCCAAGGAAACATTCTGTGTATGTTCTTTGTCAGACAATATCTTATTAAAAGACACATTGAAGGGTTTACATGTATGTTGTTGGCAACCAGCTTCATTCCTACAGGTGTGCAAGTCACCTATAAAGGAGAGTGACCTCACATCTGTACAGCTGTACAGTACATCTCACTAAAGTACAGGGGAAATAAGAAAGTTCCAGGACTGCCTCACTCTCCATCTGTGGCTGACCTTCTATATAATCTGTTAAATAATAATCTCTTTGTAGAGAGTCCTACCACCGACCATATCGTGTCCATACCTTTAGTGTACAACAATGCATGGCTTGTCGGACGTAGCAACAGTAGCTAAAGGGGGCGGGTCTTTGCGAAGGGTCAATTACTGTCAAGTTCTAGTTGTCAATACTTTCTGCCTTTGATTACAGCCTCCCTTGAGATCCAGAGCGGTGGGACAATCTTCACCAAGCTCGATTCGAGAAGTACATTCAAGATTCATCAGCTTGTAATCATATAGATCAGAGGTTCTCAAATGGTGACCCACAAAACTTTTTTATGTCTCCCTTATTGAGTCAAATCTGCAGCTCAAGAGCAACAACTTGATCTTCAGGTAAGGGAGACACACAAACTGTGCAGATTTATACATGGTTAATGTGATTTCACCAGGTAAAATATTCCTGGATCAACATCTTTTGAACTTTCCAATCAAATTTGAGGCACAAGTTTACAGTTTATGTCAAGTTTAGGCTTACAACCAGGGTTAATTGCTTCTACATCCGTGTTATTCACCTATCATTTCAGAAGGCAGAAGTTTTGGGTAGGGTTAGGTTTAGCGGTAGGGATAGGGTTAGGACATTTTCGGACAGGAATGTTGTTACAACATGCCTTAAGGGACTTTCACACTGCACTTTTCATTCCATTGACTTCCATTAAAATGAATACAAATGCGTTCACATTTTGCAGCGTTCCAAAGTTCAAGTTTGGTAAACTTGCAGAGTGTGATGTCATATCACAACCATTCAATCTTCTGAAGAAATTCTGCATGCTCAAAGTCACCCGTGGCTGATGAATCCGACATGGCCACTTCCACCAGTTCACTTCCTGGGATATCATTGGCCCCAATGACATACAGATTAGAGTTTAGATTTTCTGCCCGAGCCCAAGCCCGAACTTGACCCGACCCGACCCGATATTTCCCGCCACTATCCTCGGGCCGGGCCGGTCCCTTTGATCAAGCATTGGTGTTTTTTAAATCATTACTTTGGCCCAATTGGGTGAGGAGAAAGCTACACCATAATCAGAAATATTATATATATAATACTACAACTAAGTAACAAATGCGGACAACTTTGAACAAGTTAGACTAGTAAAAAAAATACTAAATGCAGTCACGTGTCATTCGCAGCGGCCGCATTCGCAGTCTCACACGAATCACAGCTGTATTGTGTAGCTTAAGTGCAACATGGAGCTTCAAGAAGTAAAGAAAAAAAAATAAAAACAGGAGAATTAACTTTGAGAAAGTTTGGAGGAAAGTCGGAGGTATGGAACCAGTTTACCCCATCTGTAGCACTGTCTTCGATTATTGCACAACCAGGCCAGATTGTTTCAGCTATCTTTGTAAAAGGTCTGAAGATCGAATTTTATCTTCCACAGGGTCAAGACATTAGGGTTTGATTTTGTAGCCTACTGCCAAGAGAAAGTGAAACTAAAATCGTCGGTGTGTTTATAGCCTACAAATAAACTTGATGCGCCTTAAGTCTAATAACAAATAGCCTACAAACTGCAAACTAACTGCTAAATAAAATTTGAAGTAAAAAGGTATATCCGTCCTACAATGTTTTTTCTGCTTTACCACAGCGAAGGATGTGAATAGGTAGTTTATAATCGACTTAATTATAAGCAAACGAAAGGAAGAAACGTTTATAATCCCCTGCGAAAATACGTGGGATGCGAGTGAAGATTTGGAAGGGGAAAAACGTAAATAATGGCCCACGTATAAAAAAAATGGTCGGGTGTAAATCGGGTTCGGGCTCATAATTACAGTTAATGTGTCGGGCCGGGCTCGGACACAACATGCACGGGCTTGGGTAGGGTTGGGTTTAATTTTTTGGGCCTGATCTAAGCTTGAATACAGATAGAACCTGTCAAGGCGCAAGTCATCCTGTAAGACCTGCAGTGCTTCCTGGACTTTTCCAAATGATTGAACTGGAAAATGCCCCACCTACCTTTGGACTCTCATTTTGACATAATGATTGCTACTTCATACCTTTTGAACAGGAAAAAGATGATTTCTGGGCCGGTTTAAAACCTTTCACTTCTTGGAGTTGACGTCTTCGAATTCTTGTTTGAATGAAGTTTTGTTTATCAATGAATGATTCCTCAGACGGGGCGGCACGGGGTGTAGCACTGTTGCCTCACAGTAATAAGATCCTCGGTCCAAGTCCTGGTTGAGCCAGGAGGCCTTTCTGTGTGGAGTTTGCATGTTCTTCCTGTGCTGTGTGGGTTTCCTTCTAAAATGGATTGAACTTTAACCATTTAAGTGTAGAATTATTGAAGTAATTAGTCAGTAGACAAAGATGCAAAGAGACAAATTAAGTAAAATGTGTTTAAAATAAAACTTAATTATCACTGCATTAGATTTATGTAATCAAAAAAAAAAATTCCACCAATTTGCTGAATTTCTGGAGTGTGATTATGTTGGCTTGAGAAAGTAATCTTTCAGTAACACTATTTTAAGGTGACATAGTTACACGTTACTCCATGTAATTACTATAGTAATAACAGTAAATTATGCATAAATAAAAGTAACTAACCCAAAACCAAACCCTAACCCTGTCTCTATAGTAAGTTCACATAGTTAATTAATATTACTCAGTACTTATTTGAGTTACTACAATGTAACTACATCACCTTAAAATAGTGTAACCAAAATTTCTCACACTATTATTTTAGTAAGTGAGGGAGTTTCTTCATAAATCATCACTTTATTGTTGCATATAAATAGCGAGTGGATTATTGCTGTCAGCATACTGCATTTGGTAGGACAAAAGCAATGATCATCACAACATTAAAAAAAAACAGCAGCACATGACACGAGTACACCTCTGTAGTATAGGCTGCAACAAATGTGTGAACACTGGCCATGATGAACGCAATTCCTAAAAACATATGAGCAACAAGGTCCGTTCACGCCATGTCATCATTTGTAAAAACACATTTGCATAACGACTGTTACTTGGTTTTATCTATTGATTACTCAAACTACACATTTTGGTCGAAAAATGCATAATTCTGAGTCTGTGAATAGCTCTGACTATATCTAGCAGTAATTATGATTAATACATCATGGCGTGAACATGACATGAGGGCAAGCAAATGATAGGATTTTTATTTTGGGTCAATTATGCCTTTCATGTTGCTCCTGCAAAGCCATATCACTTATTATTATTATTATTATTTATTGTAAAATCCATGTTTGGAAACTGAAAATGTGAGCTTTCCTCATTATTCAACATTGATAATGCGAGCATTCACGTCACAGGTGATTGGTTTAAATCCTGTGACCCCATGAACAAAGATGGCAGATTTCAAATCAGACACTGCGTCAACTGAGCAATGTCCAGATAAATGAGAATGCAAAAGGATAGTAGTTGTGTGGATTAATTCTATCTCTATGTCCTTTTTGGAGCTGGAAACTTTGAAACCCCATTGACAGTGTGGACAAAAGCAGCTGAATTGTTCTTCAAATACCTTATTTATACTGCATAAGAAGAAAAAACTGAATGACGGTAGCAAATTTTATTTTGGGTTGAACTAATATTTATTTAAAGCACATATAAAATACATCAGAGAAAGTGTATATCTTGTTCTCCTTTGATTTTAGCAGTTTTTAATCACCAGTGCTAGTTCATTTAAATGGTCCGATAGTGTGACGAATACATTTTAAATATATATATTTCAAAGTACTCATACAACTGCATGCACGATAATTATGAATGAGCAAAATGCTGTTTAAAATAGTTCTAAATAGAGTATTGTATGTCACACCGCAGGAGATCTCAACTTCCCTGAAGTATTTGATGTCAATTACCCATTTTTAGAATAATTGCTTCCTTGCTTTGAGCATGAAAGCTTGTTCAAATATCTCAAGTTGGTGTTTCGGGTAATTTCCAGTGATTTTTCTCCTTCTCCCTAGTGGAGCAGCACAACATTTTGACTAAATGGATAAAACAATACCTCTGTTTACTCTTAACATCAGTACACCATGCACTGGTCCTTCCACTGCTCATATACTCCATGTCTCAGGTCACAGGAATCTCCCAATATGTCCTCCATTGGGCTTATACAAATAACAAATATTTTCCTTGGATATTGTGTTTCATAGTGGTCACGCTCCTCATAGCAGACAGAGTGACATTATTTAACAATGGAGCCAGTGACCTCAGCATTCAATAGCGAGTTGCATGTGCCATGTGTCAAACAAATTTAGCACAAGGAAACTTGACTCAAAGATGGTGTAAGGTGGACTTTATTTGGAGCTCTGTATTGCATGTTGCATACTTGGACTGTAGAATCACCAGGGAGTTCACCTCAATCTGAAGTCTAAAGGATCAGGTCTACTTCAAGCAAAAGACAGTTTTTGGGAACTCCTTAGAGACAAAACTGAAACACCGTTTGTGTTATCTGCACGTACAGATTTAGAGATGGCATGGTCAGAATGCGCATGCATGCAAGCACACACTCATTTATTATTTTCACTAGCATTGAAATAACAATTTTTAGTCTTGATTAGACCAAAGCCATTAACGTGTCACTCAACAACTCTGACAAGGGTCAACAAGAACCCTAGGGTGGCAGGCAGTGGCACACATTCTTTTCAGGATGATTGAGTGAACGTCCTGAAATGCCTACATGAAAAAAAACGACACTTAAACATACAGTAAAAAAAAATTAGAGATGAAAAATAATCACTAAACGTCTGGCTGATGCAGTGTGCTTGTTGCCAGGGCAGCAGGTCAACAAAACAAAGTCAAGCTCTGTCCACACCTTACATCTGTGGTTAACATTAAAGATAGAAATGTAGGGATCTGTCTGCACTGTTGTCTAATGAGTTTGAAAGGTTGGATGAAAATCTAACAGGAGAAGACAGGTAACCTTTGCCTTGGGAGGATAGAAAGGTGTGGTGAGCAATAATCAGATCTCTGTAATTCTGTATTACACCATCATCTGCCCTGCCGTGATGACTTTGGCTGTTATGGGTAAGTGAAAGGGACAGAATCAAGAGTAAAACAGTCAGTAATTTTTAAATAAATGCAGGTGAAAAAAAGAATAAGATCCAGCTCACAGGGAATGTTCTCAGAACGTTCTGGCCGCGTTCTCTCACAGTTATGAACAAACGCTCTTCTAGAAACGTTAATAGAATGTCATCTGGTCTGTAATAATTTAGCACTAAAACGTTACTTATACATTGTTAATGGAACATGTTTTCTGAAAGTAGTAGTAGGCAGTGTGATTGACAGGCGATCTGACCAATCATAACCCAGAATTTGCCATTTTGTCCGTCAAAGCAGTCAGGGGAGTTAGTAGATTAACTTTGGTGAACTTGAAAAGTCATTCATTCGTCATTCGCTTGAAACATCATTCCTTCTGATGTTCATTCATGTTTATTTGATGCTATAAATGAACTGGTATGAAGAGATGATCGGTTCAAAAGCAATATTTTAAAAATTAAACTGTTTCATATCAAAAGTAACCTGCTCTGTCTTGTCTGTCGACCCGTTGTCAGAGTCCTCTTTGCTCCTCGATGTATTTTTCACTTCGTGAGAACATGATGTGTGGCGTGAGAGCGCATGGCTTGTCAGACATAGCAACAGTAACTAAAGGGGGCGGGTCTTTGAGAAGGGTCAATTACATGCTTGTTTCAACTGCTTGTTTCAGAACATTCACAAGTAATGTTTGCAAAATGATAAAATAGAATGTTCACTTAACGCTTGTTTGACCCAGAAGAAACATTTTTAAAATGTTTAAAAAACTGAACGCTGAGGGAACATTCAGAAATAACACACAACAGTCTTAGAACATATTTTTTTTTTTAGCTGGGGAGTAGGATATGGGAGACCAATAAGACCAACAAGAGTCCAGCTGCATAAGTGGCAAGGGAGGTGCTGGCAGACTGTCAGCCAAAATAATGTAGATCGTATCTTGTGATTCAGGATTTTATCAGAAAGAACTGGAAAAGTCACATCTCTTTGCAGTACCAGACCTAAACACATTTGAAGAGCCCCAACTGCAAGCCAGGCCGAATTGCTCAACATCTCTGCCTAACCTCACCGATGGAAGCAAATCCCTGCAGCCGAGTTTCAACACTGAATGGAGAGCCTTCAGAAAAAAAAAAAAACAGAAGCTTTGAAATGAAACATAGGAAAAACACATATGATATCTTTGCGTCGTCGTGCATTTAAATTAAGTACTGTTTTTGAAACACAAAGTACTTTTATGAACTTGTATTATCTTCTCAGTTTTATGCTCAATTTATTCCCTGTCTAAAAAATTTAAATGCCACTGTCTGCAGTCGACACGCGACCCTAAGAGTTAATTGAGGATCTTGATTTCTGTTCTAGGAAAAAAAGGAAGGAAGGAACGGGAAATAATAACAGACATGAAACTGAGTTGGCAATGGACATTTTGCAAATTTTGCCCAGCAGGTCAGTCTGTGTGCAATGTTATATAAACATGGGTATGTGGAAAGTTTGATAGAATGGATTTCAACCATATTAATGCTCCTGAGTAAGGTTACTGATCCAGTTATAAACATACCATAATCATACTGTTAATAATATTATCCACAGTGGATTTGTAATGCAATGATGGATGACACTTGTAGTATTGCAGGCCCGAATGATTTTGTTGCTCAATAAGGATTTGACATTCTGCACATTTAGCATTTAAATGGCTACCGATTACCTATATGGCAGAGTTTGGGCCAGATTTTGCAATTACATTTGGCAGTTCTGCCTTAGTTCTGGCATCAAGTTTATAACAGCATTGTGTCAGGTGTGAGTGTGGCTGACCATCAAAAAATAAACAAATAATTAAATCAATGAAAAACACTGGCTTTTAAACAAAGAAACAATAGCTTTTGGACAAACCCAAAGTCTTTTTGTCCATACTGCAAAATTGGTTGAATGACAACCATATTTCTGTCATGACAACTGTCTTTGGCAGGGTAACGGATATGACGATGTTGATATGTTTGAATAGATCTGCCATGCTGCTGCTGTTGCAGAGCAACTACAAGACTTGCTACTGCCAAGTATACGACATGCTGTTGTGAGCAAGTAAGACATGCAGCTACAATATAGCATACTTGAATTACCCGTGGCAGATCTATACAGGTGGAGCTTGGGAAGGTGGAGGGTTTCTGAAAGCGTACTGCAACTGCTACAGAAAATGCTGACCAAGTATTTGAAAGTTGAGCAGCAAGCTCATTGGCTGCTGATACAGTCAGCAGTGCCCTATAGAGAATGATGCGATTGCAAGTAGATTGAGGTAAGGACCTATCAGCCTGTGCCATCTGGATTTTCATGACAGGTCGTTGTATTTAAGTGATGGAGTGAATCCCCTGATGTTTATGACAGATGTTACCTGAAATTCCAGATCTCTTTGACAACACTTTGACAATCTCTTTGACTTCTCAGAGCTGTAATATAAAAACATGGATGCCAACCATTTGGCATAACTGTTTGTGTCCAGGGTAATATTTTCAAAGTTTCAGTGTGGCAATTATTAGTAAACTGCAGTTGATCATTTGTATTTTTTCATTTGTTGCAAAAAAATTCCAAAATGTACTTGAATGTGTGAGTGTGTGCTTATAGGTTCTACTTAAGAGTCACTGTCTGTTCATGAGGTGTTTAAATGACAATTACTGTAATCATTTTAACTTCATAATATAGCTGCCTGTTAATTTCCCTATTTTTATATTCATTTTCATGATAAATTATACAATTATTAGTAAAATCATTTGGTATCAATAATTTATGTGAGGGCTGAGTCTCTTGGTACAACATCAGTAATTGCAAATATTCATACTTATTTACTCACTTAATCACTGAGAGTACATTATTGACACTGGAAGGTGAAGTTTAACTTAAACATTTTGAATATCAGTGTTTAGTTGTGTTAGAAATGTTAGAAGTGAGTTAGAAATGATAAAAGAATTTGTTTTTCTTAAGCGCTTTGCTGAACATAAAAGAGATGAATGTAAAAGAGATGTTTGTCTATTTACACGAATACGAGATATTGGAAAAGTAGCATTTTCAAAGCTTGGCTGACCCATTGACAACATTTTAAAGGAAGAATGTCCTCTCACATCTATAATGGAAGATCAGGTGAAGTACATTTAGTACTATATTTGGATCTTACAAATCGCTTGTGGGCACTAAAAACTATACAGATGTCCTCCAAATAAACACGTATCTGGGAGCATCTAATGGCTGTTAACAAAATGCACCCTATTGAAATATTCAGTGCTATTTTGTTTTGGATGGATTCGAGAACAGGCTTTAAAGATATTTGTTTTGCCTTGCATGCTGAGCTTGAATGAATGACGTATGGTTGCACACCAGTCTGTTATTGTAGTGACATTTACCAGCCTACTAAAAATGAAAAAACAAACAAACAAACAAACAAAAAAAAACAACAACATGTCAATCATATTGACCCTTCTTAGTTAATAGGATTTTTCCATTGGCTTTTGGATTATTGCAGAAAATAAGATCTGTTACCAGCAAAAGTTTATGATTCTAGTCGATCACAAGTTCAGTATGGAGTACAACAAGGCTCAGTACTAGGACCATTGCTTTTCACCCCCTACATGCTGCCCTTGGTTTTTCACTGTTATGCTGATGAGGTTTTAATCATTGGACCAAAAACCTCCACATGTAATAACCTAGAATACTGTCTAACACTTGATGGCTGCAATGTCAAGTCTCATCTTCAGTTAGGAACCTTGGTGAGTCTTTTATTTTGACACCAATCTTTCATTTAAAAGTCACATTTCTAGCATCTGTAAAAATTCATTCTTCCATCTTAAAAATATATCTAAACTACAACATACGGTCTCAATGACAAATATGGAATAGTTAGTTAATTTAATCATGATCTCAAGGCAGATTATTGTAATGCTCTAACTGGGTGGTTGCCCTGCACGCTTAATAAACAAACTGGTCCAAACGCAGCTGCTAGAGTTCTTACTAGAACCATGAAGAATTACTTACAAAGCACTAAATGATTTAGCTCATCAGTAATTGAGTGAGCTCTTAATGCATTATAGTTTACAACTGAACTGATTTCAGCTGAACAATGACAATATTTTCTTTTAGAGCTGCTTTTCAACCAAAATGAACTCTGAATCCCTGCATCTGTTATCACTGTAAAGCTGGTTTGAAACAATCTGTATTGTATGAAATGCTATATAAATAAAAGTGACTTGACTTGACTGGTGAGTAGAAGAGTTTCTATCAGGACCACTATCCTCAAATATGATTGATAATTGCATAGAGTTTGGATTGGCGGTACGGTTCTGTTCTGGTCAAGAACTAGGCTGGGCTGCATGGATGCGCAGGGAGAGCAGCAATAACCCCCCTAGGGTAAACAGAACATAATGAACATAAATGCGCAGATATCATTAATGTGAATAATTTAACATGTACACATTTTCCAAGATTCAAGGGGAATCAGAAGGCCAAATCTTGACTGACAAGTGCAGGAGCTGGGGAAGGAGGAGCGTAATTAGCTCCTGAGAAATGCGATAGCTGCTGATAATACTGAAGAGCTTATATATGGATGCTGTGATATGTGAACTTGATGTGACCTGCCAGAACTGACGCTACTCTTGATTTATGCATTCGGTGTGATTATGTTTAATGTATCCGACATTTAGCCACTTGTTAGCAACCACAACCTTTTTCAAAAAAACACATGGTTTTATGTACTAGAATAAAACTTGAAAATATCTTGAGCTTGTGTTCACCACAGGCCTTATTTCAGGCATTTTACAATTAATTTTTAATTTAAGGACACAGGGTGAGCGTGCCTGTCTCGCTTCATAGAGCTGGTGATCAGCAGATTGTGTGATCCTATACTGTAACGCTAAGCAAAGGACGTGGGGAAAAGACATTAGCAAAACTACTTCAGAAATTGAAAAATGAATGGAAGAGGCCTGCAGCGATACCAAGGCATATGCGTGACGGGCATGGATTCAACATTCACACCATTCTTTCCTCGGATGCATAACTCAGAAAAAACATTGAGTGATGTGGATTAAGTTCTCTGTACAGTCAGAAATGAGAGGCTTAATGAATGCATAATTTCCAGTGGTGTCTCTGCATTCGGGGAACTGTAGGGCAGATGGCACTGTGGTGAAAAACTGCATTGCTTCATTATCAATGCTTTTTAAAGAATTAAATAATTTATTTACAAAAAAAACAAACAAAAGCAGTATTTTTGTGAAACTTTTTAAAGTTAAATACTATGTGTAAAGCTGTTATATGACTGTATTCAAGTAATCTTCCATTAATAATATAAAATATATAGTATACCTTTGTCTTTTGGATAAAAAGTTATATATATATATATATATATAGGGAGATTTTGTAATTCTATCTTCTCTTAAGAATGTAACTAGTGACATGCTTGGGCTTGTATTCAAGGAAGAACCGAGCACATTCTCATGTTGTGAGCATTGTGAGGACACGATTTTCTTGCAGCTACATAGCAGATCATATGACAAGTGGAGTGCTCATGGAGCTGCCCAATCCTGCTTCTGAAGGAGGCAGACGTCTGGCCGAATTGATCATCAACCTGGCCTCAAACACACCTGTCTGGAAGTTAGTAATGCTGAAGATCTTAATAAGCTGGTTCAGGTGTGTTTAATCAGAGTTGGAGCTATACTGTACAGGACAGAGGCCCTCCAGAACACCCATGATTAAACACTTCTACTGGTTTAAAAACCTGTATACACCTTTCATATGCCTGGGTCAGTTTTGACCCGGTGGACTGTAAGCTTATAAATATATAGCGTAATATTTTTCAATTAAAACCACATTGTATTTGATCTGTCAATTCTCATTAATGAGTGAGTGTGCAAAAATGTCAGTTTTGAATGTTACCATGTTTTACTATATTTTTACAGTAACACTTTACAATAAGGTTCATTAGTTAATGTATTATCTAACATGAACTAACCGTGAGCAATACATTTGTTACTGTATTTACTAATCTTCTTTAACATTAGTTAAGTAAAATACAGTTGTTCATTTTTCATTCATGTTAGTTCAGAGCATTAACTAATGTTAACTAAGATTTTAATAATGTATTAGTGAATGTTGAAATTAACATTAACAAAGATTAATAAATGTATTAATACAAATTACAAATTGTATTCATTTTACTTGCATAAACTCACTTTTAGATAAAAAAGTTGATCAACAGCATGAATTTTCAATGCTTCATCAATAGGTGGCGGCAGAGAAACAGCTTCTCTTTCAAACTCTTTCCTTTTTCAAATTTTGACCATTTTCTCTTTTTGAACTTTTGCTTTACACCTGCTTAGGCTGTAGTTCATTTGATTGTTTGATTTCATTGTTTATAGTTCATAAAAATAATCATGCTTAAAGACAGTTCAGCTTCCCGGGTCAAAACTGACCTGAATGCTAAAGTCGTAACAATTTAGTTTAAATGGTTATACCTCTTAATTAAAAAAAAATTGTATTTTGATAGTCTTAATCTATATGCAATGGTCACACAGTCAACATTCAGAAAACTGTTTTCGACTTTCTAGCTTCTGAAATGTTGAAAAACGTTGAATATATATACTGTAAAAAAAGAATTGTTGGCTTAACTTAAAAAAAGCAAGTTACTTGGTTGCCTTAAAATTTCGAGTTCCTTCAATTTAAAAATCTGATTTAATACAATGAAGGCGATTGTTTTAATCAACAGAAACTCAAAATATTATGTTAGCTGAACAACATTAATTATCTAAGTTGATTTGACAAAAGAAAAAAAATGATAACAAGTCATGAAAATATTTTTTTACAGTGTAATGGCTCATTTGAATTCACATTCAGATTTCCACCTTGCGCAGAGTCAAGTCCCAGTCTCTGTTTTGGGCAGTCTTGACTTGAGCACAACACTAGATGGCAGTATCAAGGTTGCATATGATGATTTATAGGCTCCATAAAACTGTGGTGACAAGAAAATGGTTGCTGGCATTCTGTTCAGTTATGTACTCTTTATAATTACACAAAATTAGCTCAATGACTTTAACATTCATCAGTAAACATGAACATGAAATTATGCACTTTATATCCCTAATTCAGTTTCAGCAAAATAATGTTTATTGTGTAATTGTCCAAAACAGTGGAAAATGCTTTAAAATATGAGCTTGAAGACCAATCAAAATGTGTTTGGCTGTTATGCTTATAGATTAAATGTCAAAAGATGAGAATAATGTGATTCTTTAGATTTAATTCACTCGGATCAACACAACACATTCTTAGATTAAGAAACAATAATAGTGATTTTTAAAAAAGGTTTTTAAAAAATCATTTTTTATACAGCAATCAAATTAAAACATTAATGGCAAGGGGAAAAATACTTTCAAGCTCTTATAAGAACAGGTCCAAAGGAAAATATACAGTACCACACACACACACACACACACACACACATATTTGGTTATAATAAAGTACTTTTTTTTTTTTTATGATGTTGGTGTTTTTCATCTCTACCATTTATTTATTTTCAGATTAAATAAAAGTCGGAAGGGATCAATGACATATATTGTCAAACTATTGCCACTTCCTCCTCCTCGTCATCTTCATCTTCGTAGTAACGATTCCTCTTGATTATCTCCTCTACAGTCAGGGACTCTTCCGCCTCCTCACCATCCCAGAAGCCCACATCCTGGGATTTCCTAAGGGCCTTTTCTTCCACAGGTGGAGAGGACGTGTCTTGGGAAGACTGGAGCTCAGTGTTGGAGTATTTCACCAGTTTCTCCTCATCTTTCAAACCCCCCTGTCGTTTTAGATCGGGCTCTTTTTTTGTTTGTTTTGGCTGAGACTCCTTATTTGTTTGTTGTAGATCAGCTTCATTTTTTGTTTGTTTTGGCTGAGACTCCTTATTTGTTTGTTGTAGATCAGCTTCATTTTTTGTTTGTTTTGGCTGAATTTCCTGGGGCTCTTTTTTTGTTTGTTTTGGCTGAGACTCCTTGTCTGTTTGTTGTAGATCAGCTTCATTTTTTGTTTGTCGCGGCACAACCTCTTTTTTTGTTTCTTGTGCCAGTTTGAGAATGGAAGAGGGCATCTTTTCCTCACTTTCAATCTTGGCGGGACTCTCAACGTCCTCTTTGGATTTGCTGTCATTGTCCTTTGTCCCTTTATCTTGGATTTTCGCCTCTTTTTGCACGGTTTTGTCTGTTTTCACCTTTGACATCGAGCGAAGCTCCTCCAGTGAGCCTCGTCTGACTGAAGAAACCTTGAGAGAAGATTGTGCCTCTTGTTGTGAAGGATTTGATAATGCCAAGCTTGGCGCCACAGAAAAGGGACGGCTCCGCTCTCTGAGAGACGAACTACGTCGCAGGCTTTTCAGTTCTGCTCTTTCAGAGCTCTTCTGAGCAGGCACAGCTTCCTCCTCCGGAGGCCACTTTCCTCGGAAAAGCTTGGATGGACCCTTTCCAACTTCAGCAGCTGGGCTAGTGACTTTGGAGCTTCCATCACTGTCTGCAGGAGGCGGCCATGCGACTCTCAGTTTTCTTGTTTCCACAGAGGTGGTTTGTGGTTTTTCCGTGGTTTGTGGTTTTTCTGTGGTTTGTGGTTTTTCCGTGGAGTTGGTCATCTGACTTCTGGTCTCTTGAGCTGCTGTCATGTCAGTGAATTTGACTGGTCGTGACTCCTCCACTTTGGGCTTCAGTTGTTCTGTAGGCTTCACAGATTCTGCCACGAAGGGCTTTGAGTTTTCACTTCTCACAGGTTCCTCCTCGTTTGTTCGGGGTGTCCACATTTCCTTATGCGGTCGAAGGCCAAAGCCCTCATCATAGTTGCCCTTAGACTTGAAAAGTTGGTTGAAGTGAGGTTTACAGTAGATGCTGCCATGCAGGGAAGCATAAGACAACAAGCTGAAATGAGAAGGACATATTATTCTTACATGCAGGATATCTACATTTTTTAGTTTACTAATAGGGGTGACTAACGGTACATGTATTCATCCCGAACCGTCACGGTTCGGTGCATACAGTCAGTCACAGGCGATTCACACTCCAATCCAGAATGGGGCGTGCACGGTAACGCAACACCGTTTGCTAACCACCACCACAACAGGAAAAAGCGCAGAAGAACGATCTATGCATAGATATGTTTACGTGTAATCTGTCAACCTGTGTTTCTACAGCAGAAAAACAGCTTGAGAATAATATATCACGTAGCATTACATTTACCTCAGGCAAGTCATTTAGTGTCCACAGCATGTTAGTTCACTAGAGAAATTAAGCATTCCACTAAATATATGCACTATATTAGCTTATAGAGGATATCAAAGCCACAGGAGGAGGTAGAGCTTCTCTTAGTTTAAATATAAGCCATGCTTTTACATAACACATATCATAACCTAATATATTAGTCATGTCTGATGAAATCATAACAAGTGCACATGATCATCCTACACACACTTTGTCTCTCAGGATGCACATCAAGAGAGATTTTTACGTGTGACTGCTTAAAGAGATTAAATGAATATTCAATGCAATATTCTCTGTTCATCAGGGATGAATGACTTTGCATTATTGAAATAAGCATTTTCTGTAAAGCTGCTTTGAAGCTATATGTATTGTGAAAAGCACCATACAAATATTCCTGCAGATGTTGTCAATAGAACCGAAGTTATATTGAATATTCCTTAAGAACTCATAAGAGTAATTAAAATAAATAAATGCATGACAAAATATACCTGAGATTGGAACTACAGAAGGCACAGCGGAAGCAGGTCTTATGGTAAATCTGCTGGTTGGCAATAAGTTTTTCGAGCGGGTAAACAGTCTTTTGGCAGGACACACAGCTTTCCTGGACAGGCAGATTAAATTTCTGTACAGGGAAACACAAGATTTATAAACTTCTCTTCTGCAATGCAATCAGTATTTAGTATGAATATCACATTGATATGTTATTTGCCTATTAGTTACTAGTAGCTAAATATAAAATTGATTTCCCCAGGTATAATTAAATCAAAGTATGAACATAAAATCTATACTATAAATAGAAATGAGTTTGTGATCCACAGACCCTGAGCACTTTAGGAGGGTCCTTCCTGTCTGACGCAGGGTTTGCAGCGCTGGGACTCGGTGTGTGTTCATGCTCTCCTAAAGGAAACACAAATACGTGACAGATCACTTTATACTGTACTGATTGTTTGATAATGATCTGGTAACCTCCATCCATGAAAAAAAAAAAAAAAAACACAATTCACAAATTAACAATAAAATAAGCACTTAAATGAAAAGCAGAAGGAACCAATCTTCGTTCAAATGTGATATTTTAGTGAAGTTTGAAGGCAATGAAGGCTCAGACAGGTATGCAGCAGAATGTATTAAATTCTTCTGAAGTGAATTAATGCAAAGGGAAAAGTCTATGCACAAGTGTTTCTGCAGCTGTGGAAATTATTGTAACTATACTCGTGTCATTTTTCCATGCCTGTACTCTGAATTGCATGCAAAAGTATCAAGTGCATCTTCGCTTTTTCAACTCGGAGTCCTGCAGCTGCTTCTGTAGCCTTCTGTATATCACTGCCTGCTCTTGATTTAATTTGTTTTTCCTAAAAAGTGCTACTAAGTTTGATCCTTCCACTAATGTTTAGCCAACTCTCTTAATAGAGTGTTAACCTTTGACTTTGCCTCTGATGAAGAAACACCATGTTTGTATTTTATATCACATTTAGTAAAGGACATTGACATGTCAGCACTGTGAGACAATGATTAATTTTATGAAATTCATCTACATAATTCTCAGCATTGCAAGCATTTGATATTTAAAAGCATTGTAAAATTGGTTTATTGCATTTAATTCCTCAGTTCCCATGTCAGGACTGCTGGTTAGCGTTTAGCTAATGGTAAACTACGACGTGACAGATTAATTTGAGCCAAAATACTGAGGAGTTTCATTGGATGCTCTGCCTTTGATGTCAATAAGACATTATGAAATATGTTTCTGCTATCTTATCAGAAGCCTACTTATTTCTGTCTTCATTTTTTACAATTTCATGGTTAGCTATGACCCTGTCAGAGCAGGCCGGCAACTCGTTTTTGTTTTTTTTTGATAACCACTACACTATGTACACTACCCTCATATTAATATAACTCAGTATTCATAAAATCAGCTTCACTGCTAAATTATAATGGTAAAACAATGGACTCACCATTGATCTTTGCACAATTTGACGGAGGGAGTGTGTTCTGTAGAGAGAAGGAACAAACAATGATGAATAGGAGCCTCTTAATCTTAAATCTTAAATCGTACTGGTCAAAAATGTGGAATTCTTTTTTTTTTTTTCATGTTTTTGATAGAAGTCTCTTCTGCTTACCAAGGCTGTATTTATTTTTATCAAAAAATGCAGTAAAGGCAATAATTTTGTGAAATATTATTGCAATTTAACAGAACTGTTTTCTATTTGAATATATTTTAAAATATAATTTATTCCTGTGATCAAAGCTGACTTTATCAACATTACTGCAGTCTTCAGTGTCACATGATCCTTCAGAAATCATTCTAAATATGATGATTTGCTCAGTTATTATTATCAATGTTGAAAACTGTTTTTGATACATCTTTTCCAAGGATTCTTTGATGAATAGAAAGTTGAACTAATAGAATTTCTTTGAATTAATATCTATTGTAAAATTAAAAATGTATTTTTGATCAATGTAATGAATGCTTGCTGTAAAAAAATATTAAAATCATTATTTTAAATCTTACTATTTAAATCTAACCCCAAACTTTTGAATGATTGTAGGGTTTCCTTTTCACCGTTTTCAATATTGATAATAATAATAATAATATTTCTTGAGCAGCAAATCAGCATATCAGAATAATTTCTGAAGGATCGTGTGACACTGAAGACTGGAGTAATACAGTTAGTACACTGGAATAAATTACATTATATTCACATAGAAAACAGCTGTTTTAAACTAAATAACAGTAAATCCAGTGTTATTACATGACTAAGATAAGTTTGTCTTTATTGGTATATTTAAATGAGTTTTAGAAGGAAACGAGAGCACATATCATACCACTGTCTGTCCATCACCAGCAGGTGGCGAAATCTCCTTATGATCCACACAGGGAACGCTGTCATCTGATTCTGACTGCTTTGCCTGAATCAAAGTGACAATCATCGGCACACTTACAATCATGTATACATGAAACATGATAGTGTGTTTGTTACACATGTTGTACCACAAATTTTCTCAGAGTTTACAGTACACTGCTCTGATTCTTCATTGTAAAGCGTCATCGGAAATGCAAGTTCATTAGCTGCAGATTCAACAGAGACCAATCAGCATGTAGTGAAACCTAGACTGCATTAAGGACCTATGAACCTGCGCCATCTAGAGTTTCATGACAAAATTAGATATAAATTACAAAAAAGATTACAATAGATTTTTGATCTAAATAGACCAATTTGGTGCAGACGTCACTGTTAAGTCACTTGCAGCTGGCAGAAAAATAGCGGTAACACGGAGGAAAATTGGTAATCTTAATTTTTATAGAACACCGATGATGAACCTGCAATGATTAATTTACTATTAAAGCATGAATTTGATGTAAACAGTAAGTCTACGTAATATTCACATATGCAGTTCATAGGGGACATATATATGTATATATAGCAGTTACATAATGAAATAATATTTAAACCTATAACACTTTACATAGATAACTTTTGAACACAGCCTATTAACATTTGTATCTCAAAATTCAGATTTTTTTCTTGCATTTGCTTGTTTATATCTCCCAATTCGGACATTATAAGTCGCAATTGTGAGTTTATATCACATATTCTGAGGGTGAAAAAGTCAGAATAATGAGTATATCTCATAATTCTGTTTTTCCTTCTAAGAATTATTATTACCCTTTATTTGACCAGATGAAACTTTCTGAGATTAAAAATCTCTTTTACAGAAAATGACCTGGCCAAGATGAGCAGCACAGCATTGAAAAAGAAAAAAGATCACCATGATGGCACAGACACATCATCAATACAAATTAAATTTTTTTTACAAATTTAACAGCTCACTAAGAAAAGATTTAAGTGTTCATCGACATCATCTGCAATTTTGTAAAAAGTTCCAGTCGTTGAGCGCTGTGTCCCGAAAAGGCTTGTTTGTGCAAGCGTACAAATACTGTGAGCGCAAAGAATAAAAAAAAAGTTATATATAAATTTGGAAATTTGGATAACTTCTACAAATAAAAAAAGAGAAGTATTTCAGATATGGACTTTATTTTTCCTTTCTCTAATTGAAATGATAGTTAGACTCCAGTAAGTCTACAGATACCATTCAATTCAAGGTTGAATCAAGAACCAAACAAGAGACAATGCTTTGCTTTTCCACACAAACAAAACAAAATGCTATTAATTTCTATTAATTGCATAACTTTCAGTGAGCTCAGACTGCACTTGCTCTTATGTAAACCGTATGTAATCTTTATTTCTGTCAGGACCACTATAGTAAAAGATGATTGATAATCAGCAAACAGTTTAAATCCTGACTGACGAGAGGAGGAGCTGGGGATGGAGGAGGGTAATTAGCTCCTGAGAAACGTGATAGCTGCTGATAATTCTGAAGAGCTTGCATATGGATGCTGTGATAGGTGTAATATTCCTATAGGTAGACGCGAGTCAACTGGGAGTCAGCTGATGCGAACTTGACTGACGTGACCAGCCAGATCTGACGCTATGCTTAACCATCAGCTAAAAGGTTCTTTGTATCTGTTTATACTGTACATACAGTAAACATACTCACAGAGCGTGGCACTGTAACAGCCTGTTTGTTGACTGCTAATTGATATTTCGCCAACCTGTCCCTGACAGAGGCGCTGCGCTTCAGACTGGGCGTACCTAAGACAGAATATATTTTTTAACTTTTCGAAACAGAAAATCCTGCTTTGTTTTGACTCTGTGTGTTTTGTAGCATTTACCTTTGGTGGCCATTTGTGTGTCCATATCCTCTGAGCTGCTGTTCGCTTCTGTTTGCTCCTGAAGAATCAAGTACAAAGTATGTAAACCAGACTGAAAGCATCAGCCACTAAGACAGAAATGTGTAGTGCACACACAACAACGGCATTCACTTGTGGGCATAGAAGGAAATGGCACTAACTATGCTTGTCTGTTGCTCCCTTCCTTTTCCCAGGAAATATCCACTGTTCATGGGTAGTGTTTACCCTACTCTTTAAGATAATTAACTTCAAAGTAAACACAAAAATAAAGCCCCACTGGCAGCACAAAATGAGTATGGCAATAAAGAGAGGTGGAAGTGGAATGAAGAAGCAGACCAGTTACATTTTTCTTATTATTGTATAAAAGCAATATCACACTTGCAGTAATGCGATATGGCTCTATATAACCAGGGCTGAAATTACCTGTGGCATTGTGCCTACGGCCGAATCACAGATGTGCTCAGATAGAGCCATATCACACTCCCACTCGTGTGATTTTGCTCATTTAGGCTATAAACACGATCTTTTGCAATATAGACATTTACGAAGTGGCACAAAATATTGAAGTGAACTAATCATAAACTTCTTAAAAAAAGCTTGATGCATATTAAAAAAGCAGTGACCGGTACAAAAACAGTCTACATAAAGTACAAACAGCTTTCATTCTTTAATTTGAGGTTTACAGTTTTTTTTTTTTTTAATATTGTCTCATTTAAATTGTATGATAAATTTCAAAATTAACATTACATTATTTTGGATAAAGGATGGTGACACTTATAGTATTATTAGACTGATCAGTATCTGCTAACACTTTATTTTGATGCTCCTCAACAGACATTCTACTGACTATAAGTAACTTTGCAACTACATTATTAACTTATGCAACTTATTCTACTAACCCAAACCCTAACCTATCAGTCTACTCATACTCGAACGAGAGTTAGCTGACATGTAGTTGCAAAAAGTTACTTAGTTATTAGAAAGTAGACTATCGGACTATCAAATCAAACTAAATCAAATTAAATTTCTATATCAAGATTTTAAGACTTATTTCATATTTTTAAGAAAAGAAAAACTGAAATACCTTAAGGCACAATATGTAACATTTTTGCAGTAAAATATCCAAAAACCACTAGGCCAGTGTTATATATTTTGTTCAGTTGAGTACTTACAACAGGCCAAATGTTTGTAACCATTTGTAAATCATGAGAAAATTGCGATTTTAACCAAGGATCGGGGACGTGTGCGGGAATATCCTGTCAGGTTTCCGCTTTTACTTCCATAGAAACCATGACGACAGTCTCATGGACGAATGCGGCAATAGTAGTTGTAGCTTGTTTCGCGCAGTCGTTCTGGAACAGAATTATTCTTCACTGTTTGTAGCTGGTTCTGTCAACAAAGACAAGTCCCATATACGTAAACGTCAACCAAATGACCCAAGAAGATTTTGGGACAAGAAGAATAAAACGAGGATCAACATCGGTGTGGCATTTCCTAAGTGGAGAGAACTTTGCGACAAACTTCAACTAGACAGAGTCGTGATCTTGCATGTGTTTTAACAGACAGGTGAGGAACTATCTGGATTCCTCTACTGACAGAAAACTGTGATTATTAAATCGATCAACAGTGTTAGTCTTATTGTTTGAATGTCTTGTTCTTGTCTATGCATATGATGTGAAAAATGGTCAGGTGATGTTCACTATGAACACTTCAAGGCATGTTATGAACTGTTGGGTTTTATTATTTTTTTTTTTATACTGTAGCTTTAGTGAAATACTGTCTCTACATCAAATGTGTCAAATGCCAAAACTGTGTATGAGTTGCATTCTGTACGAGTAATGTTTATTAAGGACAGTGTTATTGCATTTGGTGTACTTTTACTATGATTGTTCTGCGCAGCGTTATCACACCAATGAAGTGGACAAATACAGTGACATCTATGACAACCAATTTAGTGTTAAACCTTGCTTTACTTGCGGCTAATTCATTATAATGAAAAAAAATCACATCATCAAGCCCAACATTTATAAAACTACTACTTTACCTCATCCATGAACATGATATACGATTCCCATCTGATTGATTTAAATCGTGGAGATGAAGATGACAGTTCCCATGATTCAAGCTATGCCGTTGTTGTTGTTGTTTTGAATGTACGTCCTCTAGCGGCCAATATTGCTCTTTTAAGTAAATACAAATTATGTTTTTTGAAAGAAGTGTGCATTCGTTTTTTTACATTGAACAACTAATTTATGTTTATATTTGAAATGTAAATCATTCATTTACAGTAACACATTACCCTTAATGTACTGCACCATTTATCTATGCATTTATTTATATTTGACAAATCATTCTTCCATGCTATAATCCCATAAGAAAAGTGCCAAAGTTTACCCCACTTTTCCCTACCATAAATGCAACAAGATGATTACGAAGACCACCTCACAGGAACAACACTTTTAAAAGTAAAGACACGCACTGCAAAATCTAGAGTGATTCCATGTCTGAGCTCAAGGACACTGACCGCCTTAAAGCAAATTCACATCATGCCTGAAATTTGAAATTCAGCAGTGGCTTCATTCAGAACATGAACATAGATATTTAAATAAGCAGAGAGGGAGAAAGGCAAGGCAAACGGTGTGTAGCCTGTGGAAGGTTTTGTAGTTCTCCAGAGACCTGCTGGGGTTTTTAAAGAGTATGTGCATACCAGGCCCATGACATCATCACCACACAGCAACACGAGCAGATGGGGACTGCCATAGCTGAGCGTGGCAAAACATTTTGGTGTGTAATAAGGTGAGAAAGGCTGCATGCATTCAACTTAAACATTCCCATAAAGCTTCTTTCAGTAGCCCTATGTAGTTGTGATTAAATTTATACTCATCCCTCAGTTTATGAAAACAAATAATAATAAAAACAAACCCCTACTAAGTGCATAAGTCTAAACAATAGAAGTCTCGGGCCAGAAACAAGTACGAAAGCAGCAGAGACATGAGCACTGGTGATGTACAGCCAATTCTAAATCTGGTGGAATATATTGACCATGCGATCATGTGTTAGTTTGATGATTAGATGTGCCATTAAACCAGATGCAGTGATATTATTAATTTTATCTAACATTTCAGAAGGCAGCTGTCCATAAAATTGAGCCTGCATCTGCCACTCTCATATTTGGGTAGAATGTGTTTTGTGCCTGAAGGATTTTTTGTGCTTGTTTTAATTTTTTTTGGGTTACACTTTATTTTAATGTGGCGTTGTTACAATGTAATTACACAAATAAGAAATGATGGGGACACTTTATTTTACAGTGTCATTGTTACAAATGTTACTGTAGTAATAACTAGAAATTATGCATAATTACATGCAATTAACCCTAAACCAAACCTCATCCTAACCCTAACCCTATAGTAAGTACATGTAGTTAATTGTCATTACACAATACTTAAATGTATAATTACACTGTAACACTGACACCTTAAAATAAAGTGTAACCGAAATGAGTAATCTTAATTAACAACATGCACTTACTGTAGGTTTAGGCTTTTGTTTTGGGTTAGTTGTATTTGCATAATTGACCCTTCGCAAACAGTTTGATTGACAGGCGATCTGACCAATCATAACCCCGAATCTGTCATTTTGTCCGACAAAGCAGTCAGGGGAGTTAGTAGATTAATGTTGGAGAACTTGAACTTGAAAAATTGAGTGTATTCACGTCTTTCCATGCTTGAAACAACATTCCTTCTGATGTTCATTCATGTTTATTTGATGCTATAAATGAACTAGTATGAAGAGATGATCGGTTCATGAAGGAGCTACAGCGATCTGTCACAACACATTAAAGAGACACCATACGCTATTTATTGTTTAAACTTGTTTAAAAAATTACGATATATTAAATATGAAACTGTTTCATATGTCTGTCGACGCGTTGTCAGTGTCCTCTTTGCTCCGCAATGTATTTTTGATTAATTCTTTACATTTATATAGCGCTTTTCTGGGTACTCAAAGCGCTTCACATATGGAAGGGGGGAATTGACGGCAGCCATATTGCGCCAGAACGCCCACCCAGCTTATTGGTGAAGAGGAGACAAAGTGATGAAGCCAATCAGTAATTGGGATGATTAGGAGGCCATGTTGGACAGAGGCCAGTGGGCAAATTTGGCCAGGATTCTGGGGTTATACCCCTACTCTTTAAGAAAAACATCCTGGGACTTTAACAACCACAGAGAGTCAGGGTCTCGGTTTATTGTCTTATACATCCGAAGGACGGTGCTTTTTGACAGCATATCATCCCCATCACTATACTGGGGCGTTAGGACCCACACAGACCACAGAGTGAGCGCCCCCTGCTGGCCTCATTAACACCTCTTCCAGCAGCAACCTAGTTTTCCAAGGAGGTCTCCCATCCAGGTACTAACCAGGCTCAGCCCTGCTTAGCATCAGTGGGAAACCAGTCTTGGGCAACAGGGTGACATGGCTGATGGGTGACATGACATAACATGATGCGTGGTGTGAGAGCGCATGGGCTGTCGGACATAGCAACAGTAACTAAATTTATAAATTCATTTGTAACAATGGCACATTAAAATAAAGTGCTACCTTGTATTTTATTACTTTTGCACAAGTAAGCATTTTTAGTCTCACGTTAACATATAGAAGTCTTGTGACTTATACTCTTAGGACAGTGTGTATTTTAACATTCATTCTGGTGCAATGCGTTGCCTCAGATAAGTAGATTACTGTAATCATTTTTCCAATGTTTTCACAAACTAAAAGTCCATGTAAAATGATTGTTTGTGCTGATCGACAGCAACTCACAGATGCCGTTCAGAGAATGTGACTTGTATTAAAGAGTCTTTTTAATGTGTGATGGTCAAAGAGGGACTCATCTACTGCATCACCAGCATTCTCTTTCCTTTGTCTTTTCAACCAGCATTTCGAGAGGCAGGAAGCAGCTCAAACAACTGCCTCACTGTGATGGAACAATAGACATACTTGTCTGCATCACACCCCTTTGGATTGGGGAATTTTAAAGAACATGAGTCGGGGCCATAGTCACCAAACTCCACCTAGCTATCCAAGTAAGATACTTGCTTATAGACCACTTTAAACATACAAATAAACAGCTAAATCTCACGAACATGACTGGCTCATTTTTCACAACAAAATTAACCTTGAAGGAAGCTAAATGTTTCTGACAGGAAATTAAGCTTATTTTCAAAAAAAGGAAATATTCACATTTCTGCAAAATTTCTTCATGTAATTCTATCTTTTATTTACCTTTTCAGTTTCTTAATCTGAACTTTTGCGACATTATCAGGATAAAACATTCATTGATATGTTCAGATGTTTATATCCTGCCTTTTTCATAACGATCCTCTAGCAAGAAGTCAGTGCGTGTTCTGTGTGATTGGCTGTTCACGTGTCACACTTTCAGGTGCACATTTTTCAGAGTTAATTACAAACTCTAGATCAAACCCTGAGTTGACAGAGCCCGCTGAGCCTGATCCAAACCAGGATTTGTACGGTTTTGTCAACTCTAAACCTAAACTCAGCACTTGTTCAGCTAGCTTCATGCAACAGGCTGCTGACGTTGCACAAATAGGAAAAGAAGGAAGCTTTTGGTAATTCTTTCTGTGATGAACATAACTAACAACATATAAAACGCGCACCAAAAGAAAGTAGATTTAATACGAGTTTGAACACTACACTCGACAAATGAGATCCTTTTCACTGTAGTCAAGGCTGATTTCTTGATAATGATCCCTTAAATTTAATCAAATGTCTTGTTTATTAGTTTTGCAGCACAAAAAGCACAAAAAGATAGCCTTAGAGGTGTTTAGCATTGAGTATTTTATACTGCGCTTTCATTATCTAAATATTGCCGATTATTATGAAGACAATGTTAGATTCAGTCACAGTTTCAGAGATCAGATTGCTAACTCAACTTCAACATGGAATGAGACATTCCTGAAGATCCCAAGGAATCAAGTAGGAATGCGAGCACATGCCTGGCCTCTGGTTATGACAATGGGGGATGGGCACTCAGTCAAATGAGGTAAAGCCGAGAAACGTATATCCACTGGACACATATGAAATGATCCTTAAATTGACATATACATTTAGTCCTGGTTCACACCGTCATTTTTAACGCCAAGCCTAGAGATACAACAGCTTTCATGATGTATAATTATGCGACGGAATTTACTGAAAACAATGCTGTGTGTTGGAATAAATGCACTGGTTGTGAGTGCGTACATATGATGGTGTTTTTACCAGCTGAGAACTCGTGAAGAGCTTATGAAATGTGTAAAGGAGTCAAAACAGGCAGGAATTCCAGCATCACGCACACAAATGAAGAACTTCTGCAAGGAGGCGTCATTTCCGACGACTGTACTGAACTGTAATGGGCAACATCACAACCGTGACAAGAAAAAACAAGTATTCTTGAGCATTCTGTCCATTTTAGGGTTGCATCTTGTGACATCCTGTTTTTTGGTTTAAAAGTTGTGCATCAGGGTTCGGATCGCAGTGTTTACATTTATTTAAATGAAATGAACAGAGCAATCTCTCATTTTAATCGAACCAAACCTGCCAAGTGTGAAGACACCCTTATTTACCATTTCACAACAGAAGTAAAAAGGTGCTAAAATGTCTATTTAAATCAACGAGCTGGTTTAACATGTTTGCCAAAGGACAAACAAGAGGGTTTCAACAATATCCAACATCCAACTCATTTAGAAACACGTTATACCAACTTATCCTGCATCTGTTCTACATTAAGCAATGCAGCGCTGTTCAAAAACATATAATTTGGGGTTTGAGTAATTATTTCTTAAGAATATTTCTTAAGAGATTTTGAGACATATTTTGAGACAATTCTGTGTATGGCACCTTCAAAATTAAATATATACATTAAATTGTCACAGATTTAATCCATCCCAGACACCATTTTCAGTGGCCATTTCTCCTCACACAGAGGTCAATAGCTGATTTTACTACTGAAAGTCACAAAGTTTAGAAGAAGACTAAAGGTCAGTTTTTTAACGCTAAGTGTAAATAGCTGCCTTTAGTATTAGATGTACTATCCTTAATTTATGTTTACTTACTGTACTACATACCGGGAGTGAGATTTAAAATTGAAAATGAGATTTTTTCACATTACAGTATTGTAATTTTGTGTTTAACTGTGATGAAAGATCGTTTAAATTTAATTGTGCTAAAACAGGCTTCATTTTGGATTTCTTTCTTTTGATTTTGAGGTGAAATATGACCTGGGCATTTCTTTCCAAGGTTTGGCATGTAAGTGAGAAAAATGCTACTGATGGACATTATAGTACTAAACTACGTATCATTGTTCACAACATACAAGGAAATAGAGAATAAAGACACATGTACAGAAATGTAATTAATCTGTGACGTTCTCACCTTGCTTTTGCCCTTTTCAAACATCATTTTGATGTTATTGAGAGGCAAGGCTGGTTTCTCCACAGGGGAAGTTGGAGGGAATGGATCGGATGCAGGTTTGCTCTCTTCCTTCTCTTCTGCCCACTTCTTTTGTTTAGTCTCCATGTCTGCCTTTGTTTTCGCAGGTCTCTCATGGGACGTTGGCTCCTGGGTCAGGCTGGCCTGTTGCACGGGTTTGCTGGAGGAAGCAGGCGGTTTTGGGGGGGTGCTGGGCTTGCGGGAAGCAGACTGAGGCGCACGGCTCGCAGGTGCCACGCTCAGCTGAAGAGCAGGTTTCTCTTGAGGCGTCTGTTCCCAGCGTTTCTTCAGCACACTCAGGTTTCCTGACCGCACGGACAGAGGCAAACTGTCAACAGACTGAGACAGAGTGAGAGAGGTTAATTCATACAGACGTTCATTACAGACATATAATAAAAACCACACCTGTGTTGTATTCCAACTACTAATGTTTACGAACTACTTACAAGGCAAAGAGCTCAAGACACTATGATATTCTGGTCTCTAGATATGCCTCAGATTCCTACTTTAATGTAAATCTATGGGATTTGTTTGTCTGCCAGGTGAAAACTAAGTCTGATCGCTTAAAAAAGTGTTTCTCATTACATATATCATTCATATCTGTAAATTGCTAAAATCGAATTATAATCATTTTATATTCTTCTCTGCCAAGATTACAGTTCTGCATAATCTGGGAAATCTCTCAAACAACTTCACTTGTTGAAAGTCCAAATCCATGTTTTGTAAAGACGTTCATATATAATTTACATCTACAAAACTCATTTCAAGAATGATCATTAACAAAAAATAAAACTATTGAACATTTTTGTTAATTGAAATATAGCTGGAATAAAATTATATATATATATAAAACTGAAATAAAAATAATCCTGAGTAGTAATATAAACACAACAAAACAAAAAAAATGGAAAAAAGAATGCATTTAACTACAATTAAAATGAAAATGTAAAAGATAAAATAAAAGCTAATAATAATACTAATAGTATATAAAAGTATTTTGGTAACATTTGAGTTTAGGGTCCAATTCTCACTATTATTAGCATGCAATATTACATATTGGCTGTTATTAGTACTTATAAAGCACACAACTATTAATAAGCAGTAATTATGAGTTTATTGAGGCAAGTCATAGTTATTAGTTACTTAATAGTGAGAATTGAACCTTAATCTAAAGTATGACCAAAAGTATATAAAATAGTAAAATAACACTGAACCCTTTAGATCAAAATATTGCCCGTTCAAAAGCGTTTCAGAATATTTGACGGTTAATTTACGTTATAGACAAAAGCGTTGTTCCCACTAAACTAACATAACATTTGAAAGTTCGTTTTAGGATATTTTGTCTGGAATAGACGTGTCAGATGACTCAACCTCACGGAAACAGACATGACGAGACTTGAGAGAATATCTCCACACGAGGATAATACAATAATCTAGGAAACAGATGTTTAAAACATCTCCACTTAAACACAGTCGGGGTTTAATCACTACTAGAGCACTCACCAAAAAACTGCCATTGATGGCACACTTCCCCTAAAACACTATCATTTCATCAAGCCATCAAACATTGTTCTTACATCACCGGTTCAGTATAAGATTTTTTTTTAAAGCGCTTTACATCACCATCAACACTCAGAGCAGAATGTCAACACAAACTCTATTAATAGGAGTTAAAACAGTCCAATAGACAATTTAAACAAAGAAAGGCTGTTTTCTATCGCATCGTGTGTTTCTACTCCCAATCAAGACAAGCTCAGTAAATAGAGAACTGAATTCATGCAACAGTCTTTGTGAAAGCATGCTGAAACGAGACACAAGAAAGAGAAGTTGTAGGAGACGAGAGGAAAGACCTGGATGGACAGGGCGCTCTTTATGTCTTTTCTCTGCTCTGCTTTCTTCAAGCTCCTTGGGCGCTGGACATCAGTGATAAAGCTCTACCAGATGTGCAGCAGGCAGGAAACTTGTAAGAAGTAGTCCAGCCCCACTGAACAGCCCCCATGAAGGAAGGAAAAAGAGAAGTGAAAGGAAAAGGGGGGAAGAGGGAATGTGTGTGAGATGATTAAAAGGCGCCTGCAGTGAAACCTGCATACAGGAAATGATGCATGTGATGAAATTTAACTCTTTCTCATCTGTTTTCATCTCTCATACATGAGGTTGCAAAAAAAAAAAAAGATTTTTAGAGCAGAATATTAATCTATGATAATGCATATAAAGACCCAGCTAACAGGGAACGTTCTCAGAACATTGGCTAACGTTCTGGCAAGGTTCTCTCAAAGTTATGAAAAAAACGTTCTTTCAGTAACGTTACTAGAATGTTCGTTTAAAATGTTAAAAATGTTATTTAAACATCATTCATGGAACGAATTTTTCCTAAAACGTTTTAGTTGAACGTTCATGTAACGTCTTTTAAATGTCACTACTTGTTTCAGAATGTTCAAAGAACCTTCAAAAGTAACATTGTCATAACATATGAAGCATGTTAAAATGTATCATTCCCTTAATGTTTGTATGACCAAGAAAAAACATTTTTAAAACAATTTAAAAAACTGTACGTTTTATTAAAGTTTTTATAACTTAATAGGAAATTTAGCGAAACGTTCTTAGAAAATATTTTTGTTAGCTCCGATTCCTAATATGCAGCCTTACCATTTTCAATAGTAGCTGCGTTTACACAGACCCTAATAATCCATTTGTAATCGGACTAGTAGGACAGATGGAATTAAAAAAGTCATGGTTTGTAAGAAAGTTTGGATTGTAAGGGGTGGTTTAAAGGATTAGCTCACTTCAGAATGAAAATTTCCTGATAATTTATTCAGCCCCATATGATCCAAGATGTTTATGTTTTTTCTTTCGAAAATAAATTAAGGGTTTTGAGGAAAACATTCTAGGATTTTTCTCCACATAGTGGACTTCACCGGGGTTCAACAGGTTGAAGGTCCAAATGTCAAGTTTCAGTGCAGCTTCGAAGGGCTCTACATGAATAAAGGTCTTATCTAGCAAAATGAGCAGCCATGTTCTAAATTTTTTTTTTCAATTTTTCTTAAAAAAAAAAAAAAAATGTTTTAACCACAAATGCTCATCTTGCACTGCTCTGCGATGCGCAACGCATTACGTAATCACACTGGAAAGGTCATGCGTGACGTAGGTGGTATGACGAGAAACATCAAAATTGTCCAACGTCGTTGTTTTACCTTTTTTTGGTAAAGGGCGTTTGACTCAGTCTTTACATGTTCACTTTTTAGACATTGGATCGGTACTTCCGCCTAAATCACACGTGACCTTTCCAACATGATTACCTAATGCATGGAGCATCACAGAGCAGTGCAAGATGAGCATTTGTGCTTAAAAAGTATATAATGTTTATTTTTTTTAGAAAATGGCAGATGATTTCTCTAGATAAGACTCTTATTCCTCATCTGGGATCATGTAGAGCCCTTTGAAGCTGCACTGAAACTGACATTTGGACCTTCAACCCATTGAACAAAATAAAATAAAACAAAAACTAATTCATAAGATAAAAAATAAAACATGCAGATAAGCTATAAACATCTAAAATACCCTATATAATTCAGGCAACACCATAGGCTAAAGAGAATAAAAGAGTCTTCTAGATTTAAATGTGTCCAACGTGGGGGAGGATCTCACAACAACTGGAAGCACATTCCACAGCCTAGGAGCCACAACCGCAAAAGCTCAGTCACCCTTTAAGTGGGACCCAAGAACAGAAAGAAGCAATTGGTTACAAGAACGGAGAGATCTTGTAACAGAAAGAGATTGGCAATGTACTGTGGTGCTAGCCCATGCAAAGCTTTATAAACATACAGCAGAATCTTGAAATCAACTCTGGATCTGACTGGTAGCCAATGTAAGGAAGTGAGAACAGGAGTGATGCGTCAGAAGTGCTTGTCAGAGGTCAAGCTGCTGCATTTTGTACCAGTTGCAAATGATGTATGGAGGAATGTGGTAGATCTATATATAATGAACTGCAGTAATTAAGGCGGGTTGTAATAAGTTTGTGGATCACTACTACTAGGTCTTTCTTTGAGAGGAACTGTAATAATTTAGCAATGGACAGAAGATAATAGAAGATTCCTTTGACAACAGAATGTATCCGTTTATCAAATAATAAGTCAGAATCAAAGATAACACCTAGGTTCTTACCTCTGTTGTGCAGTGTTAAAGACAGGGAACCTAACTGGTTTTCAATATTAGCGACATGCAAAGAAGATCCAAAAGCAATGGCCTCAGTTTTGTACCCATTTAAACCACATTTTAATTTCTTCCATGCAAGAAATAAAATTTAAAATGGAATTTCTAATGCTGGACTTGACAGGAAGATAAAATTGTGAATAGTCATATTTATGAAAGATAGAGCCAAGAGGAAGCATGTATAGAGAGAAAAGCAGAGGACTCAGAATGGAGCCTTGTGGAACACCACATGTGATCAATGTTGAAGATGAGCCTGTACAGTAATATATTTTTTTCATTTTTTTTTTTTTTTCATCATTTAGCAGACGCTTTTATCCAAAGTGACTTACAAGGGGAGCAATTAGGGGTTAGGTGCCTTGCTACCGTGCCTACCACGACTATATATATAGTGTAATAAACGACTGCTGGGTCATTCTAAAATTCTCATCGTATTTGAAGTGCTCGCCAACAGCGAGTAGTCTGCATATTCGTGCAGTGTGCTTATGTCAAAAGATCAAATTAAACAGTGTTCACGTGAAATCAAATATTCACATGTACTATTGAACGGATTAGAAATGGTTTAAACCACCCATTACAATCTAATTGAAATTTCAGTCGGATTTGGCCAATTCGTTCTGATTTATGAGGTTACATGTGACTTTTTATTCCGTCTGTGCTAATAGTCCGATTGCAAACGGATTATTAGGGTCCATGTAAACGCAGCTAATGTCTTGTATTGATTCTGAAGTTTAAAGAAATAGGTACCAAAAACGAAAAATTCTGTTATAATTTACTCAACCCTCAATCATTCCAAACTTGTAGAACTTAATCAATCAATTAATTCTCATTTTCATACAATGAAATATAATCTAAAAACTAAATGAAATTGTCATGCAGTACAGTACATTTCTCATTCAGTATTTCATGGAAGAAAGTCATACAATTTTGGAACGAATTAGGTAACATTTACATTTATCCATTTAGCAGACTTCTATGAGTGCATTAATAAAGTTGCCATGACACAATACATTAATAATAATATATTCTTTTGTCTTTGTAACTTCTATATGGTACACCAGTAACACTTACCGATTTTCTCTTGTCTGCAGTCGCCTCCTCCGCGGCTTTCTGGTACCTGAAAAGAAAGAGAAGGAAAGAGAAACGAAAAAGAAAAGTATGAGGAAATGTTTAAAAATGTATAATTTTCATTATAACAATCTAAACATTTCTTTTTGATGTTTGAATACAATTTCCTCTTTCAGTTTAATATGCAAAGACAACTAAAGTCAGCCATTTATAGTTTGATTCCTCTGAAAAATATAAACACTGCGACTCATTCAAAACACTGCTCTAATTATTTGAGCATCTCATGCCATTCAGCACAACATGAGTTTGGTTTGGGACTGTATTTGTCTGATCAATAGCAGACTGTGTTCATGAAACCAGTTTTTTTCACGATTCTGTTTGATGACACTAGAGGCAAAGAAAGACGAGGAACTGCCTAGTTAGTGTAAGATCACTAGTATTCACAGGACATTGGTTAGTTAAACTCACACAATATTTAGTGATGTCGATATTACAAACTTGGTGTGGATCAAAACACAATTACTGGTTAATTACTGGAAAAGCAGTTAATCAACAACATTGCTTAGTTGGCTATTGTGTTCAAAGCTCATGGCTCTCAGATGAAAGCAAGGAAAGCTTATGAATGTTGGTCCAAAAAAAAGAGTTGTTGCCCCCTACTGGCATTCACTAGCAGCAAACATTTGTCACCTTTCCTGTTCTGGGGGGTATTCCAGAAAGGAAGGTTAACTTTCCGTCACATATATCCTGAACTCTCAGTTTATTAACCCAAACCTTGCTTACTCAAGGTATGCTGGTTCCAAAAACGCATCAGGGAGTAAGTTCAGCCAACCCAGAGTATGTTCCCGGTTAACACACAAGACATTCTCAACCGAACGACGAATCGATGATTCACCATGGAAACAGACACTAAGAAAAAGCTCGCCATTCCACTTCCTTCTTCTTTTGTTTAATGGTGATTTACATAACCTACTTAGTGCACATCGCCACCTATTTGGTGGTTGTATAATCATTTTTTCAATCTTTTTATTGAATAAGTAATCTTTGTTCACTGAGAATAAGACTTGTATTGTTTGTTTGATGCTAAATATTTAATAAGATATCACATGTATTTTATTATAGAAATTATAGAATAGAAAACATCCTGTTATAAAAAGGAAAAAAAGCAGATCCATGTGTGAAATTACAATAAAATAAATACATATATTATATTATATATCTAAATTGAATAAACGTTTAAACATTATAATAGTGCTTTATACTTTATATATATATAAAGCACTTTTATACATATATGTGCGTATGTATTGTATAATAATAATAATATATAAATAAAACAGTAACTATGTAACAAATTTAGAATAAAACTATATTAATTAAATAACATGCACCTGAATACCTCTTAAGAAAACTAACCCTCAAACATAACCTGCTCCGGAGTTTTTGGTTATCTGCCTACTTACTCTGAAACATACCTGGGTATGTCACATAACCTGCTTTCTGGAACACCCCCCAGGCTTTCACCTGAGGCTCATAACCAGCAGGGTTGTGCAGCGGAGCTAACATCAGTATCTGTGCCTGAAGCAATCTTAAAATCATCTCAAAACAGAGAATTTGAAAGCTACAAGTTTTACATCTGGTTCTGAAACTGACGCTTAATGAATAATATTTATTTTCTTTAAAAGAAATAATAGTCACTGTTGAAGTGATTAAGTCGGTTTATTGACATGAAAATAAGTAAAACAAATTAATAAAAAATTCATAAATAAAATATGCAGTCTGTTCCTGGCCCAGTCCTTCAGATGTTATTTTATATACGAAATATTCATATGGGTGTCATAATGTACTAAAGTAAATAAAACCCCGCTGTCACGTCTAGTTTTGGTTTTGTTCATGTTTCATGTATTATTTTGTAGTTTCATGTTCATATGTGACATAACCAGGTATGTTTAAGAGTAAGTAAGCCGCTAAATTCACTTTCGGTTCCAAAAACGGACGTAATTTTCAGGGTATATAAGTAGTCATAGCAACATAACCTGCTCTGGAGTTACCAGTTCCAGGGTTAGTTTGCTTAAGAAGTATTCAGATGTGTGTTATTTAATTCATATAGTTATATTAATATAACTAAATTTGTTATATATTCACAGTTGTTATTTGTTATATATATACAGTTATAGTATTTAGCATCAAACAAACAATATAATTCTGATTCTCAGTGAATAAAGATTACTTATTCAATAAAAAGATTTAAAAAATGATTACACAACCACTAAATAGGTGGCGAAGTGCACTAAGTAGGTTATGTAAATCGCCATTAAACAAAAGAAGAAGAAGGAAGTAGAATGGCGCAATTCGCCGCTCGGTTGAGAATGTCTTGTGTGTTAACCGGGAACATACTCTGGGTTGGCTAAACTTACTCCCTGATGCGTTTTTGGAACCAGCATACCTCGAGTAAGAAAAGTTTGGGTTAATCAACCGAGAGTTCAGTGTATATGTGACGGTAAGTTAACCTTGCTTTCTGGAATACCGCCCCCCCCATGTCTCACTTCTATATTTATGTTTTGCTTTTTGCCATGTGATCCTGCCATGTGCTCCCTTAGCATGTGTCCCATGTTGTCATTGGTTGATTGGGTTGATTGTGCACAGGTGTGTCTTGTTAGGTCATTGAGTCTGTGTATTTAAACCCTCATGTTTGCCATGTGTCTGTAAGTTTACATTGGCTTTTTGATTATTGTTGAAAATAATCTCTGTTACCAACAAAGGTTTATGACGCTTACATGCTTTGTTCATCAAGAGCCATGTGATAACCAGCGTTAATATGAATAAATAAAGGCAATATCACTCACTTGGAAAAGCGCTCAGTGATGGCATTGTTCTTGCCACGACTCCCAACCAATGAGAGCTCTTTGGCTGTGATCCGTAAGGACTGTGACGCCCACTGTCTCCTGCTAAATGGCCCAGCATCCATCTCTGGAAAACAGTAAAGCAGATATGAAACCCAAAACAATGAATGAAACAGTAAACATGCAAAAGGTAACATTCAGAAATCTCAAACTATTGTTGTTTCCAACAAACATTCTAATTAATGGTTTGGCCCCCCAAATGTTCCAATTAATAAACTATAACCAAACTTCAGTATGTAGCTGATCTGCCTGAATGCATAACAGTGTGGTTTTACTGTGTTCACTTGATTAAAAAAACACATAAAATATGATGATATTGGAAGTGTAGTCTGGAGGACATAATTATTCTTATTTTGAACTAAATGTATGAAATTTACATATTGTATAAAACCACATTCTGTAGCTGCTGCACATGTGAAGCCTAAAGGGGGTTATTTTTCGATTTCAACCAAATGGATGCACAGTATCCAGTTTATTACACGTATAATTCCCACATAAGTAGATAATTGGACACAAAATATTGTTTTTTTGTTTAAATATTTTATTAGCTCACTGAACGCAACACTTCCGCGAAGAAACAAGCGGCTTTAATTAAGCCAAGACGACTGACAAAATTTGATAGACGGACATTTAAAGTATAAAGTTTTAAAGAATAAATCCGCTTATTACACGGCTTTTCACCACATAATTAATTATGTGGGCAAGAGATATTGATATTAAATGAAACTGCTTTGAAATCTTACCTGTTCATTACTGTCGCATACAATGAGTATACAATATAACTATCTTAGCAAGAAGATGAACATAGCAACAATATTACAGTAATCCTCCGATTTCATTTTCATAGTAATCGATAAATATAATATTAACGCAAGATGGCAGCAGTTACGTTTGTATGAAACTAGCGGGAGCGAGCACGCGGTGTGATACTAGAGGCGTGAAAGTTCCCGGATAGGCGGTATGTTATTCAGCGTTGCTATCGACGACGGTTCTTATCAGGGAATAACCCGCCTCCGACTGTACCGACTGACCAATCAGAATAAAGTACTCCATTAAAGTACTCCAGAGCCGTGTACTGTACCATAGACATAATAAAATACATAAACGCCCCATTGGACTCTGGATCGTACGTCAACTGCGCCGCCATATTGTGCAGGTCAACGTTCCCCTAACGCTCATAACTGCAATTGAGAAAAATGGCGTTTCGCGTGCTGCTTGGGGCTGTACAAATCGCCACACAATTAAATACAGGTCTCGGGGAATAACCTTTCACAGGTAAGGCTGAACATTTGTTTCTGGTTGTATTTGGTCATTATATAATTATGTTGATAATAGTTGGCCACTGGAGTCAGTCAGAAAATAGCTAGCGATGTTGCTAATTAGCTGTGAAGACATGAGATTACATGATTTACAATATAATTTTAGTGTATATTATATTATTTTATAAACTAAATTTCCTGACATTTAAATATGCATCTTTATTTTTTTAAAACCGACTTTTTAAGTCCTCGTTTCGGTTAGGTGACAGACATTTCGTGAATTACTGTAACGTTAGTTAGTTGGCTAGCTTACTTTTCTCACACATTGAAGGATTCCCAGAGACAAAGAGTTGAGGAGACAGTGGGAAGTAGCTATAAGAAGGGAATAAGTTTTTCCAGCGTGTTTGATTTGTATTTGACGATTTGCTTCATTTTCACAATGGTGGTCAATTCTAAACACAAGAAAAGCTAAAATGGGTTAAAAGACAAAAAATGCCTTTCCCACAATAAGAAATCTTTTTTTCATTTAATGTGAAAATTTAAATTATCTCATAACGGGCGTCTTCACAATTCTTATCCAAGAATAAAGCAGCCAAATACAGGACAAGTCTGAGCTTTGACTATTAAAATAAATATTTTTTTTAAAGTCCGCTATCGAGGTTTTAAGTAACCAGAGATGGAACTTTTTGTACACCACATACATCATAAACCACTGAAATCGGTTGATAAATGTAAACGTTATTTTTGTTTTTATCCAGAAAGACCGCAGCTCGCCAGTTTACTTGCATTTGTTTACAGTCCAGCAATATGGCGGACGCGCTGACGTATCGCAGCAACGTTCCAAAGCGGCCTTGGGGCGTCTATGTATATTATTATGTCTATGTACTGTACCCTTCAAATTATCCGGTTTGAAGAACTTCCACTCAAAATGACTGAAACAAATCATGTGGTTGTGCTAGAAATAATCCATATCTGCCAGTTTGACTGAATGCTCTATTTTTTCTGTCAGGAAAATAATTAAATGCGTGATATTTTAATGTCAACCTGTGAATCTGTGAAGGTATTTCCAGTCCACTCCACTTTTTCTTTCGCTGTATTAATGTGAAAAAGACAACAGACGATGCACAGCTGTAGTCGGCTATTCCATGTTCTCCCTAAATCCTCATTTATGTCTCTTTCCTGTTTTTTCACATGACATCAGGTTTGGGGTAGTCTAAAAGGAATGCTGGTCAGGCTGGTTTTTCCAGGAAGTGAAGTCTCTTTATATTTTATGCATATAGTTCAAGAGGATAACAAGAAAGAAAACTCTTTCATTTGATTTTTACGGGTTTTTTTTCGACATGTGAGTGACACTCAAGAATGCATAAAATTACCCTGAAGAGGATTGAGGATGCATCAGACGGTGGTGCTCTGTCCAAAACCATCCCCTATACTCTTATATTGTGCCCTATGGTGTCTGAAACCAGAGGACATTTCACACTTTGTTTCACACTTGATTCGATTACTTGATCTGAACCAGTTTGATTTCTCCCCCCTCCCCAGCTGGTCTCTGTTCATATTATATTATTTGGGTTCAAACCTCGGTATGCTTGTGTCATCAACCTGAAGCCACCCATTTTGCTAACGGCTATGAAAGAGAAGGTGCCAAAATGCATAGAGTTTCTCACATCATTTTTGTCGTTCTGTCTTTAACCTTTGGTTTCGTTTCCAAAGCGCCAACACATAATGACATTTGTGCCGCGAATGTACTGCAAATGGTCTAAAGAACGCGGAAGTCCAGGAAGTTCACTTTCGTGAATACGTTCAAATAAGCAGTTCGAAAAACCGCGTTCACATGATCCAAACGAACCGAACTCTGACGTTGATCAAAGCAGTGGTGCGCACCCTCATTCAATCCCAAAATGTACTGCAATTACAAGTGTACAACCACTGCATTCTCAATGACTAAACTACCCATAATGCATTGTGAGGATTTAGCTAAATTAATTCCCACGGAGTCATCTGTGTGCACAAGGTGTTTTATTTACTCATGATGTTTATTCATGTTTGAGACTCTGGAAATGACTACATGGAAAAGCTGGTCTTCTGATGAAACAAGCACAATACTCTACTATTGCAAATGTTTTCTGCTTGGCTGAGATGCAGTTACTGGGGCATTCTGGGTGGTTGTTTTTGGTCATTTTGTGATTTCGGATCCGAAATTCGACACTCCTGTTCTGTAACCGTGTGTTCACGGTTACAAGTGCGAATGTCACATAAAAAGTCCCAACTCCTGCCGGAGGCATATCTCCTGTCCGACATGTGGTGCACTTTGGGCGACCTTAGTTTGAGCCCCGGCTTGGGATCCTTTCCTGGTCCAATTTCTTTCTCTCCTCTCCTATGATTTCCTGTCTGTCCTCTCTAAATAAAAAAACTCCATCACTCCAAAAATTAAGCAAGTCAGTAAATGATTGGAAGAAAATGGATATCTGAAAAGATGCCTATAGCTTATTTTGTTGACTCATTGAAAAGAATTGTTGTAAAATATCTTTACAAAAGGTGCAATCATTGCTATGCAGATGGTTTAAAACGGTGGAAACTAATCTATAATAACTTGGCTTTTATTATATTTGAAGGATAATAGATCAAATTAGTAACTGGATTAGATACTGACATCGCTACCAACAGAAACAAAGTGACATGCCAATGAAAAACCAAGCCGGTATTGATTTGTGTTTTACTTCGAGTTTCTCTTTTGACTGCAAACTATTTGATTTTAGGTTCATTTGTTGTGGCTTCGAGCTACGAAGCCTTCTACATGTAGCCTGAGCTTCTTTTACTGATAGGATACAATCACACACGGATGAAGTGTCCAGTTTATAAATTATTATAAGCAAAAACAAAGGTTTAGAAGATGGATTTATTATACACATTCAATATATAAATGTTATTTTCAAGCAAAAAATGTACTTTAAAAACTGGATAAATACTTGCAAAGCAAACTTTTTTGTTGTCAATGTATTATTCCTACTTATGGACTGATTCATTCATTGAGTGAATAGTAGTGTTACATAATCACAGCCACACCAACGTGGGCAGCGCCTATTAACAGAGAGTTTGACCTGAGAGGTGTGACTGACAGAGTAAGATTTAAAATGTACATATGAACCAATTGTTTTAGAACAACAAATATGAGAAAACAGGATTAATGCATAGAAAATGAATAAAAAATTCAGAATATGTACATGCAGTTTTCTTTTACTAATATGAAAGAGATTCATCCAAATTTACCTTGCAGTGTTTTATCCAGCTGTTAATATCTGCTGATATTCTGTAGTCTGAACTTTTTCTGTTTTTTTTTTTTTTCTCTTCTCCTTTGTGATACTATGTCTGACTTTCCTGGCTTCACAGCAGTGAAAATACTTTCCAGTCTCACTCACTTGCTCAGTCTAAAACAATGGCCAAGAAAAGCATCAAATAAAAGTCTACAATCCAGCAATAAAAGAGTAATTTTTATCATCACAAAATATACCAGAGAAAAAGAATCGGATTGAGAACCATCGTGTCTGTCTACACAACTTTCTGAAATTAAAAACATGTCTAAAACATTCACATACTGCATATTTGCACGTCAGTTTCCTGCAAATGATGACCTTTGATCACTCATTTTGATAAATGATTGACATAACCAAAGCAAAGACCTAAACACTGAATCACAACAACCTGAACACACAGTATGATGTCATGTGCATTGAATGGTAACCATGGAACAAACTAAATATTCCTACAAATTCACAGACACCAACTGAGTTGCCACCCATAAACAATTAATGGACCCAATGTACTTACATACATCTTGATAAATTGTAGTTACATTTAATGTACCTCCATATAATTACAAATGTAATTGACCCTTCGCAAACAGTTTGATTGACAGGCGACCTGACCAATCATAACCTGAATCTGCCATTTTGTCCGACAAAGTGGTCAGGGGGGAGTTAGTAGATTAACATTGGTGAACTTTTGTGAAACAACATTCCTTCTGATGTTCATTCATGTTTATTTAATGCTATAAATGAACTAGTATGAAGAGATGATCGGTTCACGAGCCGCTTGAAGGAGCTACAGCGATCTGTCATGACACATTAAAGACACACTATACGCTATTTATTGTTTAAACTTCTTTAAAAACGTACAGTATTTTAAATATGAAACTGTTTCATATCAAAAATAACCTGCTCTGTCTTGTCTGTCGACACGTTGTATTTTTCTCTGCGTGAGAACATGATGTGTGGCACATGGCTTGTTAGGCATAGCAACAGTAACTAAAGGGGGCGGGTCTTTGCGACGAGTCAATTACAGTGTGACCCAAAATATGAAGATACTGTCATTCTATTACTCATGCTTACAGTATGTCGTTCCAAACCCAGAAGACTTCCGTACATCTTCAAAACACAAATGAAGACACTTTGAATGAATATTAAGATATTTCTGTCCTTCCACAGATTACCAAAACAATTAGGCACGATCTCTTTATAAAGGCCAAACAAGACTTCCCTCCATTGACCACCAGTGATTTTTACCTGATAATAGCGAAGTAACACAGTAATATTAAAAAACCAAATTCAATATACACCTTATTGATGATGCATACTATGTATAGGTGCTCAAAACTTGCATTTTATTCACATATTTTTGTTTTGAGATGGAAAAATGACAGGACTGTAATGCAATCCTCTCGATGTTTTGCCCATCCGTTCTCTGTACCAGTCACATGACTGAAAACTATGAATCTGATGAACAGATTTAATTTATCACAGCTTCATGGTTGAGCTTCGGTGTACCATATTTGATGTGCTCTATGTAATGGTTTTAAATCTGCTCATCAAATAAAGTGATCGTGTCTCTTCAGAGGACTTGGATTAAACCGCTCGTTTATATTTTTGATGTCTTTTTGGGCTTTCAGTGATGATGAGAATATTAAAAATATCTTCATTTGTGTTCAAAGATGCAGAGAAGTCTTCAGTCTTCAACGACATGAGCGGGAGAAAATGATGACAGAATTTTCATCATTGGGTGAACCAAACTAAAACTAACTAAAACCTAGCCTTACCTTTAAACTTACTACTCTACACATACCCAGAAGCTCGATAACAGCAAATGTTAGTTATGTTTTGTAGAAAAACATGTACACAATAAGTAGCCTACATTTTATAACATGTTTAATAATTAAATGCAAGGACATCTGATATAAAGTCGGATCTAAATAACTTTAAGATGTTAGTAAAACTGATCAATTAGATAACTGTGCGATTACTTGGCAACACTTTACAATAAGGTTTATTAGTTTACTACATTAGTTAACATGAACTAATAATGAACTGCACTTTTACAGCATTTATTAATCTTTGTTAATATTAATTTCAACATTTACTAATACATTATTAAAATCTTGTTAATATTAATTAATGCACTGTGAACTAACATGAACAAACAATGAACAACTGTATTTTCATTAACTAACGTTAACGAAGATTTGTAAATTCAGTAACAAATGTATTGCTCATGATTGGTTCATATTAGTTCATACAGTAACTAATGAACCTAAAGTTTATAGACATGAATATTCTATGCACAAAAACAAACATTCTATGATTTCAAACACAAATATCAATTCTAAACCATTTCTTTATGACATTTGGTTTGCAATCCAATAATTAATTAAAAGCAGAAAAGTGTTCAATATTTGTTAGACCTTTTGATGGAGATAAAACAAAAACTAGTACTTGGAAAGTGAAAGAATTTGATATGAATGTGAAAGTGAAATAAACTTTGTAAGATTATTGATATGATATGTTATGTTTCATAAAAAAATAACTCTAGAAAATATTTTGTACAGTAGCTTTTTGTCTTGTCAAAATTTGTGCATGTCTGTTCAGTTTTGTGACATTTAAAGTCAGTAAGATATGAAAAGTCTCTCTGAACACAAAGACTTCCTTCTTCCTCAGAAGGTCTGGTGGTCGAACTGGATCTTCACCTGACACGGTGAGTGCCGGCTGACAAAATAGCTGCTAATCTCCATCTTCAACTACTTCATATGCTTGTTAAATGATACGCTTGAACCAAAAGTACAATCTGACAAATTTATAAATTTAGCAGTCGCTGCCTATTTCGACCATGAAATGCACACATTTGGGAAGCTCACACACATTCATCACAGGTCAATGAGAGGAGACCCACCTCTATATATTTCAAATGCAGATCCTCCTATGTTCAATGTTGTCGGACTTCAATGTCTTTTCTTAATCCAGCCAGCAAGTTTCGATTATGAATAATCACTACAGAATTTCAATGTGTCACCTGATTCTAGAGAAAACTCTGTGATATCTGACACTCCTTGTGCTTGTGTAGGAGTTTGTCCCATGTGACTTTACAAAAGGTGGAGTCTGGAGAAAGGTCCTCCAGGACTGGTGGAACTGTCATCATGTGACAATACGCACCAGTGAAGCCAGGCATTGTATGTCACCTGGCAGGTGTGTTTAGAATGGGTGTGTGTGTGTGTGTGTGTGTGTGTGCTATTCCTGGAGTATCTACTTTCCTGTTGTTCTTGGCAAATGAGTTAACTGAACGAGTCAAGTCAAACAGTAGCGTCACAGATGACTGACATTTTTTCTGTGTAAACTTTTGTATAATCTGAGAAAAGGGCTGAAAGGCACAGTGGCCTTTTATTGCTTTCAAATCAATGTATTAACCTCACCAAGAATAATTTACCAATCCATATTTTAATATACCATCCATTGGTCAGAAACCTTAGATTATGTGAGAGTACACCTCCCCATTATAAGACATGTTTGATAAGGCATCACTTTTAATATTGCTGCTTCAGTGCAGGTTTTGTTCAAATCCATAATTCCAAACAGTTTAACTTCAGTGCATAACTTGTCATGCACCATTTGTGTTACAAGCATGAATAACACTTTAAATCACTGACTTTTCCCCCCAAACCTGTTCGGCACAAACCCTGCCCTGCAGTCGATTTCATTGGTCAACTCAATCACAGTCACCTGTCAACAAAAGTTCAGACTTCATGGATTCAGTTTAGAGCAGTAAACAGTAATAAACAGTAATGGTATCTATCAGGATGTGTTGCCAATGCTATACTAATGTCATCTCAGAGATATCCTGCTCTTGTAGGGCCACTTTCCAGTGTAGTGAAGTGGATTATTGTAAAGTGTTGCCAAGGAATCTCACAGTTACTGCAAGTCTGTCTGTTTTGAAGTTGTTTTTGTAAGTTATTTAGATCCTACTTTATATTAGATGTCTTTAACTTATTGTTCATTGTCATATTTTGACACGTAATTATGAAAGAAAAAAATGACTTCTAGCTACATTTGATCTCTTTCTGTCACTATACCGTTTTATATTGTTTTATCTGGTTTCAGAGACAAATCTTAAGATAGTCCCAGACTAAAATACATGTTTGAGCTGTTTTAACTGAAAACAACTTGCACTGACATATCTTAAAATCAAATATGCCAGTGCGAATTTTTTTTTTTTTTTTTTGTCTCAAGATGCACTCCAGTAATGTTTTTATAAGGCACAATTATAAAAGCTACTTAAATGCTCTAATTGAACTAAGGCCTAATCCTGGCTTAATCTAAGCCCTGTCTGTGAAACCAGGCCTAAATGTTTTACTTTGAGAAAAACAAAGTTGCAAGGAGACATGCAGATAATGTTACTTTTAATATAATAAAAACAATTTCACAACAGTAAAATAACACCTATCATATTAAGTACACAGGAAACTGTCCTAAATTCATATTATTCTCATGATATAATAATAAAAATCAGTGTTTGTTATTACCTGGATGATCCACAACCTTGTTTGTTCCAGAGTAGTTAAACTGCCAACTGTTTTTCTGAAAAATCCTCTGTCCTGCACATTCTTTTCTTTTTTCTTTTTCCTCATTCTTTGGCTATCTTCTGCATATTTGAATCCTTTCCATCAGTTACTGGATTATTTTGAGAGTTTCTATCAGTTTGTTCAAAGATAATATTTTTATGCTTTTATTCCCATACTCTCTCTCCTCCTGGACTGTTGATCATACACACACACCTGATGATCATTACCTCGATCAATTTATTAAGGACTCTAATCGTCAGGACCTTATTTTTGTTGTGTTGTGTTTTGGCCTCTAGAGGTCCTCAGTGTGCTCTCATATGTTTGTAATGAGGTCACCGCTGTCTCATTCACCTTTGTGTATTTGTGTATGTAGTTTCTCTGCTTGGTGTTCAGTTGTTCTGAAGCCATCTTTCTGAAGTAGGTCTTCCTTAGCGCTGTGATTCTTTCTCCTGACTTTTGAAGTGTAATTATTTTCCTTGTTATGTTGTATGCAATTGTATTTTTTTTGTTTGTTTTCATTTTTTTGGTAATTTGTATTCTATAAGCCTAATAGTGATTGGAGAAAGCGTTTCGAAACTTTGAATCAGTTGACCCTTCGCAAACACCTGCCCGCTTTAGTTACTTTTGCTATGTCCCACAACCCATGCGCACTCATGCCACACATCATGTTCTCACGCTGTGAAAAATACATCGAGGAGCAAAGAGGACACTGACAACGTATGGAACAGTTTCATATTTAAAATATTGCAATTTTTTAAAGAAGTTGAAACAATAAGTGAAGTTATTAAACGTATTTTCGTGAGGAGTACGCCCATCTAATCTTCCAATTAACACTAAGGTATAAAACCAACATCTTACCTCCTTCCGGTTGTTAGTTCTTTCTGCATTTGGCAAGCCCAAACCTACGGTGGCCCAGTAGTGCACAACACAACGAAATTTAAAAAGCAAACATAAGTTTACAACACAACGAAATAAAGCCACAACACAACGGAAATAAAGCAACAACGGAAATGCTCTCGGTGCTCAGTAAAGTTAGATTTCCTTGCCACTGTTCTGAGAGTCCAGAGTCTTACAATACCATGATTAGTTTTAAATATGTAAACATTGTATATCGACATAAAATATTAATTCAAAATCACATTTGTGCACAATAGCTTCATATTTATACCTGTGAATGATTTGACGCTCTACGACGGCGCATGATGAAGGGAACGTCTGCCAAAAAGTGGTTAAAACGAATACTTTTTATTCATTACAATGACTTTGTTTTAACATTTAAAAACAGACATGTTCAAATTCCAAAGCTTGTTAGTTCCTGTTGGTAAGAATGACTTACTACAGGTGGCATTTGTCAATACCTCCCTTCATGTACTTACACTTACCACTTAACAATTATTTACAGGAAAGACTTGTTTCCTTTGTGTTGTGGCTTTATTTCGTTGTGTTGCGGCTCGTTTCCGTTGTGTTGCGGCTCGTTTCCTTTGTGTTGTGGCTTTATTTCGTTGTGTTGCGGCTCGTTTCCGTTGTGTTGTGGCTTTATTTCGTTGTGTTGCGGCTTGTTTCCTTTGTGTTGTGGCTTTATTTCGTTGTGTTGTGGCTTTATTTCGTTGTGTTGCGACTTGTTTCCTTTGTGTTGTGGCTTTATTTCGTTGTGTTGTGGCTTGTTTCCTTTGTGTTGTGGCTTTATTTCGTTGTGTTGCGACTTGTTTCCTTTGTGTTGTGGCTTTATTTCGTTGTGTTGCGGCTCGTTTCCGTTGTGTTGCGGCTTGTTTCCTTTGTGTTGTGGCTTTATTTTGTTGTGTTGTGGCTTTATTTCGTTGTGTTGCGACTTGTTTCCTTTGTGTTGTGGCTTTATTTCGTTGTGTTGTGGCTTGTTTCCTTTGTGTTGCGACTTGTTTCCTTTGTGTTGTGGCTTTATTTCGTTGTGTTGCGGCTCGTTTCCGTTGTGTTGCGGCTTGTTTCCTTTGTGTTGTGGCTTTATTTTGTTGTGTTGTGGCTTTATTTCGTTGTGTTGCGGCTTGTTTCCTTTGTGTTGTGGCTTTATTTCGTTGTGTTGTGGCTTTATTTCGTTGTGTTGCGACTTGTTTCCTTTGTGTTGTGGCTTTATTTTGTTGTGTTGTGGCTTTATTTCGTTGTGTTGCGGCTTGTTTCCTTTGTGTTGTGGCTTTATTTCGTTGTGTTGTGGCTTTATTTTGTTGTGTTGTGGCTTTATTTCGTTGTGTTGCGGCTTGTTTCCTTTGTGTTGTGGCTTTATTTCGTTGTGTTGTGACTTTATTTCGTTGTGTTGCGGCTTGTTTCCTTTGTGTTGTGGCTTTATTTCGTTGTGTTGTGGCTTTATTTCGTTGTGTTGCGACTTGTTTCCTTTGTGTTGGGGCTTGTTTCCTCTGTGTTGCGGCTTGTTTCCTCTGTGTTGCGGCTTTATTTCGTTGTGTTGCGGCTTTATTTCGTTGTGTTCACAACTTATGTTTGCTTTTTAAATTTCGTTGTGTTGTGCACAACTGGGCCACCGTACAAACCCGCATCATGACTGACTTCCAGGAAATCGAACTATGGAGTTTTTTTTGTGCCAATAAAAACGAACGTAACTTTTTAAGAAACTAACGAAAAAATGAATTGAAACTGAATAAAATGTCTTTGAAACTGAAAAAAAATTAAATTGAAACCAAAATGTTTGACCTCGTTTTTAATACACTGCATGTTTTGCTAAATGTTTTCTCCATTTTCGTTCGCTGCTCTGTACTTACAGATGCGTTTCCAGAGTTTTCATTTACGCTTTTGAAGTTTTCGTTTACGATCCCAGAGTTTGCGTTCGATATTCTGGCACAAGCCTCTCGTGGGGGCGGGGCTAGCAGTGGTGTGCTCTTATTGGCTACTGAGTTTCTGATTGGCAGCTTCCGCGACCTGGAAGTGAAGACGTGTTGTGTTGACATCTTGACATGTGCGAATCGTGATGGACTGTAACGGCTTCCTATTTAATTTTAGTGATATAAAGATAATAGTTTTGTTATTGAATTTTATCTGCTGCTACTACTTTGTCAACATAAGCGTTTAGAAGCGCAAGAGATCAAACGCGAGAGAAAATGAAAGTCTGGAGGTTCAATTAAAGTACTAACTGTTGTACGTAATACTGAAAATATTGCATAATGTCCAATGTTTTCTGAGAATATTTGTTTATTCTTGATGATTCTTTATTGTTGGGTCTGATTAGGTTGTGCTGTTACAATTTAAAGAGAATACTAGTGTAATGTAAATGTAAGTGATATTCAGCTGTCGAGAAAGTCTCTCTCCAACCAGGTAAGGTTGGAAACCCTGGCCATCACACTAATCATTGTTAAAAATACGCATTTACACCATCACAATTAATCACTTAAATCTGAAGAATTCAAACAAAATATAAATAATTACAATCGTGGCTAGCTGTCAGACGGTATAATCCTCAAAGGGCATTGCAGTAAATATTCCATTCAAAGAATGCTCTTTTAAAATTGGAAATCCTTTTTTAATAACCATCAACAGTCTCAATTGTGACTTTTATAAAAAAAACAGTTGAATAAATGTAAATTAAAATATAGATCAATTTAAATAAATTTACATACTTTATTGTCACTACAGCATATACACAAGTATCAAAGTGAAAGTGTTGAATGCAATCATGTTGTGAATGGAAAGACCAGAATCCACAAAACACTGACTGCATATTCATGCACAGTATTGTCATGATATACGTTACCTTAAAAATGCGCAAGTGCATATATAGAATGTCACACACGTCTAGTTCCGTCTTGTTTAGTCCTATGTTATCTGTCATTGTCATCACCTGGTTTCATGTAATTAGTTATTGTCATCACCTGCCTTACCCTAATCATCTGTGTATTTAAGTTCCTGCCCGTTTCCTGTTCAGTGTCGGTTCTTGTTTGTGCTATGCACTGCTGTACGTGTCTGCCCTATCATTGGATTAAAACCCTGTTTGTTATTCGTGAACCTTGTCTCCCGTCTTCCTGTCATCCGCCGAGCGTTACAGAAGAACCGACCTCTCATTGCGAGAAAAGAATTAAATATGGACTCACCCGCTCTGGATTTTCTGATGAGCCCGGAGGCTCGTCCGCACCTGGGCTACTGGGCCTGGATGTGCCGGAGGGACGAACGTTCCGCCTCAGCGTGGCAGCCCGGGGTGCGCTCCGAGATCGGAGCGGAGCTGGACGAGTTCGGGACCCCGATAAAACCACGAGCGAGTGAGCCCAGCCTAGAGCGAGAAACAGCCCGCCGCCTCATAGAGCTGTGGACCGCGGATCCTTTCCCCACCCAAATACCCACCCTTCAGCCTTCTCCTGTCCTTCCGGTTCCGTCTGCCCCCCTGCCTGTCTCCCCGGTTCCGTCACTGGTTACGACCAGTCCCCTGGATCCGTCGGTCCCCCTGCTGCCAGCTAGCTCCTCGGCTCTGCTCCCATCGCCCATTCCATGCGGCTCCGCTCCAGCACCTCGGGCTTCCCTGCCACCAGCCCAGCTTGAGGCGGAGTTCCCGGCTCCCCTTCAGGCCTCCAGGCCCACGTCACCACCGCGTCCCGTCAGCCCGTCACCAGCGCCTGGTCCCACGCCTCCTTCACCAGCTCCTCGGCCCGGCTGTCCGGATGCTCAGCTGGGCTCCCTCGTCCCTCCTGGTCGGCATTCGGGGGTCGTCGCCCAGCTGCCGCTCCGGACATCCGGGACTTCGGCCACGCCTCCGCCCGTCACCCCTCTGGCGTTATCGGACTCCTCCCTCCTCAGTACCTCCCAGTCATCCTCGGTCCCACCACCTTCGCCCCGGCCAGCCAACGCCTCATCACCTGCTCAGTCCCGTGAGCCTGCGGCTCGGCGCCGAACTTCCGGTCCGGCGGTGTCGCCCAGGTCCGTCGGCCGGAAAGTTCCGCCGGGTTCCTCTACCTGCGCCATGGTTCCGCTGCCAGCGATCGGCCCCAGGAAATCGTCCCACCCCGCAACCTGGACTCCTCCCTGGCTCCTCCCACCGTCAACGCCACCATGGGGTCGGGACCCAGCCGCTCCAGGGGACTGCCCTCCTCCAGCTCCATGCCCTCCTCCGAAGCCTCCGCCCTCCTCACCTCTCCACTATGGACTATACGGCGCGAGGACGCGCCTTTTTGAAGGGGGGCGTAATGTCACACACGTCTAGTTCCGTCTTGTTTAGTCCTATGTTATCTGTCATTGTCATCACCTGGTTTCATGTAATTAGTTATTGTCATCACCTGCCTTACCCTAATCATCTGTGTATTTAAGTTCCTGCCCGTTTCCTGTTCAGTGTCGGTTCTTGTTTGTGCTATGCACTGCTGTACGTGTCTGCCCTATCATTGGATTAAAACCCTGTTTGTTATTCGTGAACCTTGTCTCCCGTCTTCCTGTCATCCGCCGAGCGTTACATAGAATACATGTGAAAAATTAATCTATATTTTAAATGAAACAATGATCCTTTGAACAGTTCCTGTTACAGTACAAAGTGGCAAAACAGTGACTGGGTCACTTAAATTCAATATGAATTTAAAACAGTTTAAATTATTAGTAATGATCGCTGTGCATTTATTTTTTTAAGTGTCTTTAGGACTTGATTTATGTTTATCTATAGAAAGAAAGTAATATGCATCTGGAATGGCATGAGGGCGAGCATAATATGAGAATTTTTATTTTAGGGTGAACTATACCCCTTAACATTCATATGCTGTTGGTATGCTAATACAAGATCCACTAATACACTAATAAGAATAAAGTGCAACCTCTTGTGTATTTGTGCACTGTGTTTGTTTTAATCTAGAACTTCAAAGAAATTTAAATATTTGCACAATATCAGGTTTCTGAAGATCAAGATCCCAGTCATCCATAGGTGACGTGTTTGAACAAAATAAGATTCTTGTGTGATGGGGACAGTGTATCTCTGGTGCTGCCACTCCACCTCTGGGTCAGCATCAGAATTTTGTTTATGGAAAAGTTGCTCCACTCCCTGGAAAATGAGAAAGGAGATGTATTATAATCTAACAATACAAACTCCCACACAACACACTGCAGACTTAACATATAAAGTTTATTTAAAAGAAATTTGTATATATATATATATATATATATACACACACACACACACACAAATTTGTTTTGAATAAACATATATGAGTTTCATTCATAATTACTTTCAAGTAATAGGTTTTGTATTTGAACAAATATTTATGGTAACACTTTACAATAAGGTTCATTTGTTACTGTATTTACTAATCTTTGTTAACGTTAGTTAAAGAAAATACAGTTGATCATAGTTTGTTCAGGTTAGTTCACAGTGCATTAACTAATGTTAACAAGATTTTAATAATGCAATAGTAAATGTTGGAATTAACATTAACAAAGATTAATAAATGCTGTAGAAGTGCAGTTCATTATTAGTTCATGTTAACTAATGCAGTTAACTAAAGAACCTTATTGTAAAGTGTTACCATATTTATTATTATTAAACACAACTTTTCCCCTTAAATATGATCTAATCAAAGACTGTAAAATACATAAGCAGGTCCTGTAATGATTGGGCTAAATCAAGACAACACTGCATTACAATATGGGCTATGGGTATAGCATTAGCTCTGACCCAACCATAGTTATTCTATTCAGATTTAATATTCCTTTAACTCACCCACTCAAACATCTCCACACCTTATCTCTGGATTCAATATTCCATGCTATCTCACCCTGAACACTCCTACTGGACAACACAGAACAATCCTACTGGACAGCTTGGAGAGCTTTCAAACAGTTCCATTCCGCCTATAACCAGCCATTTCCCAACTTTTCCCTCCTTTCAGTTTCTTCAATCATCTCAAATCTCAACCAGATTAAGTCCACCCAACCCAGTACCATCAAGGTCTATCTTAGTGGCATTCAATTTTTCTTTAAATTAATCTACGGCCATCCATGTCCTGCTATAACAAACCCTCAGATCACACTTCTTATCAAAGGAATTCAAAAAACCAACCCCACTCGCCCAGATTCAAGGCAACCCTTGATCTTTTAGCTAAGTGCCTGACCTTCCTCCGTTCTGGTCACTTGCCCCCAGATACAGCAAGAACTCTGGATGCTATGTTTACCCTGGCTTTTTTCGGATTCCTTAGAGTTTCTGAAATCACAACCAATTCTAAATTCAACTCGGCCATCCATCCAACCTTCTCCGACCTCCAAGTTTTAGACAAGGACACCATCCGTTTCTTCATCAAATGTAGCAAAACTGATCAATTAAAAAACGGCCACTTCATCCACATCTTCAATCTTCCAACTCCTATCCAGCCATATCAATCCCTTTCCTTCTTCCTTGCACACAGGAAGGTTCAGATCTCCTCTCCGCTCGACCCACTCATTTATGAGAACAACCTCCCTGTCACCAGGCACCAGGCACCTCACCCACTCTGGCATCCAAACTCACTTGTATTCATCTCACTCCTTCCACATCGGAGCAGGCACCACCGCAGCCCAAAAAGGTCTGCCAGACTTTCAAATCAAACTACTGGGTCGGTGGTCCTCAGACGCCTTTTAGTCTTACATTCGTTCCGGCCTCAGCCTCATCAAACAAGCCCATATAACTCTCGCTTCTCTTTAAGATCGCTGCCCCACAGAACTCAATTCAACCCATGCCTGCAATTTGATACGGCCGCAGCAGTGTTTCACTTAACTTGATACCTACCGCTGCTTTGCTTCTCTTGATTACTGCCGCTGCAGTGCTCCACCCATTTTGATACTGCTGCTGCAGTTCTTTGCTTAATTTGATACTACTGCTGCAGTGTTTTGCTTAACTTGATACTGCTGCTGCAGTGCTCCACCCTTTTTTATACTGCCGCTGCAGTGCTTTCCTTAATTTGATTCTGCCGCTGCAGTGCTTTGCTTAATTTGATACTGCCACTGCAGTGCTTTGTCCAATTTGATACTACAGCTGCAGTGCTTTGCTTAATTTGATACTGCCGCTGCATTTGTCCAATTTGATACTACAGCTGCAGTGCTTTGCTTAATTTGATACTGCCGCTGCATTTGTCCAATTTGATACTACAGCTGCAGTGCTTTGCTTAATTTGATACTGCCGCTGCAGTGCTTCACTTGATACTGCCGCTGCAGTGCTCTGTCCAATTTGATACTGATACTGTAGTGCTTTGCTTAATTTGTTACTGCCGCTGCAGTGCTTCACTTGATACTGCCGCTGCAGTGCTCCGCCCAATTTGATACTGATACTGTAGTGCTTTGCTTAATTTGTTACTGCCACTGCAGTGCTCTGTCCAATTTGATACTGATACTGTAGTGCTTTGCTTAATTTGTTACTGCCACTGCAGTGCTTCACTTGATACTGCCGCTGCAGTGCTCTGCCCAATTTGATACTGCCGCTGCAGTGCTCTGCCCAATTTGATACTGATACTGTAGTGCTTTGCTTAATTTGTTACTGCCGCTGCAGTGCTTCACTTGATACTGCCGCTGCAGTGCTTCACTTGATACTGCCGCTGCAGTGCTCTGCCCAATTTGATACTGATACTGTAGTGCTTTGCTTAATTTTTTATTGCCACTGCAGTGCTTCACTTGATACTGCCGCTGCAGTGCTCTGCCCAATTTGATACTGCCGCTGCAGTGCTCTGCCCAATTTGATACTGATACTGTAGTGCTTTGCTTAATTTGTTACTGCCGCTGCAGTGCTTCACTTGATACTGCCGCTGCAGTGCTTCACTTGATACTGCCGCTGCAGTGCTCTGCCCAATTTGATACTGATACTGTAGTGCTTTGCTTAATTTGTTACTGCCACTGCAGTGCTTCACTTGATACTGCCGCTGCAGTGCTCTGCCCAATTTGATACTGCCGCTGCAGTGCTTCACTTGATCACACAGCTGCTGCCGCAGCACATCACTTAATTTAAAACTGCCGCAGCAGTGACCTCCCTAAACTCAATACTGCTGCTGCAGTACTGTCTCCAATTTTGGGGGGGTCCTTTTATAGGGGGGTTATCGGAGCTTGAGTAGAATATCCTCTCCGAGCCCCTCAATAGCAGACAGCAAGCCAAATATGTTTACCACTTACACTAAGATTATATGGGCACATGAACTCGTGAAATAGCGTATAGTGGCTCTTTAATGTGTTGTGACAGATTGCTGTAGCTCCTTCAAGCGGCTTGTGAACCGATCATCTCTTCATACTAGTTCATTTATAGAATCAAATAAACATGAATGAACATCAGAAGGAATGTTGTTTCAAGCGTGGAAAGATGTGAGTACACACAATTTTTGAAGTTCAAGTACTCCAACTCCCCTGACCCCTTTGTCGGATAAAATGACAGATTCGGGGTTATGATTGGCCAGATCACCTGTCAATTAAACTGTTCGCAAAGGGTAAATTGAACGATTTGCTTCGCAAAATGATTCACTGATTCGAAGCTCTTGAAATGTCAAACGTCTGCTGGTCAGAACAGTAAATGCAATCAAAACCACAGGCCAAAACATGCACAAAGCAACTTTTACAGATGTTTTATTGAAAGTGTATTTAAATGCAAGTAACAAATCATCTAATTGTCATAGTTATGTCTGTTGGTCTGTTCCTTGTTTTGTATTCCAGTCCTGTCATGTGTAACATGTGGTCTTTGTTTTGAGTTCTGTCATCTGTCACGTGTTCTCTGTTTTGATTTCCCGTTTGTCATTGTCTCGTTATTAGTTCATTTTAGTCAGCTGTGTCGGTTAATTAGTTATGTCTGTCACCTGTGCCCCGTTCATCATCCTCGTGTGTTTCTGTGTATTCCCTCTGTGACAGTCCAGTCTTTGTCCGTTGGTAAGTATCGTATCTGGTGTATTCCTGTTTCCTGTCCGTATTCCTGTGAATCATTAAAGTGTTTTAAGTTACTTCCGTCGTCGTGCCTGTTCCTGCACACCCTGAGCGTTACACTAATAAGCTTAAATTAAATATGAAACGTCTTTATAATATGCATGATTTTATTTAATTGTAGGGCTTGTTTTTTTTGTTTTAGTTTTATGCTTAGTTAATCAGACCAGTAAGAGATTTTTTAACTATAGAACTCTTTATAACATTGATCTGAAATTAGTTAAAAAAATCTAATGTTGAAACAGGTTAATTGTTCACAGAGATCACTGCCCCACTTGCGGCAAACCTTGTGAGACAGATATGACATAATGAAAGGCCTATTCGACTTCATGCAGCGCTGCACAGACCGATAGGTGTATAACATCAAGATAATGCGAGAGAGCAATTCAAAAGCATATGGAGTCGTCTGCTCTCTAATCTCTCTCGCTGTACTTTGATGATCGTCATGCAGCGCCAGATCAAGTCGAACAAACCTTCAAGAGTCATTTACTGAAACCATGTGACTTTAGCTGTTTGATATGCATTTTGAAGCTTCACGAAATGTTTTAAAAGCACCCATCACTATACTGTATATTTCTCCTGAAATTTTGCATGTGATCTTGGACTATTTTTGGACCAGTATCTGCTCCCTGTTGATTACTTATTGCTGTGGACTCCTGAGTGTGTCTCTAATTTTGGGTTCACCACCTCCCCTGAGGACCCAAAACTCGAGCTACTCCCCAATGTAGTTCAGCGTGATGATGAAAGGCTTCACATGAATTTTGGGAGAGTTTCTGAAATATACACCTAAAGAGACACGTAAAGGAGGCATTACCACCATTGTGTAATGACTATTGACTGACTCATCATCATCAATGCAATACGGCCCACCTGCCATGTTTTCATCATCACAATGACATATTAGCCTGAATGCATGAAACTGATGGAAATAGACAGAGAGAGTAATTACAGAGCTTTGTTGTCGGGAACACATGACTGGAATGTGTTGAAAGCACAAGACGAGCGACCATTAGAACTGTGGAGGAGCCACTAAACAAAAGTGCACAGTCCAAGAATTAAACCAGTGACCCTCAAGGACCGTCACGGATGTGTTTGCCTTGATCGCTCATACTCTTTTCAATAATATGTATATATATGAGATCACTTTTCACTTGTGTGACAGAGATGAATTAGGAATGAGAGGTAAAGTTTCTGCACACTGCTAGCCAAATCTTACTCCTAAAAAAGGGAAAGCAAGAAAGAGCTTAAGCAGAGCTTGTTTCACACACTTCACAGAATGGCCTCTGAAAACAAATGACCTGCCGATGCACCTGTGGTTCATCTAATTATAGCCTCGTTTCAGCGGATTTTGATGACATCACGCAGGTTAATTTCATTGAAGTTTTATAAAGACGTTCTCGTAGTGCTGAACTAAGGACAGCTCGGGTGTGGCTTTTGATAGGGAACTGTAATTCAACCTTTGGGTGTCTTTTACATGTCTTGGAGACCTGCTTCCACATTCATGTCAAGCCTTGACATGAATATGAATGCGGGGAGAGGTTATGCAATATACAGTGCGCGTAAAAGGACACATGAAGGAGGCATTACCACCATTGTGTAATGACTAAGGACTGACTCATCATCATCAATGCAATATGGTCCACTGGCCAAGTTTACATACCTGTCAACAATCTTTTCTCGGGAGACTCCTGAATTCACACCCACCTCCCGCCCCCTCATAAAACAGGAGGGAAACTCCTATAATTGGAATGGCCCAAACCTCGTTATATGAATAATCATTGATATATTATTCCAAGGTTGTCCAGTTACCAGATCTTGTATGAAACACTTTCTACTCACACAATTGACACATCATATTCAATTTCAACCCATTTTTGACCTCAACCTGGTAACCTATAACCTACAGTCGCAGAAGATCAATCTGTCCCTGATGTTTTTTTTGGAGAGAAGTGGCTTCTTTGCTGCCCTTCTTGACACCAGGCCATCTTCCAAAAGTCTTCGCCTCACTGTGCGTGCAGATGCGCTCACACCTGCCTGCTGCCATTCCTGAGCAAGCTCTGCACTGGTGGCACTCCGATCCCGCAGCTGAATCCTCTTTAGGAGACGATCCTGGCACTTGCTGGACTTTCTTGGACGCCCTGAAGCCTTCTTTACAAGAATTGAACCTCTTTCCTTGAAGTTGCTGATGATCCTATAAATTGTTGATTTAGGTGCAATCTTAGTAGCCACAATATCCTTGCCTGTGAAGCCATTTTTCTGCAACGCAATGATGGCTGCACGCGTTTCTTTGCAGGTCACCATGGTTAACAATGGAAGAACAATGATTTCAAGCATCACCATCCTTTTAACATGTCAAGTCTGCCATTCTAACCCAATCAGCCTGACATAATGATCTCCAGCCTTGTGCTCGTCAACATTCTCACCTGAGTTAACAAGACGATTACTGAAATGATCTCAGCAGGTCCTTTAATGACAGCAATGAAATGCAGTGGAAAGGTTTTTTTTGGATTTAGTTCATTTTCATGACAAAGAAGGACTATGCAATTCATCTGATCACTCTTCATAACATTCTGGAGTATATGCAAATTGCTATTATAAAAACTTAAGCAGCAACTTTTCCAATTTCCAATATTTATGTAATTCTCAAAACCTTTGGCCACGACTGTAGATGCGCTGTTGACATCAGCACAGTCACCGCGGGAAGTTGAATCAAAGCAAGCATCACTGCTAGAATTGGGAGAAGACGTGAGCTGCTGCTCCAGACATCGGAAGATTTTAATTTTATATCTTGAAGTGATATTTCCCACGCCTTTTGCAAAGTGTGTCGCACTGATTTTGATATCGGACACGCTGGGAAAAATTACGTTATTCAGCACATTAATTTTGCCTTCACATGCTATTGGAAATGTGATAACTCCCAATTCTGAAGTACAAACTCCTCGTATTCAAGTTTTGACATGAGAGGGTGTTCATGTGCAATTTTTACCTATAAGACAGTTGTATTTACGATATATCTGAAAACACGTGAAGGCATCATAAATCACAACGGCAACACCTGCATGTAATTTGTAATTTCATCACTGCTGAACCTTCTTACACCTTTACCCACCATTAAACATTTACCACCAAACCTGTCCTATCCTTGCCCGTATTACACCTCAACAGCAACACAAGCGTTTTGCAATACAACATGGACACAATAAGCACATTGTACCAAAAATTACAATTTTATTTATTTATTTATTCAGTACATAGTAGTTAAAGATGCCTAATAAAAAGCAAACCATTTTTTTCGACTTACGAATAAACAGTAATATATTTATTTGGACAAAAAAAAATTCTGTCAACGTACAAATATCTGATACAAAAAGATACTTAATGAATTTAGAAATCCAATTTTTTGAAAACAAAAAGGCAATATATATATACATATAAAAACAAATGATACACAGCATCATGAGAAAATAAAGCAGATACATATCTGAACATAGATAAAGTTTTAAATAAACACAGATGTGCACATACCTACACATTCACAGCATCTCTCACAGGAGAGGTATGTTCTATTCTGACTCTTAAAAAAATAAGACTTTCAAATAAAAAGACTCTACTAGTCTGTGCCTTATGACCAACTATACATTTGTAGTAATTGTGGTAATTAATTTCACTGAACCCTTATGATAATTCACTTGATGTTGGCTTTTTCCTAAATGAAGATTTTCTTTAGACGGTCTCTGCGCCTTTTAATTGTTTCTCCTGAAAAACACAATCAACACACATCCAGTCAACCTTTCATTAGTGTCTGTTTCAGTACACAGAAGTACAAGATGAAGAGCAGATTGGTTGTTTACCTGCAGAATGAAAAATCCACCAGATTTTCTGATTCTGATAAAGAGGCCGACTGCCAGGAACACAGCCAGCATGAAGACAACAACTGACCACCCAAACCTGAGGATTGATTCAATATTTTAAATCAAACTTTTACCATAAATTCAGATTTCACAAAGCAAAGAGGTTAAAAAATAAGATAAACTCACAAGGTTATCTGTGACAGTTGTCCTAGGGGGAAAAAGGGGGGAAAACAATTAGCATATGTATGCATTTATAGGGTTTATTGAGGGGTATCTGAGGGTACATTTACACAACAACAGTGTACTAAAAACAGAAAGTTGTGTTTCCTTTGTGTTTTTTGAAAATTTCACATACAGATGACATTGTCAAAACGATCCCCTCACACACGGATTTGCAAGAATGACTACAAACGCTGTATTCTGCTGCCAGGTCAGTAGGTGGCGATGTCACTTTGTAAAGAAACGCTATGCATCTACAGAATGAACAAGTACGCATTCGCATCACAAATTCGCATTTTTGTAGTTTAAACGGAGATGATAATGGTATCATTTACAAAAACTTGCAGTTGGAATCCCGTTTTCAAAAGTGTGCATTTGCATTCCTTCAAAATGCTGTTGTTATGTAAATGAACACCCAAAACATAAAGAGTTTTCCATTTTTAGTTGAAAATGATGTTGTGTAAACGGCCCCTGAATGTACTGCCAATAAGCATGCGATATGCAGTTGTTCAGGAATATGTCAAATTTTACAAATAGTCAATCAATTTGCAGTGATAGTGATAATTCATTACATTTTGGTATAGTGACAAACTTATTTCAGTCAGATTTAGGCTTGAACACTGTCATGATTAAAACGATGCATAGTTTACAATTTTGGTTATATTGCCCACCCCTAAGCAGTTTAATCGAGAAGTTGATTAAAAGTCATGCAATATTACTTTTATCGTTAGTAATCTAGGCAACTGAGGCACGGAATGAAAAATTCAATCTGATGATGGGTTATATGAAATATGACTCACCGTCAAATGGTGGCAGATGTTCAGTAGGACTAATAGGGCCTGCAATAGGAAAGAAGAGAAACAAAAGAAAAAGGAAAAATAGGAAAAATAAACTAAATGCCAAAAATAAAATGCAAGTGCAAGCAGCAGGTAAAAGGAAAAGTATATGAAAAAGAAATAAAACAATGTTAGATACAAAAGGCAGGAATATTTGCCTGGGTTTACTGCACACATTATATCAATACTTTTGAGTTCCCTTGAGAAACTTTTTTTTTTTCTCGTGTAAAAGTTTTGTTCGGAGCTCTGCAAATGACATGCAAGAAAAAAGAAAGTAAATCGTGCGCACGATTTGGCATACTATTATTTTTCCTGCGTGTCATATGCGGGGCTCCGTAGTTTTGCATCCCCCAAAACATTTTGTGAGCGAGCATAAAACTAGTTATGGAAATGTAATAATTTATGAGGGAGGAAAATGTAAATTTCAGTGTTTTTGTGAGTTTTTGGTGGAACGCAATACTTTTGCAAGAGAATGCAAAAGTTTTTAGAATGGTCCAAACAAAGCATTGAAACATTTCCATCACCAAGTCCCTTTAGAAGCTCCGTAAATATGAACTACATACTACAGAACCACAAAAGGGACACGGTGATGGAAATATACGAGATGAGATGTGAAATTATGTCAATGCTTTTGCATTCTCTCATGAATGTTTTGTGATTGTTTCCAGAGTAAATGCAAAAGTTTTGAAATATATTTATTCCTCCCATCTCATAAAGTCCCTCCCAAAATGTCCATACCAATTTGTACTAAAGAAACATTTTAAGAGATATCACAAAAACAAATGAATGAAGCTATAATAATATATAGAAACTGAAGAAATTAAGTATAATTCTTACCCATGTCACACTGTGTGTCTGAGAACAGCGTGCAGTTGGAAACCGTTATCTGTCCATTTTCTATAGGTTGAGAAAAAGAATTGTTCAATCTCCTATAGAAATGCATCTATATAAACTCTGTCACGTAAACAGTGATGAAACAATTTGTTGCTTATACCTTCACATCTGCGGCATTTATTACAATTCACACCAGTGTAGGGGTGTCCATGTACTTTGGAGCAGTTCTTGGTAACGTACATACCTGTAGATTTGTATTGTATGATTATTTAGTGATTAACAGGGTGACCTCAATATATTCAGATGAATTATTATTCAGTCAGTGGAGCTCACCTTCTGGGCATTTCGGGCAGCACAGTGAGTCTGGAAGTTGGAATTGGTTTTCTCGGCATGTTTCGACACATAGAGCACTAAGCAACCCCACAAAAATTGCCTGGAATTATGAAAGCAATGTTGTATATAACTCTCAAATTACATCTGAATCAGGGATTAGAAACCGTTCAAGACAAGAAAATGGAAACCAAAAACAATTTTTGCAGAATGTAGAAAACAAGAACAAAGTCCCTGTCAGTCGTTCCAGAGTGAAAAGATTATTTACATGCTTGGTAATGGTTTTACTTTATCATGTTGTTTACACCAACAAACTAAATCTTTTTCCGCAGTAGTTAAAATATTTAGTTGGCACATGAAACAGCTGTAACACTTACCAAAACTCGTTTGCTGTGTGTCAGGTTCATTGTAGCTTGTAGGCTTCTTACCAATGTCCTCTGAGAACACTTTATGCTTGACTCTCTGCTTTTAAACTCCAGGAACGGTGACACATTTAAGGTGTGGCTTCTATAAGAGTTCCTGTAAAGCACTTTGACTATCTGCACCCATATGCAGTCAGAGATCAGCCGTGTTTAACTGAAGGGTAATATATACATGTACATGTGCAATGGGGCTATAAGCACAAATTAAGAAAAACATGCTTACACAACTCCCATATTGTGTATGACAAAACCATAGAAGTGGTTTGTTTTGTTTAAAAATATGATAAATGTATGAGGTGGCAAGGTAATACTTTAGCAAAGTTTGTACTATTTTCTGTTTATTTTGATAAAAGAATGAATTTTTGTTCAAAACTCAAATATAAAATATATTAAAAATACATTAAGAAAATTATTTAAAAAAAAAGAAAGATTCTGAAAGCATTGAAGGAAATCCCATATTACTTTAATATAGTTTTACAGTAGTGACAATAAATATATTTTATCATATTTTTAAATAAGGTAGAAATTTATTTCAATAGAAATAAATGGTGATTATCTTTGAGGTGGACACCAAACCTAATATATCTGAGTCTAACCATGTCATGTCAACAAACATTTATTATCATGTTAATTTTTGTGACTTCAACCCCGACAGCAGGGGTGCTTTTCACCCCAAATGCCATACTTTTACATGTTCTTCTGTTGCTTTAATTACCTTAAACAAACAGGCATTAAAAAACAAAAAACATCAAATATTAGATCAAATTAGCACAGAATCAACTTTGTGCTGATGCACTTGGTTGCATCAAGAATCAGCCAAATATGCATCTTGAAAAGCGGATGTTTTGGACATCTAGTGGTTTAGAGGAAAATAAAATCAAAGGTGCCTCAACAAGGCATTTTTGCTCACTGGATATTTTCTCTTTTTCGGACCATTCTCTGTGAACCCTACAGATGGTTGTGTGAGAAAATCCTAGTAAATCAGCAGTTTCTGAAACACTTGGATCAACAACTATGCACATTCACTTGAAAGACCTTTTTTCCCCATTTTGATGTTCAGTTTAAACTTCAGCAGATCACCTTCACCATGTCTACATGCCTAAATGCATTGAGTTGCTGTCATGTGATTTACTGATTAGATATTTGCATAACGAGCAGTTGAACACTTTATTGTATCTAATAAAGTGGTTGGAGAGTGAAAATGAAATCATTGAAGAAAATATATTTACATTGATCATGAGAAGAGGCAACTAATTTTAGAATCTGGACAGATTTGCTATCACAGCAGAATTCGCCTCTCCTCGTAATTCCTGTTCAACGAGTTTTATTTTTTGTTGACTGTTGTATAGCAATTACCCATAGCAACACGCTAGCCTCAATGATAGTGTCACTGTCAACACAAGTTAAATATTACCAGAGTGTTTAAAGCTCATATGATTAAAATGTAAGATATGGTTTAACTGTGAGTTTCCTGTGAGTTTACTGCTGTTATAGCAAACTGCCTACAGTATATGAATACCTTTTTCAAATTTCTAATCCATTGTGTCTTGCATCAAAATCAAAGGTGCATGTAGTTGAGCACCTTTTTAGAAAAGCACACTTTTCTTGGCATTTAACCTCAACCCCAACTTTCTCATGCGAACGAGAACATCTCGATGTTGAACCGCCAGATGCTTCGATTGAGCTAGAATCAACCAATCAGTCTGCATACATTTAGTTTAGTATGCAGATGCCCTGGAGTCACAGCGAAGCCAGAGCTGCATCCACACACTTCGTGAAAGTGCGAGGTGATAAAACATGCATTTGTTTTAATTTTTGAGTAAATGTTTTTTGTACAACCAAAAAAACAGAACAAACACCAGTGGCCTGTAACATGAAGCTATAGCTGAACAAACTCGGAGGTATAGAGTAGGTTGGATTTGTTTGGTTGACAAAAGCAAACAAATCCAACTTGTTGTACATCAAGTTCAGTGGGTTCACATGTTTGATAAACTCTGGAGTGTGTGTACCTGAAACTGTGACATACAACGAACAACCAATGGCCATGTTCAAAATCACATACTAGGTACTTAATTTGAATAAGTAATTACTTTGTGACTTATATATATTTATACACCAATCAGGCATAACATTATGACATGTGACAGGTGAATAACACTGATCATCTCTTCATTGCAGCACCTGTTAGTGGCTGGGATATATTAGGCAGTAAGTGAGCATTTTGTCCTCAAAGCTAATGTGTTGGAAGCAGGTGAAGGGGTGGATTCTGGAATCCACTGCCGCTTCAATATATATATTTTGAGCGATTTATCACGAAATTGTCTTTCTAAAAATTGAATTAGTTAGAATGACTATATTCAACTTATGTTAAAGCCTTTAATTTCCTTTTCATTTTCAAACACTAGAAAAAAATGTGTATTGTCTGTACCTCTGACTGAGAGAAAAGTACAACTTATCAGTATGTTTTGGGAAAGTTTCCTGTTCAGTGCAGAGCTCAGATCAACTTCAGCCTTGAAGAAGCTGTTAATCATGTGTATCTTTGTATGTGCGCTAAGTGTTCTGTATAGGTCCGTTATGGGTTCTGGTGGACAACTGGGACTCTGCTTGAGACGTGCCGACGCCTTGTCCTGACTTAACAGGACATTCTGTGCCTAAGTTCAGGGTCTGATCGTCAGCATCATAATGGAAGGAGATATGCTTCTAACTATCTGTCCATGAGTGGAAAATTACCAGTTTTGTCTAGTTTTCTTAACCAATCAGTATCTTAGTAATGACGTAGTTAGTGGACTCTGTTAGAGTATAATTGTTGTGGAAATGTGAACGTACGAGAGAGAGAGAGAGAGAGGCCTACGAACTCCTTGTGAGACTTGGAGCTGGCTTCTGCTGATGAAACTGCAAACTATTCTTCAGTAAAAATTTCTTCAATTAATTTTTTTAAACTCTGACTCCAGGTCTTCATTTATCATATCTGGTCTTTTGTGTCTTTAACTGTATAATCCCCTACTCAGGAAAAATGGGGAAGCATAAGGATTTGAGCGAGTTTGACAAGGGCTAAATTGTGATGGCTAGACGACTGGGATTGAGCATCTCTAAAAGGAACAGTGGTGAACTGGCGACAGGGTGAGCTTCAGAACTGGACCACGGACCAATGGAAGAAGGTGGGCTGGTCTGATGAATCACGTTTTCTTTTACATCATGTCGCTCACCTGGGGAACACATGGCACCAGGATGCACTATGGGAAGAAGGCAAGTCAGCAGAGGCAGTGTGATGCTTTGGCCAATATTCTGCTGGGAAACCTTGGGTCCTGCCATCCATGTGGATGTTACTTTGACACGTACCATCTACCTAAGCATTGTTGCAGCCTTTCGTGGAAACGGTATTCCCTGGTGGCTGTGGCTCTTTCAGCTGGATAATGCGCTCTGACACAACGCAAAAATGGTTCAGGAATGGTTTGAGGCGCACAACAACGAGTGTGAGGTGTTGACTTGGCCTCCAGATCTCAATCCATTCCAGCATCTGTGGGATGTGCTGAACAAACAAGTCCATGCTTGGCCAGTCCATCACGTTTACCCTCAGCTTCTTTAGCAAGGCAGTGGTCATCTTGGAGGTGTGTTTGGGGTTGTTATCATGTTGGAATACTGCCCTGCGGCCCAGTCTCTGAAGGGAGGGGATCATGCTCTGCTTCAGTATGTCACAGTACATGTTGGCATTCATGGATCCCTCAATGAACTGTAGCTCCTCATTTCCGGCAGCACTCATGCTTGACAGTAGGTAAGACACACTTGTCTTTGTACTCCTCACCTGGTTGCCGCCACACATGCTTGACGCCATCTGAACCAAATAAGTTTGACTCGGTCTCATCAGACCACAGGACATGGTCCCAGTAATCCATGTCTTTAGTCTGCTTGTTTTTAACAGACTGTTTGCAGGCTTTCTTGTGCATCATCTTTAGAAGAGGCTTCCTTCTGGGATGGCCGCCATGCAGATCAATTTGATGCAGTGTTTGGCGTATGGTCTGAGCACTTACAGGCTGAGCCCCCACCCCTTCAACTTCTGCAGAAATGCTGGCAGCACTCATATGTTTATTTCCCAAACACAACCTCTGGATATGACGCTGACGCTTGATATCAACAATTGAATTGCTACAAGTAAAAATGTTAATTTCTGATGTCATGACTGTGATTGTTACTAGTAAGACAGCCGTTTTAGATATCAGAAATTATATTAATATCAGGAATTCATTTCAGATATCAGAAATGAATATTTTTACGAGTAGAAATTAAATTGTTGATATCAAGAATAGATATTTGCACTAGTAACAATGTAATTGTTGATATCAGAAATTGCCATTGTTACTAGTAAGAATTTTATTCCTGATATGTGAAACTGGAATTTCAACTAGTAAGAAATCAATTCTTGATATCAACAATTGAATTTGAATGGCGGCCTATAGCGAGATTTCACTATAGTAAAAATACAATTGTTGATATCAAGAATGATAGTTTTTACTAGTGGAAATTGAATTGTTGATATCAAGAATGAACTTTGTTACTAGTGGAAATATAATTCTTGATATCAAAAATTGCCATTGCTACTAGTGGAAATCTAATTCCTGATATCAAGAATTAACATTTTAACTAGTTAAAGTTCATATCCTGAGAATGAATAAAAGTCAAAACGGCTTGCCATACCTTCTGCCCATTCACACCTGAGACCTTGTAACACCAACGAGTCACGTGACACTGGGGAGAGAAAATGGTTAATTGGGCCCAATTTGGACATTTTCACTTAGTGGTGTACATTAATGACTGTGTGTTGAGTTATTTTGAGGGGACAGCAAATTTACACTGTTATACAAGCTGTACACGCAGTACTTTACACTGTAGTAAAAGTGTCTTTTCTTCAGTGTTGTCACATGAAAAGATAAAATAAAATATTTACAAAAATGTGAGGGGTGAGGTATCTGTGAGATACTGTATATATATATATATATATATATATATATATATATATATATATATATATACATATTATATATAAAATCTACATCTACAGTATATCTAATCTCTATCTATCTCTCTCTCTCTCATATATATATATATATATATATATATATATATATATATATATATATATATATATATATATATATATATTCTAGGTTCATGCATTCTTTTTTATTATTTAATAGTAGTAGTAAATAGTAAAGAAGCACCATTCTGAAAAAAAAGCTGAGAAAAAAAGTCTATGTCTGAATGGGATTCAGAACAATGATTAAAACATAGACTGTGTAGATCTAGTCCAGTCCGATACATCTTAGTGGCTTCAACATTTCATTCAGTAATTTTAGGCACTTTTGATTTATATACTGTTACATGAGCATAAGCAATGATTCTGTCACTTGTTTCTGATTTTTTCTTTACTTGTTTTTTGGATGCAGAGATTCTGTACTTTTTCAGAAGATGCTTAATAACGCCCCCTACCTTTATAGCAGTGAAAACACAGATTGTGGAAAATTCAAACAATGGTAGGGAAAGATCACCCAAAAAGGAATTTTGTCATTATTTACTCTCCCTCATGTTGTTCAAAACCTGTATGAGCTTCTTTCCTCTATTAAACACAAAGGAAGATATTTTAAAGAATGTTGGTAACCAGACAGTTGATGGTAGCCATTGACTTCCATTGTAGGAAAAAAAACTTTTAATTTTACAATAAGAATATGATAAAATAACTATATAGATTACTGCAATTTAAACAGAGAAAAACTGTACTAAAGAAAGCAGTACAATACAGTTAAAATTACTACATGACAGTGTTAAAATGTTTTTTTGGCAGGCAGATTTTCAATTGCCTCTATACAAAAAGAAAACGTATCACATTTTATAAATTCGTGTCGTACTTTACAGATAAAAATATGTTGAAATACAGCAAAATTATGTTAAAGGGGACATAATACGCACAGTTTCTGCTAATCTCATGTTAATCTTGCTCTTTCTGGAGAAGAGCATACAAGGAATTGTATGATGTGAAATATATTTCCGCTCGGCGGAAATTTTCTCACTGAAGCTCCATCACCTCGGACAAAGAGCTCCCAACACAGGTCCCTGGGAAAGGAACCAAGGTTCTTTCCACATGATTAAGGCACGAAAGCATTGCCTTGGTCTTGAGCCACCACTGCAAAGGTCTCATGTACAACAGGCCAAAAGGTTTCATGTTGGACCCAGCTTCTATCAGATCTAACAGTCTCTGAAACTGCTTGACAGTGAGTGACTGGCCTAGCTTTAACTATTTTATGGCTGAGAGAATCGAAGCGATACGAGCAGGAGACAGGCATGCCTGCATCATCATACCACACTGAGAAAAGAGGGCCTCTGAGCTGGAGCAAGCACACTTTTCTTGGCATTTAACCTTAACCCCAACTTTCTCATGTAAACTAGAACATCTCGATGTTGAACCGCCAGATTGAATTGCCAGCTTCGATTGAGCTAGAATCAAACAATCGTCGATATAGTTTAGTATGCAGATTCCCTGGAGTCACAGTGAAGCCAGAGCTGCATCCACACACTTCGTGAAAGTGTGAGGTGATAAAACTAGGCCAAAAGGAAGAACTTGATATTGGTACGCTTCGCCCCTAAAAGCGAACCTCAGAAACTTCCTGTGGTGTGGAAGGATGGATACGTGGAAGGATGATCCTTGAGATATATTGTGACAAAACAGTACGCAGCCCTGATTTGTGACACGATTTGCTTGAGAGTAAGCATTTTGAATTTGAGTTTCCCTACAGAGTGATTCAATATTTGAAGATCTAAAATCAGATGTCACCCCCCATCCTTCTTTTCAATGCAATTCTCTAATCTGAAGAGAAGATCTACGAGAAAGAGAACAGGACAACATCTGGCCCAATCTCATCTCTTTCCCACCCATGCTGAGTTCCTAACCCCTCACAGCCTCTTCCCCTCAGGTCTCAGTCAGTCATGCAAATTTCACAAATCTATTGTTTCAAGCTGTTTTATATGTGGTCAATATAAATTATGTTTTATTAACAAAGTTCGGGAGGAGCAGGTTCAGATAATTAATCTTATTGGCACAAGTGGCACATTCAGTTAATCAACTCAACCAATGACAAGAGGTATAAATACAGCAGACTTAACTCTGTTCATCTGAGAGTTTATCCACATCCCTCCTCCACCCCTTCTCCTCACTTCTAGTTCCATCTATTTTTATCACAATGGGAGGGAGTACTTCAGGTTCGGGCCACAATTATGTGCTTGGAGCCCTGCCCCCGGACAGCACGCCAAATACATATGCCCGGGTCCTACTCACCCAGCTTTGTGTGGGCTTCGAACCCAGGTCTCCAGTGAGGGAGTCAGATGCTCTAACAAGGAGGCTAAAGGCTGCAACCTCTAGCATCTGTCACTAGAGTGTCTCTTGAGTTCAGAGGAGTGAGGTTTACTCGCTCAGCGACTTCTAGCTGGCTTTCGTAACATACGCATAACTTTTACTCTATTTAATTGTATGTATATATGAACTTGTGAAATATTTCAGTCTTTCTGTGGTTGAGCACGAGACGCAACGCTCTACTTCTGTTGTGCCTTGTGTGAAGAGCTGGCAGACAGCTGCTCCTGCCCAGCAGCCCCAGAGACATGAGTTTGGCGAGGCAGGAATCTCTGGAACGCCACCGCCTGCTTTTTAGCATCCTGAAACCTCTGGGTGACAGAATTTACTGCATCAATCAAGGGGTCAGCATGAGAAAGCGGGGCTTTGAGGAGAAAGTTCTTTTCCTTCTCTTTCATTCCTGTGAGGTTCACCCAAAGATGGTTCTCAGTGGCCACCAGGGCTGCCATAGAACGGCCCTCTGATTTGGCCGTCTCCTTGGTGGCCCGGAGAGATAAATACCTAGCCTGATGCAGTTTTCGATCCATGTCAGCGCTGACCTCCTGTTACATCCTCCCCTTTTGTCTAGGGGAGGCAGGAGAGTAACATATAGAAATAAAAATGAATAAAAACAAGTCACTGTGGAAGAACAAGGTCAACGATGAGAGAGAGTTGGTTCTGTCAGCACTCCCAGAACTCACACAAACACAACATATCTCTTTCAAGGTTTTATTCAAAGTAAAGTCTCTTACAACCATTAAGAAATCAGTCAAAACAATAACAAACTCAAACAAGTGAAAATAACAAGACACTTCTAGCTTTGGGGAGGGGGTTAAAACCAACTGTAAGTAAGCGAGTAAGCTAACTGGAGTAAGGGAGTCTAAATAACCTATTAAATAAAAACATCAAATAACCAACAAATCTCTTACCTGACTACCTTACTAACCGAAAACAGGCAAAAACAAGGGTTAGTAAAAACACCCACCTCCCTACTGCGTCTGCAAACAACGATAATGGGGCAGTTCTATTACACACTGGCACAACAGCAGATACAACAGGTGTTTCTTAAAGAAGCTTTCACAACAGTAACTGCAACAAAAGTTCTGGGAGGGAAGACAGGCCACACTCTCTCTGGGGAACTGCCAGCTCCCTCGGTGTAAATGCAAGTTCCTCTCCATACTCTAACGAGGAACAGGTGGCATCAATTGGGCTCCTGCAAGAGGACAGGGAGGAACAGAGGAAACAGGGCAAAAAACTACACTTCCCAGCAGGCAGTTGACATCAAGAAGACACAGTCACATACACATTCATAAAATTAGACAACAATTAATGACATACGTCCTGGGACGTAACACCCCCACCCATAAATTACACATTACCACCATCTATTATAATTCAACATAAATGTACTCACGTACAAAGGCATCAAATACTCACAGGTTAACTGTCTGTACAGTTGGTTCTGGATAATGCATCAACTATGACATTTTCTAAACCCTTATTATGATGAATTTCCAAGTTGTACTCTTGCACAATGAGGGACCAGCGCATTAGGGGTTGATTAGAGTTACACATTCGCGATAAGAAGGTTAGGGGATTGTGGTCGGTATAAACTAACACCAGGGTACAGCTACCTCCAACATAAACTTCAAAATGTTGCAGCACCAAGAGAAGGGCTAAGGTTTCTTTCTCTATGGTACTATAATTCTGCTGGCACTTGGACAGTTTCCTGGAGAAATAACATACCGGGTGGTCTACTCCAGAGGTATCTTCCTGCAGTAGAACTGCTCCTACCCCAGTTGCACTTGCATCTATCTGCAATTTAAAAGGCAGAGTGAAGTTCGGGGCGAGAAGCACAGGGTCATTACACATAATGTCCTTTGCAGCGGCAAAAGCATCAGCACACTCTGCTCTCCATATAAACTTCTTAGAAGGACTCAGGAGGTTAGTTAATGGAGAGACTACAGTGTCGAAATTCTCACAAAATCGTCGGTAGTAGCCCACCATTCCCAAAAATCTTCGCAACTCTCGTTTATTTAAGGGAACTGGAACTTCTAGAATGGCTGAGACTTTAGCTTCCACGGGACGAACTTGACCATGACCAACTTTCTTACTCAAGTAGATTACAACAGCTTTTGCAAAGTCACATTTTGCCAGGTTCAAAGTCAACGAAGCTTTAGCCAAACGACTAAAAACCTCTGTGAGTGTGCCTAGATGGTTTTCCCATGTATCTGAAAAGATCACCACATCATCTAGGTAAGCTTCACAGTGTTCTACTCCAGATAACACTCTCTGCATCAAACGTTGAAAGGTGGCGGGTGCATTTCGCATCCCAAAACCCATTACAGAATATTGCAGGAAGTTATCTGGAGTAACAAAAGCAGATATTTCAGAGGCCTGGTCTGTCAATGGCACTTGCCAATAGCCTTTTAACAAGTCCAGTTTGGTAATGAAACGGGCTGCACCAACTCTGTCAACACAGTCCTCTAACCGAGGCAATGGGAAAGAGTCTGGCTTGGTAAGACTGTTAACTTTGCAATAGTCTGTACAGAATCTAAACTTAGCATCAGACTTTGGTACAAGCAGACAGGGTGAGCTCCAGGGGCTTTGACTAGGCTGAGCAAAACCATGTTGCAATAAGTACTTCACTTCCGCTTTTATTACCACACGCTTTTGTTGGTTAACTCTGTAAGGATGCTGTTTGACAGGTGGGGAGTTTCCAATATCCAAATTACAGTAGTTTGGCTGGGAATATCAGAAAACAGCATGGGGAACCTACTCATTAGACGTACCACATCCACACGTTAGCATGTAGGGAGATGAGCAAGATAAGTCTCTAGACCATTTAGGGTAGCAGAGTTCTTGAGGCGTTCACAGGATATGTTGGCATTACTCATATCTAAGCCATCCTGTGTAGGAGCGTAAACAGGTAAGTAAACAGCAGCAGTGACAACAGGAGTAACCCTGCTATTATGGAAAGTGACAACCTTATTTGGTGCAACATATGTTTTTAACATGTTTATATGGCATACCCTAGTCCAGTGGTTCCCAAACCTGTCCTGAAGGACCACCAGCACTGCACGTTTTGGATGTCTCTCTCATCTAACACACCTGATTCAACTCATCAGCTCATTAGTAGAGACTGCAAGACCTGAAGTAGGTGTGTCAGATAAGGGCAACATAAAAAATGTGCAGTGCTGGTGGTCCTTCAGGACATGTTTGGGAACCACTGCCCTAGTCTTTCTCCTATGATCAGGCATATTAACAGCATAGTCAGTTTCACTTAGTTTTTCCTTATTTGAGTACGGACCAGAAAATCTAGCCTGCAAAGGTGAGTTTTGAATGGGAAGTAACACCAACACAGAGTCCCCTGGCTGAAAGCTGCGGTTTAGACTCTTAAGATCAAAACGGGACTTCATCTTGGCCTGAGCGGTTAACAAATGACTTTTAGCCAAACTACGAACTTGGTGATTTGTGCTGTTTGAAAATGATCCAGATCAATGTCTTTGATTTAAAAAAATAATGAATTTGTATGATTTCTATAACTGGTATTATGAGTTACCCTTATAGATCTTTTTTGCAAGATAGATAATGATGATAGTCTGCTTTTATAAGTATGGCTCCAAACCACGGCACAGTAATTTAAATATTGTAATATCAGATTGATTGCAATAAAAAATGTGGAATGATTTGTGGTCCAGAACATTCTTTGCTTCTGGAAAGTTTACTGTGTACATACATGACCTTTGTGGGATTTCTAGCTTATTTTATCATCTATTATCACCCCAAGAAACTTATTTTCATGAACCCAATTTATGTCCCCACGTAACGCGGGGAACAAACTCACAGATATCAGGATGAACAGGAAACAGGTATTTTAATGAAGAATTCTTGACAGACTAGAACACACGTACACATTGACGAGTTCGGACAAAGGACTGAAAGACGTGGGGTGTATATATATATATATATACACAAACACATGAGGAGTGATTAACAAGGCACAGGTGAACATTACTAATTAGACAGACTGGGGAGAAACTAAGTCACGGGACAAACCAAAAACCACAAAGAAGAGGGGAGACAAGACTATACATGTAACATATCGCCCCCTCCCGGGAAGGCCAGAACGTAAGAGGCCGACTGAGAAGGGAGGGTGGGGGTTCAGGAGGAGGGCGTGGAACAAAAGAAACAAAAAAAAGTCCAGGAAACAAAAAAAAGAGTCCAAGGAGGTGTGGAAGGTGGAAGGAGCCAGGAGTAGGAGGAGCCAGATGGTGGTCCCGAGACCAACCAGGACGAGGCCCCAGGGCGGAGTCAAAGGTGGGAGGAGCCTGGGTGGAGTCGGCAACTTGATTGAAGACGACACCCTGGGGACGACCAACGGAGATGCAGCTATGGATGGAGATCCTGATGGAGTTGATGAGCCGATGAGCCCACGCGCAGTCAATGGTGCTGGAGACCGAGGAGGAGCCATGACGACGAGCATTCGAGGTGGAAGCGGATGTCCAGAGGGCAGAAGCTGAACCGGTGGGACCGGGGACAAAGGCGGGGGGAAGGCGGAGCCATACAAAGCCGTAGGTGCAGGCAGGTGGACAACTGACCAAGGCGGAGCCGGAGAGATGAGGGAGCCCGGAGAAGCCGTTTGACCGATGGTGTCCAGTGGAGCTGAGGGAGGGAGGAGCCAGGGCACATCCGAAGAGTCTCCGGGCCGAGGCGAAGCAGGGGGCACAGAGGCTGGAGGCAGAAACAGGGAATCCTCTATGGATGATGGAGGTAATGGCCTGAAGACCCTGGACAGCTCTACCTGGCATGTATGAGATGTTGAGGGGCTGAAGGACATCAATAGTGATGGGCACGAGGGACTGACTGACTGAGGTGGTGGGAGAGGGAGGCTGGGAGGGAACATTGGCGATACTTGGGACGCTGGAGAATCAGAGGATGCAGGAAGAACTGGGAAAAACATCTCCATAAAAGTCCTCATACTAATTACCAAGGGCAGAGCATGTCTGATCTACCGCGGCTCATCAACGAAAGGTGTTGCCGGCTCACGCACCTGGTCAGAACCTTGCGATGAGGCGGGCTCCGGGGCGATGTAATCCTCCGACCTTGTCCTCGGTCCTGGCTCGTACATCGCAGCGGGCGTACCTCCTCGGTCTGCGGTGGGCTCAAGCGACATCTCCGTCGGTTCACTCGCTGGTGGTAGATGGCTGATCTCAGGCGGCACTGGAGTCGGAGTGGGGCTGGTGAGATCCCTGAGGACCCACACCGGGCAGGCGAGGCTTTTTGCGCTCGTTCAGACTGGCCATGTAGAATGCGCACAGGGAATGATCCGGAAAGTCTGTAAGGCTTGCCAGATAGATAAACGCGCAGGTGTGGGTCTCAAGGTTTTTCTGCTCCTGCTACAGGCATAGCAGCAGCTTAGCAGCTGAAGTCATGCTGTGTTCTGTTTAAGGTCCGAACTTCTGTCACGTAACGCGGGGAACAAACTCACGGATATCAGGATGAACAAGAAACGGGTATTTTTAATGAAGAATTCTTGACAGACTAGAACACACGTACACATTGACGAGTTCGGACATAGGACTGAAAGACATGGGGAGTATATATACACAAACACATGAGGAGTGATTAACAAGGCACAGGTGAATGACATTACTAATTAGACAGACTGGGGAGAAACTAGGTCACGGGACAAACCAAAAACCACAAAGAAGAGGGGAGACAAGACTATACATGTAACAGTACTTATATCCATACTTGTGTTTTCTTTTTACAGTACCAAATAACATGCATTTAGTTTTATTAATGTTTAATGATAATTTATTTGTTTCAATTTGCACATTTCTGAAGTAGTAATCTTTAGTAGCTGTTTTAAATTCCCATCATTACAAAAAATATTTGTATCATCCACAATTAGAACTAATTTTACTATTTTTGATACTTTGCAAATGTTGTTTATATATAGCAGAATAATTTTGGACCCAATACTGACCCCTGATGGACGACACAAACAATCTCCAAGCATGACAGTGAATATTCCCCTATTTCCTGTTACTTAAATAACTTTTCACCCAGTGCAACACTACCCCCCTGATACCATAGAGTTCCCGTTATCTTATCTTAATCATCTTAATTGAATAACATTTTGGTTTCTGACTCCATGAATAATTTAATTTGACTCCAGTTGTAAATGACTTCTAATTTTGCAATGTTTCTGATGTAGCAGCTTGAGATTAATAATGAGATTAATTTTGATTTAATTTAAATCTTTGATTATTCTGATTGTCTCATATTTTCAACTATTTGTTCAGAATTCATATTGGCAGATCATGTTCTCATGGACACACACTCTAGTTCTGATCTTTAGTCAGAGTTTACTAATGCATTTGCAGGGCTGGGTAGGTTACTATTAAAATGTAATTCACTACAGATTACAAAATATATTCTTTAAAAAGTAATTTGTAACGTATTTTGTTACATTACTCAAGTTTAGTAACTTAATCTATATACTTTAGAATACTTTGTTATACTAATAAGCGTGAAACAAACAAAAAAAGGAAATTGCAAGTTTTTATCTCACAATTCTGACTTTTTCCGTCAGAATTGTGTGATATAAAGTTGCAATTGCGAGTTATAAAGTCAGAATTATAAGATATAAACTCGCAATATTGAGAAAAAAAAAAGAGACATAAACTCACAATATTTAGAAAAGTCAGAATTATGATATAAAAACTCACATACTAAATTCACAATTACAAGAAAAAAAGTCAGGTTTATTTTTGCAAGTTTATATCTCCCAATTCTGACTTTATAACTTGCAATTGTGAGTTTAAATCTCGCAATTCTGAGAAAAAGAAGCCATAATTGTGAAATGCAAACTCACAATTGTGAAGGGAAAAAACAAATTGTGAGAAAAAGTTGCAGTGACCAGTGAATTATAAAATGACTCACAAACAACCATCACAAAACATGAAAACAGTCGTGGATCATCAGGTCATGACAGGTGTAATGATTAGGAGTCAACGTGTAAAATCCAAGTGCAGCTTTTATTTGAAAATGTGGTCAGACAGGCAAAGGTCAACACAACGGCAAACAATAACCATGGGGAACAGACAGGCTTGTAGTAGTATCCAGGCGGGAGGCAGGCAGAAAAACATCAGAAAACCAGGAACAGACAGGATCAGGCGACGGGTAGACAAAACCAGGAACAGACGTTCAGAATTGCAATACTAGGAAAGACAATACTTCGCAAAGTGGATGTGGGTGAGTGGAGCTTTTATAGTGAACCATGAGAAACATGTGAAACAGCTGGTGGGTGATCAGTGATTGGGTTAGAGGATTATGGGAAGTGTAGTGTGGTGTATGGAGTGCATAATGTGAGCGGGTGACCTCTGGTGGTGAGTGGATGTAAAATGGTGGACCGGATTCATGACAACAGGACAATTAAGTTGACAATTGACTTTTTTTTTTTTAATAAATTGAGTCATTTTGTCTTGTTCAGGACAGTACTAAATAAAAATAACAATTTTTATGATCCGTCTTAAAAGTATTAAAATGTTGATGAAACTCAACTCTTTTTCAGACTGTCAGAGTCAGAGAATCACCAATTGCTGTTTAAATGACATTAAAATTCAAAGTAATCACTTTGGTAATCTAAAATACTTTTCAGATGTAACTGTAATCTGATTACCACCCATTTAAAATGTAACTGTAATGAAATACAGTTACTCAAATTTTGTATTTTAAATACGTAACTAAGTTTCATTACTCCCCAACCCTGTGCATTTGCGTCAAACCGCTCTATGCTTGTTCATACAAAAACAGTTTTGTTTGTCACGATTCTGCAACTTGCTACGTCAGAAAACAAAAGGTCCCACACAATGTGCTACATACTCCTTTCATTGAGCCTTTGGTTTGACCTATCCTGACGCAGATTTGTGGAAATACCAGACTCTACTTAATCTACTGGTTATAATGATTTCAAGGAATCCAAAATAAATCAAGATTTAGCACCCAAATATTTATGCAGCTGTTGCTAAACCTTTTCTCGTGCCCAAAGGTCACACGCCTAGTTTTGGAGATGAAAACAAATGGTTATGAAAGATCTTTATTGGAGCATCTCCCAGACCAGAAAAACAAGTATTGTTTTCTTTATCCTGGCCTGCTCTATTGATATGGGGGTGAAACCACCTTACCAGTTGCACCAGAAGTATTTATATTGACATCTCATAGATTTGTGAGATTTGCATAGCTAGCTGAAACCTGAAGGGAGGGTGTAAGGTGTCAGGAACTGAGCAATGAGATGAGATTGAGATGAGATGAGGCCAGATATCGTCCTGTGCTCTTTCTCGTAGATCCTCTCTTCAGGTTAGTGAATTTTATTGGGTTTTTTTACAGGATAGGTAAAAATCTTGTATTCAGTCTTGGTAAAATCCATCTTTACAGTTGGGCCTAAAGAAGACCAAAAAATAACCCTAAAGGTCCTGCAAACGTTATGGGAATGTCTGGGTTTAGAGCACACTGAGGCAAAGTTTGTGGATGAGTCATGTACCCACTGGGGAAAAAAAAAAAAACATCTCTGAGTTGCGATGGAGACTCCAGTTCCTGCAAAGGGGTGGACTTCTGGTGCTGCTGCCTTGATCCAATCCTCCACAGAGGGTTGCTTCGGGCAGTGGTACTGGTGATCTGAGGATCGGGGAACCACCGCACTAGGACTAGGAGTCTCAAAGGTGTGCACCAGCCGTATCCTACGGAGCTCCCCCTGATGACTGGATGTCGATAGCTCCATCGGAGTTTAAGCCAGACTTCTCTGGAGAGGACTATTCGGTGGCGTTGCCTCCTTCAGGAATGGTAGTGGTGCCCAACTCAGATCCGGAGATGATGGCTATGTTTTCCCGGGCTGCCAACAGGGTCAGGCCCATGTGGAACCCTCCACCGTTCCACCCTGTCTTGCAGCCGCCTAGGGAACAGTATCTCTTTCGTGGCTTAATGCACTTTTAATAACACTATTTAATATCAAGCACGGTCTAGCAACAGTAGACTGCATTTTACAACACTCACTTATTTGGATGTTAAGTTTTACTTAGGAAGGAATGAAAGGATGGTGTGCTGGGCGGAATTCGACAGCGGCACAATAATTGTTATAAATTGATTATCTTGTTTTCATAATCTTTGGAAGCCAAAATCGAAAAATCAATTACGGTTCATTGAACAAACCTGTCATTTCGGAGTTGTCAGTGGTTCATAAGATGATTTAGAAAGTATAAGTAAATGATTAATAAATGATGTAAATGTACATTTATACATCTTATTATTTAGACATAGTTACTCAGTGTGTTAATAAATGCTTTAAGACATATTACTTCTGTAATTCATGATTTATTCAGGTAGCTATGAAACATTTAGTTTCCCTTTTCTGTTTAGAAGATAACTAAGTATTTAAATCTTCTTTGTAAAAGCTTTATGAGGCATAACACTTTAGAGCTCATAAAAGTAGCTAACTGACAACTACTAAATGTCTTAAAACTACCTGAATCATGAATTACAGTATGAATACGTCTTAATAAAGCATTTATTAACACACTGAGTAACTAATACTATATATCTAAATGATAAGATATATAAATGTACATTTAAATAGATTATTAATCATTTACTTACACTTTCTAAATGATCTTATGAACCACTGACAACTCCGAAATAACAGGTTTGTAAATAATCTAATACTTAATTTAGAAATGCAATTCTTGCAATTGTGAATTAAGTATGTGAGTTTATATCTCATAATTCTGACTTTTCTCAATATTGTGAATTTATATCTCATATTTTTGACTTTTCACAATATTGCAAGTTTATTCCTCATTATTTTGACTTTTCTCAATATTGTGAGTTTTAAATCATAATTCTGACTTCTCAATATTGTCAATTTATATCTCATAATTCTGACTTCTCAATATTGTCAGTTTATATCTCATAATTTTGACTTTTCTCAATATTGCAAGTTTATATCTCATAATTATGACTTTATAACTCACAATTGCAACTTTATATTACACAATTCTGAGGGAAAAAGTCAGAATTGTGAGATAAAAACTTGCAATTACCTTTTTTGCGTTTGTTCCACAATTATTAGTATTCCAAAGTATTCTAAAGTATTTAGATTAAGTTACTAAACTTGAGTAATGTAATGAAATACGTTACAAATTACTTTTTAAAGCATTTATTTTGTAATCTGTAGTGAAACACAGATTTTAAAAGTAACCTACCCAGCCCTGTTGCTACCTTATGTTCACAGTCAAATTTTATACTGTTGATTTTTTTTTAATTTTTCTCCAAATGGAATGCTTAGTGCGTCCCAAGCATGAGTAGTGGGCACTCGTGCAAGGTAAGTAATGACGCACATCCAGTGCAGTAAACCAATCAGAGTGTCATCTCCCATTCCCTTTAAAAGCCAGGTGCGCTTGAACCATGATGGATTCGCTATTTTCATGGCACACCCTCACCCTCATTTTCAGACCAGCACGGCCACGGATGAACGGATGGGAGCGAGTGCATTTTCTATATAAACAACGTGGGCACTGGATGTGAAAATGATAACTGCATTGGGCTGAAACTAGCAAAAAACACTTAGCATTGTATTGCATTTCTTCCAGTTGCTCTTTCTGTTTCAACTCTGACGATGTTGTTCATTTTTTTTGGCATTGTCCCTTTACCAAAATGTTTTGTTGAGATGTCACAGGATTTATTAGGAATGGAATTCATAATGATGGTGTGTTGTGTTGGAAGGATGTTGTACTTGGTTTTGTTGATTATGAGCAATCTAAAAGAAAAGTCAGTTTTATGTTATTAATTTGATCTTGTTACCAGCTCAATTCTACATTCATAAATGTAAATATTTCAATACTAAGCCTCTTTTTCTTTTTTTTTATAAAAGAATTTGGAAAGTATTGTCTGAAAACAAAAAAAGCCTTAAAAACATTGTTTTGTTTCCTTTTTTCAGTGTCATCTAATTCTCACAATTGGTCAATATGTTCAGTTTATATAATATCCTCCGGTTCTTGTTGTTGTTTTTTTCCCCCTTTTGTATTTTGTTGTTTGTTATTACTTGTGTACTGCTTTGTCTTCTCCTTTTCTTGCGAAAGGTAAACCTACGGTGGCCGAGAGAGCTCAAAGCGCTGCAAATAAAAAAACGTGATCATCAGTTTGACAACACATGTGCTGCAAATCCTCACAACACATGCAAATACAAAAACGCGCTACATTTTCAAAAAGCGCTGCAAAGAGCACAAACCACAATGGAAATGTTTCAAGGGGGACCCCAAAAAGTGACGGACCCTACTTGACAACAGCAGAAACTAAAAAATATTAAAATATATTATGTAGGCATTAACTCAATGTAATGTGTTTCACTAACAGAAAAGTGTTTTAATATGTGGCATTGTTGTTAACTCATTAAACTTTATGAGATGATAATTTAGTGGTTGAAAAATATTCGTTAATCATCTGTAGCGTACTAATGTGACGTCATCGTAACGGCCGCCTGAGGCTCGACGACCACGTCATCTGTGAACGTGAGTTTCTAGCAAACTGAAAAACACTTTATTAAAAAAAATAAATACATGAAATAATGTACAGTTGTTTATTTTTGTTTGCAGTTTTTATAGTATTTAATGATTGTGAACACATTGTGCACTCAAATGCCGTACACTATATATTAGGGGTGTGACGAGATCTCGTACCACGACTAAAACGTGACGAGATTTCTCGTCGAGGTGAAAATTTGTCTCGTAGTGCTATCAGTGTGAGGGTGAAATTATCATTGAAGATGCCCCCGCCACTTTCAAATCCTTTGTGTGGAAACATTTTGGTTTTCAGTAGAAATAATAAACGGCGAAAAAATAACACACAAGACACAAACAATATGTAAACATTGTAAGATAACTATACTGTACACCTCGGCAAAGGTTGTACAGACTCATTTTCATTCGCGCAAAATGGAAGCGCATGCGGTGCGGCGCGCTCGTTTTTTCCTGGCGCGCCTTCCTCATGGTTGTGGAGAGCACAGTTCATGGTTGCATAGCAACGACAGAAGAGCGAGCTCCAGAACGCAAAAGAAGGAGGAAGCGACGCGGCCGCGCTTTACACGCTTTTTTAGGCGCGATATGTGAACGGCCCCTAAAGAGGCAGAAAGCATCGCTATCGCTGCTGACGGTTGGACTTCTCGGTGTACGCAGAGCTATATCACAGTTACAGCCACACAATCAATAGTGACTGGGAAATGATCAACTTTGTACTGCAGTTAAAGTGACACTTAAAGTGTTATTTGAATTTTTTATTTATATGTTTACTTTATTTATACTGTTTAATTTATGTTCAATCTGTAGAAAGAAGTTCAGTGAAATTTCTCATGTGAAATTATACAGGGCAGAAAACAATTGGTTGATTTTGTGGCAAAACATTTAGCAGTGTTTGCATGTTGTTTCACTGCAAATAATTCATTAAAATAGAAGTAAAATGACATGCATTACAAGTTGATTTCAAAATGCACCAACATTTTTGCATTTTATAATTTTCAGTTGAATAAAAGACTATTTTCCCTTCATACGTTTCATTATTGAGGATTTCTTAAAAATACTATAAAAATCTCGTCTCGTGAACCCAATCTCGTGTCTCGTCTCGTGGGATAGGGGTCTCGTCACACCCCTACTATATAGGGATTAGTGAATAAGTGAAGAGTGAGTTGAACTGGTTTTGGACGCACGTCCTAGTAGGGTCCGTCACTTTTTGGGGTCCCCCTTGAAACATTTCCATTGTGGTTTGTGGTATTTGCAGCGCTCTTTGTAAATGTAGCACGTTTTTGTATATGCAGCGCGTTTTTGTGTTTGCATGTGTTGTCAAACTGATGATCACGTTTTCTTTTTATTTGCATGTGTTTTTTTTTTTATTTGTGTGTGTTTTCTTATTTGCAGCGCTTTGAGCTCTCTCGGCCATATAAACCTCCCCCTCCCCGCATCATTGGTGGACAGCCAGCCTACACAGTCCGCCGAATACTGGAGGTCCGTCAAGTACGTGGGTCCCTGCACTCCTGGGTCCCTGCCAAGGGCATCTTAGACCCCAAACTAATTAGAGAATTTCACCTGTCAAGAGTTTTTGTTTTGTATGGTGTTGTTTTGGCCATTAGAGGTCTCCATGGGACTATGTCTCTAATCAGGGTTATTGTTTTCACATGTGTCTCATTCTGTGCAGAGTATTTAAGCTGTGCTTTTTCTCAGTATCTTTGCTTGGTTATTATGGTTTCGTAGACCTGTGGCTGCTGTAGGTTCTCGTGTGCTTTAAGAAATTATCTACTGTACTTTCTGGACTATTTTGCCTGAGTTTATTTTGCCGTTTTGAAAGCTTTTGTTTTAGGAAGTTTATTGTTTCTCCTTTTGGAATTTTTTACTTCCTATCTGGATTATCTTCAGTTTTGGTGATTGCCTTCAAGTAGGGGATTGGAACCATTTTTCCTTTGTAATAATAAAATCTTTTGAAGAAATCCAACAAAGCGTCTGACTTTTGGGTTCAACACCTTTCTGTGGCTCAGTGGAGGAAAGTTGGGCTATCACGCCTGAGACCTGAGTTCGAGTCCTGGTGCTGTTTGTGTTTACTTACAATTTGTTCAATTTCTGGAGATAAGGCATGAAGGTCTTCCTGTTGTTCGTTCAGTTTGTGCAGTAACTCCTGCATGTCAAATATTTTCAGTTCCTCTTCCAGTTCTTTTCTCATCCAATCGTGCTCATTTTTAATTTCCTTCGATACGGCTTCCAATTTTCTCCTTTCTCTGGCTTTCTAAAGTTTAAATGGAATTAAATAGGGGGGAAAGAGAGAAACATATCATTACTATAGATATTAAAACAGGGGGATAATGTACAATTTCAAGAAATGGATCCATTTTGTCTTAAAAAAAAATAACTCAGTATCTTTATGGAGATATTTTTACTACCCTAAAGGTAACTTATATATTACAACATGTTTAAAGAGTACCATTTTTTCTGGCAGTAGCTTATATGTCATCACATTTTGAGGTTGAAAAGTGTTGTCCTCCTAACAGGTTTAATAAAATTTATAATAAAAAATATTTAACATTTAATCCATGTCCATCTGGACGTCAACCAATCTGGTTTCAAGAGCGGCCATTCCACAGAAACTGCGCTACTGTCTGTCACGGAATCCCTGCGAATTGCAAAGGCTGGTTCCAAATTGCCCATTGAACTCCGGGTGGAACCCAGAAGATAGACTCACAGAAGCTCCCAGAGACTGACAAAATGCCCACCAGAATCGAGAGGAAAATTGCGGGCCTCGATCAGAGATGATGTCTTGAGGAATGCCAAAGACTCGAAAGACATGGTTTATAATAAATTCAGCAGTCTCTTTAGCGGTGGGCAGTTTGGGTAAGGGAATAAACTGAGCAGCCTTGGAGAATCTATCAACGACGACCATGGTAGTGGTGTTGCCCTGTGAGAGTGGAAGTCCAGTGAAAAAACCATGGAAAGGTGAGACCAAGGTCTGTGAGGTATGGAAAGAGGGTGTAACAATCCCTGGCGTACATGGTGAGAGGCTTCACTTTAGTTACACGTGGGACAGGCAATTACAAACGATGTGACATCCTCCTTAATAGTTGGCCACCAAAAACCATGTCTGGAGGAACTCAAGGGTACGAGAAGTGCCAGGATGACCAGTGAGCCGTGAGGAGTTCCCCCATTGGAGGATCTGGGAGCGGACAGCCTTAGGGACAAACAGACAGTTAGTAGGTCCTCCTCCTGGGTTAGGCTCTCTGGCTTGGGCTTGTTTTACAGTATTTTCCAGCTCCCACCTGATAGAAGCTATTATCTTAGAACTGGGGATAATTGGTGTAATGAGATCTTCCTGAGGAGTGTTTACATAAATTCGGGACAACGTATCAGGCTTTAAGTTCTTGGAGCCGGGGCGGTAGGACAAGATGAACTGGAATCGATTGAAGAATAGGGACCAGCGTGCCTGGCGGGGGTTTAGTCGCTTCGCTTGTTGAACGTATTCTAGGTTCTTGTGGTCCGTAAGAACTTGGAATGGTTGTTTGGCCCCCTCAAGCCAATGTCTCCATTCTTCAAGTGCAAGCTTAACTGCCAGTAACTCTCTATCCCCACGTGATAGTTCCTCTCAGTTGGTGTCAGGCGGTGGGAAAGGAACACACAAGGGTGCAGATTGTTGTCCCCCTTCTGTGACAGCACAGCTCCAACTTCTACGTCCGAGGCATGATGAAGGGAATATCTGGGTTTGGGAGAATAAGAATGGGTGCAGAGGTATTGCCCTTGGTGAGAGCAGATAAAGGAGCTGCTACAGAACTGAAGTTCAGGATGAACTTTCAATAAAAATTGGCAAAACTGAGGAAACGTTGTACTTCCTTAACTGACGAGGGGGAGGGCCAACCCACAATTGCTTGAACCTTTTGAGGGTCCATTTGTATCTGGCCAGGCTTTATGATGAACCCCAGGAACTGGACCTGCTTCACATGAAATTCACATTTTTCAGGTTTGACATACAGATGATTGTCAAGAAGGCATCTGAGAACCTTACTGACATGTTTCACATGCTCTTGGAGGGAACTTGAGAAGATGAGGATATCATCTAAGTAGACAAACACAAATTGGTTAAGCATGTCTCTGAAAACATCGTTAATGAGAGCTTGAAAGACTGCAGGAGCATTAGTGAGACCGAAAGGCATGACTAAGTATTCATAATGTCCAGTGGGCGTGTTGAAGGCAGTCTTCCATTCATCTCCTTGTCTGATGCGCACAAGATGGTAGGCATTTCGCAAATCGAGCTTAGTGAAGATTGAGGCTTTTTGAAGAATTTCTAAAGGCAGTGGCCATTAGAGGCAAGGGATAGCGGTTACAAATAGTGATCTTATTGAGTCCCCTGTAATCAATACATTGCCAAAGTCCTCCATCTTTCTTCCCAATGAAGAACAATCCAGCTCCAGCAGGGGAAGTGGATGGATGGATGATCCCTGCCGCAAGGGATTCGTTGATGTACTTGTCCATAGCGGTTTGTTCAGGTGAGGACAACGAGAATATACGACCTCTAGGGGGACAGGCCCCAGAGAGAAGCTCAATGGTGCAATCGTAGGGGCGATGAGCAGGTAAGGAAGTGGCTTTCTCCTTGCTGAACACTGCCTTGAGGTGGTGGTACTGAGCAGGGACTTGAGAGGGATCTAGGGGTTCCTGGGACTCGAGAACAGGATCAGGGGAGCTCTGGGCCAGGCATGTAGTCTGACAGGTTGACCAGTGGACCAATCAAAGTGCGGGTTATGCTGGAGGAGCCAGGGGTAACCAAGGATAACAGGAAACTGGAGACTGAATTAGGTGAAAACACATGCTCTCCTGGTGCTGGTAAGTGAAGAGACAAAGGGGAGAGGTGAGGTGGGTTATTTTCCCAGGAGCTAACAGTCTTCCATCCAAGGCTGTCACAGTTAAGGGAGCAGGAAGGGAATTAGTAGGGATCTGGAGCCTCGTGGCAAGGGAAATATCCATGATGTTCCCGGCCACCTCGGAATCAATCAAGGCCTGAAGTTGGTGTCTCTTGCCTCCCCAAGTGAGTGTGATAGGAAGGAACAACCCAGAGTCGAAAGGTGAAGCAGTGCTTGTGACTCCCGTTACAGTCCTTCCTTGCCTGTGCGGGACCGGGCGTTTCCCGAGAGCTCGGAGTAGGTAGAAAGAAAATGACCATACAAACCAGAATATAGACAACAGCGCTCTCTCATGCGACTGTCTCGTTCTGAAGCAGAAAGACGAGTCCTACCCAATTGCATGGGTTCTGAAGCATCTTGGGACAATGGTAGTATTTGAACTGGAGTAGGGCTAGCAGATAGAGTGGAAACAGAAGGGCGGTGCAGGTTTCTCTCCCTCAGGCGATTATCCAGCTGGATTGCTTGATCGATAAGATCACGAGCAGGTTCTCTGACAGCCAGATCATCCTTGATCGCCTCAGACAGACCGTTAAGGAAACACACCATGAGGGATTCGTCGTTCCAGCCACTCCCTGCTGCAATTATACGAAACTGTATGGCATATTCAGTGGCACTGACATTACCTTGTCTGAGGGTGAGAAGTCTCTTAGAGGCTTGCCGGCCGCTGAGGGGGTGGTCAAAGACTGATGTTGCCCAGGAGAGAGCCTTACCAGAAAGAAGAGTGATAACATATGCAATCTTGGCCCGATCTGAGGGGAAGGAAGATGGTTGCAATTCAAATGTGAGAGAGCATTGAGTCAGGAACCCATCACATTCACTAGGATTGCCCGAGAAACGTTGTGGTGGAGGCAAGCAAGGTTTTGCCAAAGGAGAGGGCACACGAGCATCCGGAAGGGGTACAGAAGCAGCAATAGAAGCAGGATCTGAAGTGGAGGGCAGCCGATCAAAATCTGATGGATAGAAGTCATGAGATCAGACAGTACCTGTCAGTGTTTAGCCATCAAAGTCTCCTGCTGAGCTAGGGCTGCTTCATGGCATTGGACTGTGGTTACATGCTGAGCCACTGTGGCAAGAAGCTCTAGAGGATTAGGCTATTCTGGCTATTCTTGACATGCAGGAGTTACTGCACAAACTGAACGAACAACAGGAAGACCTTCATGCCTTATCTCCAGAAATTGAACAAATTGTAAGTAAACACAAACACAGTCAGCACCGGGTCTCAATCTCGGGTCTCTGGGGTCAAAGCCCAACTTTCCTCCACTGAGCCACAGAAAGGAGTTGAACCCAAAAGTCAGACGCTTTCTTGGCTGGAAGTGAAGGGTGTGTGGGGATTTTTATTGGGGGTGTAAATTGATGATTGGTGTTTTCACGGCGACAGGTCGTTGAATTTATGAGCAGAAGATGTCAGGGATGTGTTTTCAGAATGCGCAGCAACAGCCATAATGTCTGTGAATGAAACAATGCAAATGAGTTTAATAAATAAGAAGTACTGATGATACATGAAGTAGATAAAATAGAATTAAACAAAGCATATAATGTTTTATGTGAACTAAGATGAAATAGTATTAAACAAATCATTTAATGTTTATATGAAATAGAATTAAATAAAGCATATGAAATTGTGTTATATTTCATACAATGCAGCCCTGAAGTGTCAACTAAACTATTCATTCCCTTTCTTTTCCCTATGTATAGATAAAACGTTATCAAAATTATTCCAGTTCACATAGATCCGTGGACACAACAAATTTTTTCTGTATTATACAAAGTAGACAAGTAATTTGGCAATGTCACTGTGTGAAAAAGACTAAGAGTTATTAGTTTATTAGTTAGATTAAACACCTATGAACTATGGCCATTACATAATTCTCTGTTCATTTACTGTGACACTACATTCAACATTCAAGTAACAAGTTTATCTTGTAGAATAAAAGAGCTTAGGTTTTTGATTTGGCTTCATTTAAAGGCTGATGAGTGCATGATTTGGATCTGGTCTTTTGCCACTGAGCACACATGGGCAGGATGACAATGGACTTAATCACCAGGAGTTTACTGCAGATTTGAAACAACTGAAACAGGAACAGTTCAATAAAGCAGAGGCAACTTAACTGATAGTCAACGCCGTGGTATACAAGCACACTAACAAGCACACTCGGGCCCTTAAGAGAGCAGCCAGAAAAATGGAGCGCAGCTGGAAGAAAACAAAACTATTTCCTGGAGAGAGAGAATGATTAAGTACAGAAAGGCCTTAAAAACTGCTAGATCTGCTTATTTTTCAAATCTTTTAGAAGAAAATAAACACAACCCTAAATATTTATTTGATAAATTGGCTAAATTAACAACAAAAACTTCTGATGTTTCCAAACAGAACAACAGTAATGACTTTATGAACTTCTTCACTTGCAAGATTGACAATATTAGAGAGAAAAGTATAGCCATGCAACTGTCTATTACAGTATCACATCAGACCCCTGAGGAAAAATTCATTCATTCGCTGCTACAGGAGAGGAAGAATCAAACTTGTCATGTCTAAACTTGTTAAATCATTGAAATCAACAACATGTACAGTTGTGTTCAAAATTATTCAACCCCCCAATGCTGTAAATGGTTTTAGAGAATTTAGAGTACATTTGTAATTGAATTCAGAATGAAATCCTACAAGGACTTCTTAAAGAAGCATATGCAACTAAAATGACATCAATTGGTTTTGTAATACAGTAGTAAATGTTTCTTTTGTGAATTCTTCATTGACACAATTATTCAACCCCTTAAAGACTACCACTCTGAAGAACAGAGGTCCATTGAAGTGTTTTCAGTCAGGTATTGAAAGCACCTGTGGATGTCAGGGAGCAGCAATAAAGCCTAATAAGCACCAATTAGGCAGCTTTAAAATGACTGTGATACTCAGCTCCTTCTAGACATTTACTGGTGTGGTTACAAACATGGTGAAGTCAAGAGAATGGTCCAGGAAGACAAGAGAAGAGGTGATTACTCTTCACAGGAAGGGCAATGGCTATAAGAAGATTGCAAAGATGTTAAACATACCAAGAGACACCATAGGAAGCATCATTCGCAAATTCAAGGCAAAGGGCACTGTTGAAACGCTACCTGGTCTTGGCAGAAAGAAGATGCTGACTTTGACTGCTGTGCGCTACCTGAAGCGTAGAGTGGAGAAAAGTCCCCGTGTGACTGCTGAGGAACTGAGAAAAGATTTGTCAGATGTAGGTACTGAAGTTTCTGCTCAGACAATACGGCGCACCCTGCGTAATGAAGGCCTCCATGCCAGAACTCCCAGGCGCACCCCCTTGCTGTCTCCAAAGAATAAGAAGAGTCGACTGCAGTATGCCAAAAGTCATGTGGACAAACCACAGAAGTTTTGGGATAGTGTTCTGTGGACTGATGAAACAAAATTAGAACTGTTTGGGCCCATGGATCAACGCTATGTTTGGAGGAGGAAGAACAAGGCCTATGAAGAAAAGAACACCTTGCCTACTGTGAAGCATGGCGGGGGGTCAATCATGCTTTGGGGCTGTTTTGCTTCTGCAGGTACTGGGAAGCTTCAGCGTGTGCAAGGTACCATGAATTCTCTTCAGTACCAGGAGATATTGGAGGACAATGTGATGCAGTCCGTCACAAACCTGAGGCTTGGGAGACGTTGGACCTTTCAACAGGACAATGATCCCAAGCATACCTCCAAGTCCACTAGAGCATGGTTGCAGATTAAAGGCTGGAACATTTTGAAATGGCCATCGCAGTCACCAGACTTAAATCCGATTGAGAACCTCTGGTGGGACTTAAAGAAAGCAGTTGCAGTGCGCAAGCCTAAGAATGTGACTGAACTGGAGGCTTTTGCCCATGATGAATGGGCGAAGATACCCGTAGCTCGCTGCAAGACACTTGTGTCAAGCTATGCTTCACGTTTAAAAGCTGTTATAACTGTAAAAGGATGTTGTACTAAGTATTAAGATTGAATGTCACTTGGGGGTTGAATAAAACTGATAATGATGTGAGCAGAGAAAAGACATTTGTGGTTATTTCATTATAAATGTTATGTTATATTTGTCTGACCTACACGTGCCTCTTTGATTTAATTGTAAGCAGGATGACTGAATGATCAAAATCAATGTCAAACCGGCCAAAACAATCAATTTCAGTGGGGGTTGAATAATTTTGAACACAACTGTATATGCCTTGAAATGAAGATTCTGCTAGAGACATATAAATAGATGCATAAAGGAGGCATTACCACCATTGTGTAATGACTAATGCCTGACTCATAATCATCAAAGCAATAAGCGAAACCTTACACCAGACTGTAATTACAGAATAAACCACTCATTCTCTCTAATGTCACCAGTTGCAATCACGTCCGCATCAAATTTTAATCTAGAAATGCAGAGGCATAAACAGTACTTGAGAACCATACATAAGAAAAAGTACAGATACCTTACAGCAAAAATGAATCAGTAACAAGTCACCTGTTCCAAAATGGCTTGATTAAAAGTCTGATTTTGATTCTGATCACCGGCTGCAGGTGCTAGAATTCTTGATACTCAGTCAGAGTAAAAAATACAAGATACTTAAGTACAATAAAAAATTACACTTACTCAAATACTTTACACCATTGTGATGTTCAACTTTTACAAATGAGCCTCAAGATTTTGCATTTTTCCCAACTGCTGCACAGCAATTCATGTTTTTAAACACAGATAGGCTGTACATTCAAAATACTCATCAATAGTTAATACATAAACTAATGCAGAACGAGCAACAATGAAGCATTTCTTCCAAAGTCACTAATAGTAACTAATATGTATTTAACTAGTCAATAATTCCTTAATCTTGTATACTTGAAGAACCACCAACTAACTACTGATCATTTAAAATGACTACTAAGTTGTTAATACAGTTTTTCTCAATCGCTTTGGTTCAATTCTCGAATGAGACTCTTATTTCTCAAAACATTAAGTTCAGATCTCTGAACAATTAGCTTCTTGTTCACATCAGATTGGAATTTCTTATTGATTTGAGCAAATTGCAAATGCTTTGGCAAACAGTAAGCACAATTGTCTGCAGTTTGCAGGCAAACTGATGAGTTGATTCTCACTTAAACTGTCAAACTCTTCACAAGTTCTCAATCATTTTTCATCGTGTAAGCCATCACATTCAAAACGATCCATTCAATTATGAAAACTTAGTATACATGCATATATATTCCATAAATATCTTACATTGACATTGTTTGTAATTGGCAAATGACCTCTGAGTACAATACAATTTGAGTCAACCATTCAACCATTTAACCAATCAAGTTTGGGAGCATATATATGTACATTGCCCAAAGCACAATCACTACTGTAACATTTTTTCAGCAAGGAAAGCATATAATCATAGACCACAAGATCAGACATCTCTGTTGAATGGCATGAATGCTGCATGTGAGGACATAACATGGTATTCAAGGAGATTTTTTTTCCCCGGTGCAATGCAATGGAAAACATCAGATATGATGTTGATGAAAATCTTTTTTTCATGGATGTTATTTTGTTGTTATTTGGTATTTTTGTGTATTTGTGGTAATGTACAGTAATTGGACAAGCAAGATTGAACTTATAAAAATACTTACAAAACTTACAAAAATAAATGTACTGTATAAATACAAATGTTCATATGCTTTTTTTCTATGTACTATGTTCATATACATTTTTTCCATGTACTATTGAATCTTATATTTGTTGAGAAGAGTCAATATGTCCTCCTTAATTTCCATGGTTGACTGTCATGACTGTCATGGTGAAAAAACAACTAAATATTTTGACCAGTATGGCTCACACGATGAAAAAAAATACTTTATATTTTGGTGGCCTTGGCCAAATTACTGACACAATAACTAGGTTTTGAAGCATGAATGAATTGTTTTGGGTGAGTAACTACATTTTGCAGATATGCAAAATCATCACAAAACAGTTGTGATGTTTGCACTCACAATTTAGAGAATGTTAAGACTGTTTCGAAAAATGTGCCAAAGCAATTGAGAAAAACTGTAATATCACACTTTTATTAGTGATCAATGATGAAATGCTTCCTCATTTTTATATATATATTGATTTAGTTGTATATCTAATATTTATTGTTATTATTTGATATTTTCAGACCCTCACTGTTACCATTCAATCCTATATCATCAGTAAACTTCAAACTCTGGTTCAGCGGAGTCTTATATGTTCTTGCCGACACACCAGTGCGGATACAAATCCTCGTGTTCTAGCACAAAAACAGTCCTTACCTAATTCTCCAGAACAAAGCCTTTAATAATAGTCACGGTGTGAGGATTCGCCTTCTCAGAGGGATGTGTAGTGTCAGGGTTATGTTTAGTTCTGTTTAGTTTCATTGTGTTTTGGTTCTGTTTTCCTTGTTCCTGTTTACCTGTGCGCCATGTCATTATAAGCTGACCTAGGCTGAATCCGATATCGCCCCCTCACATACCCTTAAATAGGGCATTGTTTGAGAGGACAGCCATCTGAAACCGTAGTGGTCTATCCCACATTGCCCTGCAATAAATAACGGGTGTACAACTGATGTACACTCAATGGCTGTCCAAATTCTCTCAGTCGTTTTCATTATGGGGAATAGTGAATGAGATTTTGTGGGGCAATTTCAGATTCAGTCCTAGTTTCCTAGTGTGAGCCAATTTGTTCCCATATTGCGCTTTTCCACAACATGGTGTGACACGGCTCTGCTCGGCTTGCTTCACTTTGGTATGGTTGGTCTGTGTTTATCCCATGTATTCCTGTTATCTTTTGGCTAGTTAATAAAGCCTGTTATTTGAATCATCTTCTGCATACGAGCCAGGTAGATCAGATTTGCATAAGGCAATGAACATGTGAAGTTTATTTCTACAGTCATCTATAACAAACATGCTACTGCTTTGTTCATGCTAAGTATGTACAAATCTGTGTAGGCTACTTATTCTTTTTTATTGTATTTACATATAATTGTTTTAATATTACATTGTTGTTTGTAGTTGATCAATTCATTGATCCTTCGCAAAGACCCGCCCCCTTTAGTTACTGTTGCTATGTCCTACAAGTCACGCGCTCTCACGACACACATTATGTTCTCACGCAGTGAAAAATACATCGCGGAGCAAAGAGGACACTGTCAACGTATGAAACAGTTTCATATTTACAATATTGTAATTTTTAAAGAACTTTAAACACTAAATAGCTTATAGTGTCTCTTTAATGTGTCGTGACAGATCGCTGTAGCTCCTCGTGAACCGATCATCTCTTCATACTAGTTCATTTATAGCATCAAATAAATGAATGAACATCAGAAGGAATGTTGTTTTAAGTGCAGAAAGACGTGAGTACACACAATTTTTCAAGTTCAAACTCACCCACGTTAATCTACTAACTCCCCTGACTGCTTTGTCAGACAAAATGGCAGATTCGGGGTTATGATTGGTCAGATCGCCTGTCAATCAAAAAAAAAAAGGGTCACTTGACTGAATCAATGAATCAAATTAATAAATAAATATATACAGTTATTCACTCATTTAGATATTTTATGTGCTTATGGTTTATGGTTAGGTTTGGAGTCAGTCAATAAACCTGTGGTTTTATTGTTCTGCACATTTTGTGTGCCATTCTTATTGAACCTTCTTACACAAACCTATCCAAACCTGTCCTAACACGCCTCAATAACAGCATAAGTGTTTTGCAATAAAACATCAACACAGTAAGTACATTTTTCTGAACAATTATTATTTTATTTCATTTAAAAAAAATTTAAGTAGGCTAGTAAAGACAGCTAATAAAAAGTTTGGCCAATTTTATTCCTATGAGGAGTACGGTAATATATTTATTTAGACAAATAAAATTCTGTCAACAAATATCTGATACAAAAAAGACTTAATTTAGAAATCTCATTAAAAAAAAAAAAAAAAAAAGTAATAAAAAATAAAAAAGATAGCTGCGTCATGAGAAAATAAAGCAGATAAACATCAGCTACAGCTCTATAGAGTAAACTCAAATCACAGCATGATCTCCTGTCACAGGAGAGGTATGTTCTGTACTGACTCTTAAAAAAAATAAGACTTTCAAATAAAAAGACACTAGTCTGCGCCTTCTGGAACTATATACTTTTGTTTTGCGGTATTTAATTCAATCCTTATGATAATTCACTTGATGTCAGCCTTTTCCCGAGTTAAGATTTTCTTTAGACCGTCTCTGCATCTTTTATGTGGGGTTTAATGGTTCTCCTGAAAAACACAATCAACACACATCTAGTCAAGATTTTATCAGTGTTTTGTTTCAGTACAGAAGTACAAGATGTTGATGTTTACCTGAGCCAGATTTCCTGATTACGATAAAACAGACTGCCACGATCACAGCCAGCATGAAGACAGCAACTACCACCGATGAGCAACCATACCTGAGGATTGATTCAGTATTTTATTATTAATGAAACTTTAACCATAAGTTCAGTTTTCACAAAGCAAAGAGGTTAAAAAAGAAGACAAACTCACAAGGTTATCTGTGACAGGTGTTCTAGGAGGAAAAGGGGGGAACAATTAGCATATACTGTATGTATAGCCAGATAGCAGAACAACACTGAATCAACATTGAATCAATGTTAATGCTTTAACCAAATTGAAATTTAACGTTGATTTTTCGTTAGGTTTGCACCCTGAAATAATGTTATTTCAATGATGAAAAATAGATCAAGATGGACATAAAATCCACATTTTTTCCAACCTCAATTAATATTGATTTCAACTTTAATTAATTTGATATTAACATTATCAAATCAGTCTTGCTTTATGTACAGTAGGATTCTGTGCCAGTTAATTCAATCAGAGACCAAGTAGGGCTGCAATTAATATGGTTTTGAATCAAAAATCAAAAAATTTCCTTAAGTGAACTGTATTTTTTCATGACCCTACACTGTTTGAACAGGAATTAACATCATATTCAGGAAAAACAAGTGGCTCTATAAATTCAATTCATGGTGACTAAAACATATAGGCCCGGTATCACAGACACAGGCTTTGACTAACTCAGGATTAATTATTAATTCAATTATTTAAGTAGCTTTTACCAAACATGCCATAGAAAAAAAATATTATTAGTGTTCATCTTGAGACAAAACAAAAAAGTTGCTTTCAGTTAAAACAGCTCATTCATTTTAGTCTGGGACTAGCTTAAAGGGTTAGTTCACCCAAAAATGATTATTCTGCCATTAATTACTCATCCTCATGTCGTTCCACACCCCTAAGACTTCCATTCTTGCATGTAACTTTATTTGGTTAAAGATTTTCCGAAATCAATTTTTGAGCACCAGCCAGAGTTCAAAACTTTCTCCTTACCTTAGCCCGATTCACAACGGAAAGCTTGTAATAATGTTTTATAATAAAATCGGTACTGGTGGGTTTCCGCGCGAAATTCGAGCACGCAGCCGTTCTTCTTTGCATCATTACGTCACGTCTGGAGTCCCAGAGTAGGTTATATCATGTGAGGATGCTGCAGGTGGTGGATGAGCTATAATAATTAAACCTATCATTTTATTAGCGTATTGTAAACCAGAAAAGTCCAAATGACAGTTATCAGTGACAACTGGGGATTAACCAATTAGATTTAGTCAACATTGGCAGCGCGATAGTTTTTTCTCACTTGGTCAGAACAAAAGTGGCAGACATGATACTGTGAGATTTTTTTAATTACTATTTTGTATTATGTATTAAATTGTTATGTAAGTGGGATCAGTGGCGGAATGGGACAGTAAATCAGGCCGGGAATTTGACTCCACCCCAGGCCACCTCTGCTGCTGCAGTCACCACCACCAAATTCATGTGTCCACCAGCCTGCTAAACTTATAGGGTAACCCTGTTAGTTGATGTAACAGGTAGACGACCATTCATAATATGAATGGATAAATAAATAAACCCTCAAAAACTCACTAGGAATAGACCATCTATACTAACACACCAAAGACAAATATAAAATTGGCTTACACATTTTAAGAAGGGATAATAAAAGATACATATTCACATGTTAAAATATTTATATTTTATATATTTCCAATGCTCTATGTATCCCCATACAGTATATAAAACAATGTGCTAGTTAGTCATTAAGATGCGCTTTTAAAACTTCTATCATTATATATATATTTGTATTATTTTTTTTATAAATAATAGATTTGAGCTATTGTAAGCTGCTTCGGATGAAATCGTCCATCTGCCAAATGATTAAGTAAATATTAGGGGTGGAACAGTTCAACTTTTTCACGGTTCGTTTTTTTTTTTTTTCATCGCTGTTGTTGTAATGTCTGGGAACCCAGAATGTTCATCCATCAACAGAAACATATATTAACTGAACCCTGATTGTTTTACGTGTTATTTATAGTAAACCATATTACAGATGCTTTGTCAGATTTAAGTTGAACAGCGGACCGTCCGAGCGCGTGGAGAACCGAGTGTGGAGAACCGAACGGATCGATTTTTTTTCCACACCTAGTAAATATTGTGTAAATGTAATTCTGACCGACCTGTTTCCTTACCGGCGAACATGGCTGGGATTTTGCAGCAACTTGCTGCGTCTGTGGCCAGGGCTTTTCTCCTTTTATGCGTTCCCTGTCTGCTCCTCCTTTGCGTTTACGCTCCATTTTTTGCACTATTTTCCAAGATAAAGCCTGCCTCTGGATATAGCCAATTAGGCAGTGCTTCGCTGATGTTGGGTCATGTGGTGGTGTCATTTTCACTCCGTGATCGCCTGATTTGTAGATTCATAAGTGCGTCAATTAATTCGCAGTTGCATACCAGCCTATTGCACGTCAGTCTGATCGACAGCACAGCGGCAGCCGGCAGGCCAGAATGACCATCAGGCCACCGGGAAATGTCCCGGTGCTCCCGATGGCCAGTCCGCCCCTGAGTGGGATAATCTAGTTTGTTTATGACGTAATGGACAGGTTCGAGAGTTGGCGCGATGACATGCTCAGTGGTTGTCATGTGGGACGGGGGCAGTGTTGCCAATTGGGTTACTTTTCCACTGTTGCTGCGGGTTGTTTTTCATGTCCGCAGGTTGAATCGACCCCAAATAATATGATATTTAGCCCTGGAATGCAAATTTTACCAGGTGAACCCCACCAAAAATGTGGATTTTACCCCCCAATCTCAATTACTCCAAATGTCCAGTGTGAATATTCCCAGAGTGAAAATATTACCATTGACCGCATTATACATATAGATTTTAATTGTACTATTTTTGAGGGACCTGAAATTGTCACACCCATGAACTGTCTTGTTTAGTTTAGTCCTGTCTAGTGATGTCATCCTGTTCATTTGCCCTCCGTATGTTTACCTGTTTAGTTAATTACCCGCACCTGTTTCTGTTCACCTTGATTAGTTTGTACCTCGTTATCTCCCCTATATATTCGCCTTGTGTTTATTCAGTCCTTGTCGGTTCTTGTTAATGTCTATGTATGCTGTGTGTTCCTGCCCGTCTGTACCGAGCCTGTCTGGATTAAAACCCTTTTTTGATATATCTTCGTCATCTTCGTTTGTTTACCTTAACCTCAGCGTGACAGAAGAACCGACCACAAAACTGTGATAGTTTCGCAGCATTTTCCTCCGTTTTTGTTTCCCGTTTTTTAGTTTCGTTTTTGTTTGTTTCGTTTTCCCCCGTCTGTTATGGATATGCCCGGTGTTCGTCTCCTACTGCTGGAGCAGGAGGACCAAACATTGGAGGACCACACGCGGACCTTCTTAGATCTCGCACATCTGACGTCACATCTGTCACATCTCGCTTTCCGGACGACTGCCTCTGCACGTTCTACCAGGTGAGCTTAAATGCCACATGCAGAGCGCAGTTGTCCGGAGAGGGTCCGCGTGTGGACTTTGAAGCATTTGTGGAGTGGGTGCTGGCGAGCTGCAACTCGCTATGCACCGTCGGCCCGGAAGAAGACCGCGCCAGCCCCACTCCGGACCCAGAGCGAGACCAGCCACCATCTCGCGGCGCGGAACGCCCGCACGAGTCATCGCCATGTGGAGCGACAGAGCCAAGGAACGCCACGGAGTCAGACCAGAGAAGTGAGTGTGACCAAGCGCGTGAGCCGGCTACAGCGCTCGTGAGGGAGCCTGCGGTGGAGAACGAGGGCCAGGAGGAAGGCCCCGCCCACTGCACCGCCGCTGAGGGTGAGCATGGACTGTGCTCAGAGGACTATTCATTAATTACTGAATCTTCGGAATCATCTGCCTGTCCCGAGTCAATTGAATCATCTGCCTGTCCCGAGTCAATTGAATCATCTGCCTGTCCCGAGTCAATTGAATCATCTGCCTGCCCCGAGTCAATTGAATCATCTGCCTGCCCCGAGTCAATTGAATCATCTGCCTGTCCCGAGTCAATTGAATCATCTGCCTGTCCCGAGTCAATTGAATCATCTGCCTGTCCCGAGTCAATTGAATCATCTGCCTGTCTCGAGTCAATTGAATCATCTGCCTGTCCCGAGTCAATGGACTGTTCTGAAATCCCACCCAACCTCCCTCTCCCGCCTCCACTCATCCACATACCACCATCTCCGCTGCATCCTACCAGCCCCTCTGCTCACCCTCTACCCACCATCAGTGGCGTGGGCGTGCAGTGGGCCTGCCAGTCTACAGCTCCATCGGGGGCAGTGGATCCTCGGTCTTCGCCTCCCACCTCGACCAGGACTCCTCCTCGGCCCGTCGTTCCACCGACTCCTCGTTGGCTCCAACCTCCCTCGTCTCCACCGTGGCCCCTCAGTCCACCAGCTACGCCGGGCTCCCTCATCCCTCCGGCTCCGCCTTGGTCGTTCGTCGACCTGCCCTCGCCGCGGGACTACACTCCTCTGGCTGCGCCTCGTCCCTCCGTCCCTCTGGCTCCGTTGGCTTCCTCACTCCCTCCGACGTCGCCTTGGTCCTCTGTCGCTCCGGCTCCACCGCGGCCTTCAGGATCCCCGCCTGCGCCTCGGTCGCTAGAGCCGCCAGCGTCGCCGCGTCCCGCCGGATCCTCAGCGTCGCCCTGGCTAGTCAGCGTTCCAGCTACGCCCTGGTCTCCTCTGCCACCTGCTCTGCCACAGTCTGCCGCCGCCCTGGTGTCGCCTGCCCTTCCTCCACCATGGCTGCTTCCTCCTGCGGCTCCACCATGGGCGGTGGGCGTGACTGTGGCCCGGGTCCAACCATCCTCCTGCTCCAAGTCCTGTCTGTCTCCTCCCTGGCTCCTCCCACCATCTACTCCTCCCTGGTTCCTCCTATCATCTGCCACGTTGTCTGCCTGTCATCCTGTCCGCCCGTCGTCTCCTCGTCCTCCACCTGAGCCCCCTCCCTCCCTCCGCAGTTGGTCCATCTACGGCGCGAGGACGCGCCTTCCGGGGGGGGGGGGGGGTGTAATGTCACACCCATGAACTGTCTTGTTTAGTTTAGTCCTGTCTAGTGATGTCATCCTGTTCATTTGCCCTCCGTGTGTTTACCTGTTTAGTTAATTACCCGCACCTGTTTCTGTTCACCTTGATTAGTTTGTACCTCGTTATCTCCCCTATATATTCGCCTTGTGTTTATTCAGTCCTTGTCGGTTCTTGTTAATGTCTATGTATGCTGTGTGTTCCTGCCCGTCTGTACCGAGCCTGTCTGGATTAAAACCCTTTTTTGATATATCTTCGTCATCTTCGTTTGTTTACCTTAACCTCAGCGTGACAGAAATATATTTTAAAGTTATAAGATATTTGAGTCATATAGATTTCAATCAATAAAGAATTCAAAATGGGACATGGTGTTTCCAGACCATTCTTAATGAAAGGTTTCCACAAGAAGATCTTCCTCAGAGATCTTTTGAAATGGTGCCTAGAGGTTCACCTAGAAGTGAAGAACCCTAAAATGTTCCACCAGGATTCTTTAATTTTTCCAGTGATACCTTAATTGCATTTGTACCTAACGGGTATCCACAGTTATTACATAAGTATTATCCCCGAATGTGCAAGAAATATACAAAGGCAGAAATATTTGCAATCTGGGAAAAATTACACAAACCAAGGTAAATGAAACAATAGTATTTGGGCAGTACTTAGAACAAAATAGCATACATATGGCTGCTGCACATATTATATCAATAATTTTGAGTTCTCCGAGAAATATATTTTGTTCTCATGTAAAAGTTTTACATCCCCCAAGAAATTTTGTGAGCGAGCATAAATCTAGTTATGGAAATGTAATGATTAAAGTGGGAGGAAAATGTAAATTTCAGTGCTTTTGTGAGCGAATGTAAAGTTTTTGGGGGAACGCAATACTTTTGCAAGAGAATGCAAAAGTTTTTAGAATGAATGCAAATGTTTAGCAAGCAAACACAAACATTGAAAAAATATTTTCACAGGAAACGCAAAAGTTTTGAATGTTTTTTCCTCCTATCTCGCAATGTCCCTTCGTAAATGTCCATACCAATTTGTACTAAAGAAACATTTCAAGAGATATCACAAAAACAAATGAATGAAGCTGTAATAATATATAGAAACTGAAGAAATTAAGTATAATTCTTACCCATGTCACACTGTGTGTCTGAGAACAGCGTGCAGTTGGAAACCGTTATCTGTCCATTTTCTATAGGTTGAGAAAAAGAATTGTTCAATCTCTTATAGAAATGCATCTATATAAACTCTGTCACGTAAACAGTGATGAAACAATTTGTTGCTTATACCTTCACATCTGCGGCATTTATTACAATTCACACCAGTGTAGGGGTGTCCATGTACTTTGGAGCAGTTCTTGGTAACGTACATACCTGTAGATTTGTATTGTATGATTATTTAGTGATTAACAGGGTGACCTCAATATATTCAGATGAATTATTATTCAGTCAGTGGAGCTCACCTTCTGGGCATTTCGGGCAGCACACTGAGTCTGGAAGTTGGAATTGGTTTTCTCGGCATGTTTCGACACATAGAGCACTAAGCAACCCCACAAAAATTGCCTGGAATTATGAAAGCAATGTTGTATATAACTCTCAAATTACATCTGAATCAGGGATTAGAAACTGTTCAAGACAAGAAAATGGAAACCAAAAACAATTTTTGCAGAATGTAGAAAACAAGAACAAAATCCCTGTCAGTCGTTCCAGAGTGAAAAGATTATTTACATGCTTGGTAATGGTTTTACTTTATCATGTTGTTTACACCAACAAACTAAATCTTTTTCCGCAGTTGTTAAAATATTTAGTTGGCTCATGAAATAGCTGTAACACTTACCAAAACTCGTTTGCTGTGTGTCAGGTTCATTGTAGCTTGTAGGCTTCTTACCAATGTCCTCAGAGAACACTTTATGCTTGACTCTCTGCTTTTAAACTCCAGGAACGGTGACACACTTAAGGTGTGGCTTCTATAAGAGAGAAGCCGTGTTTAATTGAAGGCTAGCGTGTCATCTCGAATATATCTTGTATATTGTATGTGCATAATGTGACCAGATTTCTGAAAAGGAAACGAGACAAAACCTTTTTGAGTGGTCAAAATATCAATGAAATTGATTTGTTATTATCTATTAATTAAAAAACAGGGACAAAACATTTTTGAATGCCTTTTTTAACATTAATAATTATTGTGATTTAGTTTGATTATTATAATTTTTTGATCTGGTTTTAATATAATTAAATAAACAATTTTATATATATATAAATATATATATATATATATATAAAATAAAATAAAAATAAAAAATACATTAAAAAATGAAATAAAAACTGTTAATAGTAACCATTCAATTCAAAACAATATTAGAACAAAATTGACTTTACAAAAACATATTACAAAAATAAAATAACATAAATATGATATGACAAATAAAACTTTTTAATGAATATTTTATATTTGCATTTGACATTTTCATTTTCACAAGCTGTTTATACTATATACAAATAATACAACTTTTTTAACTTCAAATGTTTTGTTACGTTTGTGCTTGAAAATGACTCTTACCACACATCTTAAATGCATATATATATATATTGTTATATGTATAAGTTTAGACTCTGTGTTTTGTAATTTCCCTTGTCTTCATTGGTTCTGTGTTTCCCTTCACCGTCATAATCAGTTCATTTATTTCAGCTGTGTCTTGTTATGTGTAATGTCATTCACCTGTGCCCCATTCACTACTCCTTATGTGCTCCTGTATATATTCCCTATGTTCTCCCTCATTCCCTTGTCGGTTCTTGTTTGTGTATAGACGTTTGTATTCGGATGGTGTGTATACTTGTTTTTGATTTACCGATCCCGTTCCATTGTCATTAAAGTCTGCATTCCCGTATGTTACTTTGCTGTAACATATATAGAGTGTTCAATACCACGTACCGTAACATATATATTTATTTTTAAGATGTGTGGAACTTTGTTGAGACTCTGTTATAAACAAACAGTATTATTATAATTTAAAATTAATAGTTTGAAATTCAAATGAATAAAACCTTGAAATAGTGTGACTTTGCACTCGTCTCAGTGAACGTGATATCTGTGTTTGTCGAATGTGACGTCCGCGTACGTCACTCACTCACCTGCCTGAACTTGATATCTGCATTTGCTCCAAGGGTTTTCCAACACAGGGGTTTTCCACACATTTAATCAATCTATATTCACAGTTTTTTTTGACTGATCTTCATTTAATAATTTGTTTAAATAAGCAATTAAGTGCTTTTTACCTTGTATAGCTTTTTTCTGCCCTGGCAGCATTGTCTGTGTTGTCTTTATTTCATGTCTCTATGTTTGTGTTATGTGTCAGCACATGGCTTTGTCTTTGTTTATGTTTGCCATGTGCTCCTCTTGTCCTGCCAAAAGGGTCTCCCAGCGTCCAAGCAAATGCTAAGCAAGTGGATAGTCGAGGCTATTTCAATTGCTTATGAGTTGTCTGGGCAACCGTTTCCTTCGATTGTCAGGGCTCACTCTACTAGGATTAATAAAGCCTCCAAGGCTTTATTATCGGGGCTTTCCCTCAAGGAAGTTTGTGATGAGCCGAGGTGGTCCTCACCGCTCACGTCCAGGATCTTTAGTGCTTTCGTCATGATGTGCCACAGTTTCACACAGACAGGCATTTGCAAGTATGGTGTTTTAGCGCCAATCGACGTAGCATGAGTTCCCTCGAAAGGGAACGTCTCAGGTTACGACTGTAACCCTAGTTCCCTGAGAGAGGGAACGAGACGCTGCGTCACCCAGCCATACTCCCTGCCTACCTGTGAACGATTTGCTTTGGCTACTTGAAGCTAGTGAACGATCACTCCGGATGTGCTTTTATCCTTCCTGGTCATGACGTCATCCGCTCGTGACGTTCATTCTCGCCGTTGGCTAGTTGACATTCAAGCATCAGACGCGTTCACGCGGAGGCGTCCCCCAAAGCGTCATTCGATGCAGTGTCTCGTTCCCTCTCTCAGGGAACTAAGGTTACAGTCGTTACCTGAGACGTTTTTGTGCTAAATTTTCTCTGTTTTTCCGCACTGTCGGCTGAAGTTGATCCTTTTTTTTGGCCGATTTGACGTTGAATCGCCGTCGGTGAGAGAGAGAACTCTGATTGGCTGTTCAGTATAACAAACGAGTCAGTTCACGAGAATATATGAGCAAAAGTTATGAAAGCAAGCAAATAAGTCATGACGGCACAGACAGAAGGTTGTTCTAATTTTATGTCATCTTACCTGAGCACTTGAATGCATGAATATTTTCATAATAACATGAGCGGAGTGGAATAAAGAATGTGATCAGCATGATTGATATTCAAAACGGTAAGCAAGCGCTGCTTTATTTATGGTTTGAATACATGCAGTCTTAGTTTTGCTTTCCCTTTTTGAATGATGAATATTGACAAATATATCTGCTTAAATAGACAGTTATCTCCTTTATACGCATGCTAGTTGTTCATTTAAGCCATTAGTCGACTAATTGCACATTTACATTAATAAGTCATAGGGCTGGGCGATATGACCAAAATCTTATATCATGATATGAGTAATTGTATATGATGATAACAGTATATATCACGATATAGTAATTTTTGCTCTCAATAAAACTTTTATATCAAAATTTTTATTTATTTTAATACCATTGAAATTTCATAATCCTCATCACCAATTTCAATATCACTTAAAACATAATACTAGCCTAAAAAACTCTCTTACCGCTTACCACAGACAAGTAAACAGTGATAAAGAAAGAGCAAAGAAAACAAACTACAATAGAACAAAGACACAGACGAAATAGACCTACCTGAAAAACTTCAAGGACTAAAAATACTACATTAAGTATAAAGTAATCAAATGTATAAAAAAAACAATTCATTGTCTTTATTGTGTAAATTAAATATACACTTTTTCTTATTAAAGTTACAAAAGCAATGAGAGATTTTCTCTCTTTTTTGTTCATTAGCATTAATAATGACATGACGGCAGGTAAATTTGGATGTTGTCCCTTTAAGACTGACTGCACCTATTATACTCAAGCCTTTCTTAACTGTATGACTGTCTAAACATTTTAATCATTTTTTGTTTTCTGTGTTTTCGGCTGCACACCGATGCTGATTCGTCTTCTCCGTAGTAGTTCATGTTTCATATGGATTACATAACCTGACAATAGTTATTTTCCATTTGAATTGGTTCATTTAAAAGTAGACATTTCAAGCTTTCTATAGATAACATTTCTCATCTTTGTGAAGCAAGTATACGCTGAGTTTCGTTTTGTGCTCAAGTTCACTGAGACCAAGATGACAGAAAGCACATCCTGATTGTTTTCATTTTACAAATGCACAACATTTTGCTGTTTTTGTGAGTTTACAGATATAAAAGTAGACTGTTTACAGTTTGCATTACTCTTATCTGAAATGACGGAGTATATTAAAATGCAAGAGTGATCGATAGGACTAGGCTAACATTAGAGTGAGTGGACTTGTAGAGTGGACTTGTAAAGTTGCTACAACTTGTTTCAAGTGATAAGCCATATTTGAGGTCTATGAATGATGAATGATATGTCAATGTTTGGATTTCCTGTCATTAACAATCTGTCCCTCACGGACTTCGCCACTTCCTGTGGAGATTTTTTATTTTCTGCGACTAACCAACTAATTAAATCTTGCTCAACCAAGCCTCTTCTAATCCACTAACGGTTAGTCAAATATTAGGGGGCAGCCCTAGTATTTTGGTTTATAATGGGTCTGATTCTTACCTTATTAGTGAAGATTTGTAGTTTGCGAGTAAAGCTGGAAATTAACATTAACGTCAGCTGCCTTTGTAATAATCCTCTAATACATGCAAGTGAAAATCGCTGTGCGGCATAAATGATAAATCTAGTAGGTATTATCTTAGCGAAAGTGCTTTTCTTCCTGTTGAAGGGGATGGATTCTGGAATCCACTGCCGCTTCAATATACAGTATATATATTTTGAGTGATTTATAATCAAGTTGTTATTAGGGCTGTGCAATATGGACAAAATAATCACATTGCGATTTGTTTAATGAATATTGCGATCTATTTTGCAATTTTGGTAACTCTTTTTGCTTTTTCAAACATGCTACATTCTGAATGTATTCAGTGCACAAGAAGTACATAACAAAATGTTTCACAATGAAGTAACTGTATTAACAGCTTCATAAACAAAACTGTAATTAACTGTCTTTAAAACAGACAACATAAAATAAATTAAGGTTAACTAACCTGAAATTCCAGTCATAATAAGTAAACTTCAAAATTGTATTTCAGAGCACACATTTCACAATGAAGTAACATACTGTACAGTAGGATTAACTGCTTGATAAACAAAACTGTAAAAAAAAATTGTGTCTTAAAAACAGACAACATAAAATAAATTACGATTATTACGCCTGCCTTACATTTGTCATACATTTCGGGAATAGCAACTTGTGTGAAATAAGTGCGAGTTGGCAGCTGGTTGTCAGGGTTCTGTCACTTCGGTCTAGTTTATGTTATTGGTTTTGTGACAGAGCTCTGACACTCCCTTTACGTTCGGTCTTTGTGTGAGCGTACGGTCTCGAGTTCTCGAGCCGTGGGCTCTCTTGTCTGTGTGTCTCGTTTCATGTTGGGGCGCGTGGTGTTCGGATCCCGGCATTCATGTCTGGTTCCGTTTCAGGTCGGGATTCGGACACTCGCGCTTCCTGTCTTTATTGTGAGCGCACGGTTGTGTTTCACTCACCGTGCGTTCTTGTGTTCCGTGAGTCTTGTCTTGTCGTGTCCTGTGTTGCACGCGGTTTATTTACATCTGCCGCGTGCTTTCATGTTGTGTTTTGTGTGAACGCGCGGTCTGTGAGTGCGCTCGCTGGCTGCGCGTTCTTGTTGCGTTCGTGTCTCGTTTTGTGAGCACGTGGCTTGTGATTGTTTTCATTAGCCATTTGCTCGTGTTTTTGTCATGTTTGGTGTGAGCACATGGCTTGTCATGTTTTCTTGTGCCATGTGCTCTCTTGTCGATTGTCTTGACCCCACCCATCTTGTCTCCTGATTATTGGTTTATTTGCCCCACCTGTCCTCCCTCATTACCTGCCTTGTTTGCTACCCTTTTTATTCTCCCTGTGTTTTCAGTCCTATGCTGGATCGTTACGTATCGTATGTAGGTATCGTTTGGTGTTTTCCGTGTCGTGTCGTGTCGTGTCGTGTCGTGTCGTGTCGTGTCGTGTCGTGTCGTGTCGAGTCGAGTCAGTTTTCCCCCTTGAGGGTTTGTTTGTTTGTTTGTTTTATTTTTTACTTTAAATAAAGAAATACCCATTTCTCTAGCGATTGAGTCCTCGCTCCTTTTCTACACCACCCTAACCTGACAGCTGGTATCTTTTGTCCAGTGTTTGACTCCAAAATTCTCTCAAACGACTGATGTTGAATTTTTCTTTGGTACCAAATCATTTTTATTCTGAACCGCATCCATATTTTTTCTTCTTTCCTCCCATTTGCCTATTCTGTTCTCCTGCTTTGCTTAGTTCTAATTTGTGCGGTGTCCTGAGTGAGCTCTGATTGGTTAACATCTTAAACATGCGCACAATAACGTTGCAGCATTCTGAATTAAAAAAATAAATAAATTAATAAATAAAATTGCAGACTTATGCGATTTAGAAATTGCATGTGCTCAAATTGCGATTGCGATTAATTGCACAGCCCTAGTTGTTATCAACATTTATCTTTCTAAATATTAAAATTATTTGAATGACTTCTTCATCTGTTAAAACTTTTATTTTCATTTTCAAACACTAGAAAATTATGATCTATATTGTCTGTACCTCTCACTGAAAGAAAAGCACAACTTATGTTTTGGGAAAGTTTCCTGTTCAGAGCAGAGATCAGATCAACTTCAGCATTGAATCGTTTGATTGACAGGCGATCTGACCAGTCATAGCCCCGAATATGCCATTTGTCCGACAAAGCAGTCAGGGGAGTTAGTAGATTAACGTTGCTTGAAACAACATTCCTTCTGATGTTCATTCATATTTATTTGATGCTATAAATGAACTAGTATGAAGAGATGATCGCTTCACGAGCCGCTTGAAGGATCTACAAACTTCTTTAAAAATTACAATATTTGAAATATGAAACTTTCATATCGAACATAACCTGCTCTGTTTTGTCTGTCGAGGTGTTGTCAGTGTCCTCTTTGCTCCGTGATGTATTTTTCACTGCATGAGAACATGATGTGTGGCGTGAGAGTGCATGGCTTGTCCACATAGCAACAGTAACTAAAGGGGGCGGGTCTTTGCGAAGGGTCAATTGGCCCCAGGTGACAACTCACAATATTAAAATTCTGGTTCAAATGGTTAATTTGTGTAAATTTAGCTATTATTTTGTCTTGTGGACAACATCTGTCAAAAAGCAGATTTGAAAAAATAACACTCAATTTTTTATGATGACTCTTATTTTTTTTATATTATTAACATCTTGCATATTCTGCAAGGGGTATGTAAACTTTTGAGCTGAACTGTAGTAGGGAAGTGTGTGATTTCAGACAATGCCCTGATGCCAGTTTAAACTGGATCAGAATGATCTGGATTTGGAAATCCCAAGTTTTGCTATCCAGGATCAGGTAATCCATTTTACTTTTGTGCTGGTTTTTCAAAGGAAAATTGGATTGGATCACCCTGATACAATCTGTATTACCAAATCTGTATTACTACGGAGACTCTAAAGGGACATGGTGTTAGAAAGAATATGAGATGGGGAAAAGACATTTCAATGCTTTTGTGTTCTCTCAGAAAAGTTCTGCATAGCGGAAAAACTGTTCACGCGTTCAACTATGTCTTTTGACTGGTTCATCAGTTATGATTGTACCACTATAGTTTACAAACAATGATTAAAAAACACTTTGAATTAAATATTATATTTTGGATTATTGTTTGGCGCCAAAATCTCTGTTTTACTTCACAGTGGGTTACCGAAAGGCTACATTGTCTACTTTTAATTTATTACTTTAACAGTTAAACTAATCAAGAGCAAAAAAAAAAAAAAAAAAATGTGTGTATGTATATTACATGATTAAAAAATGCTCTTTGGCCAGTTTTAAAGTTTTGTTTAATTTTGGTTTCTGAAATCCAAGATTCTGGGATCAGTATAATCCAGATTTTTTTTTTTTTTTGATCAAAGGTGCAATCTAACTAAAAAGTTTTTAAGCAAGATTTAGATTTTAAACATTGATTTTTTAACCAGATCAAAACCAAGATTGGATTTTGTGATCTAATATTATTTCAAAACATTTTTTCCCCCTTTTGAACAACCCATTTTTAAGATTTGATTCAATCCGATAGCCGAAATCCGATCAGATGACTTTTGAACAACTGGCACTCAGGGCAAAGACGCACCTGGCAGCAGCTCAATGGCACAACCTAGTGGTCAGTGTGGAGGAAGTTGTGCTACATATTTGAAGACATTCAGATACGAATAAAATACAGAAGAAATCTTAGCTGTGTCCGAAAGCGCTCACTCGTTCACTCATTCATTAATCCCTACATAGTGTACGGCATTTGAATGCACTATATTTGCAGGGAGTGAACGAAATGAAGTGAGTGAATTCGGACGCTGATGTATTCACTGTATGTCGGAGAGCAGGAGCTGTCGCAGAAACTGCTCGACACGTGATGCAACTACTTTTACTAATCTAATCTTTAGTAAACTATCTTTTTTTTGTTAGAAACTCTCACGCTCACAGATGACGTGGTCGTCGAGCGCCCTCCTCAGGCGACCGATGATTACGTTAGAATGAATACGCTACAGATGTTTAACGAATATTTTTTTAAATCATCCAATAAATTATCACCTCTTAAAGTTCATTGAGTTAACAACAATGCCACAAATAATTAAAACACTTTGCTGTTAGTAATATTAAATTGAGTTAATGCCTACATAATATATTTTAATAATAAAAACAATATATTTATTTTTACCTTATAAATAAAATTACATTTTTAAAAATGTATCTATATAATAATATGTCTCTCTATATCTTAGTAGGTTTTATTCAAGAAATGATTAATAATAATAATAAAAAAAAGTTAAACAATAGAACTAACATAAATGTTAAAGCAGAAAGAAGAAGTAATCTCTGGATTACACATGCGCTCTCAGTCCTCTCCGCACTGGATTTTGGGTATGTACACTCGAAATCAGAGAGAATTGTGGGTATAAATTAGTGAACGAATGTAGGGAATGAAGGCGTTCACTCAGAATTCGGATACTACTACAAAATGGCCGACACCCGATATACTGGACTATATAGTGGATAGGGAGCGGTTTCGGACACAGCTCGTGACATGATGATCACTCTAAGGGTTCAACAGGGAAAGAACTGGTGGGAGCTCAAGGATACCTTTTGACTATACTGGTGGAGGACTGACCACCATGGTGGAGTCTGTTTTCTCCCTGGTTTCTCTGTCAAATAGAGACACCACAGCCACCTTTGCGTTGCTCACTAGGGCAGATGTGTCAAACTCAGCTCCTGCAGACTTTAGCTTTCAAAACACCTGCCTGAAAGATTCTAGTAATCCTGAAGACCTTGATTAGCTTGTTCATGAGTGTTTAAGGTGATTAGGGTTGGGACAAAACTCTGCAGGACAGTGGTCCTCCAGGAACAGAGTTTGACACCCCTGCACTAGGGGATTAACTGTAAGAAAGACAGAGGGAAGAAGAAACAATAACTGTGTCCAGAATTGCCCCCTATACCCTAAGGGTGCGTTCACACTTGTCATGTTTGGTTCGATTAAAACGAACCCTGGTGCGATTGCTCAGTTAGTGCGGTTCGTTTGAACATATGTGAACGCTGCCATCCGAACCCTGGTGCGGACCAAACAAGTGGACCGAGACCGCTAAAAAGATGGGTCTCGGTCCGCTTCCAAACGAACTCTGGTGCGGTTCGATTGATATATGAACGCAACACGGACCAAAGACATGTAAACCAACCAAAAAGAGGACGTGATGTAACAAGATGCGACGCTACAAGTCAGCTGATTTGACGACGCGGAAAGATCGGTGTATCAAAAATGAGTCGAGGGCAAACGTGGAGCAACGAGGAGGTGAAGTGCCTCATCAATATTTGTTTCTGCGTACAACGGAGGAAATCCTGGTGCTGTTTTGAATGTTTTGAACATTTTATGAGCTCTTCGTGAGTTCTCAGCTGGTAAAAATAAAGCATATATACACGCATAAAATGATTGTGTTTAATCCAGCTCACAGCATTGATTTGAATGTTCGGTAAGCGAGATCCGTCGCGAAATATACGTCATAAAAGCCGACCAATCAGGTTGTGACCGTATCCTTATGCATTTGGTTCGATAACTTAAGGTTCGCTGTTAAAAATGCCAGTGTGAACTCTAAGCGGACCAGGACTATATGTTTTTTTTTTTTTTGGTCCGGACCAAACGAACCAAACCAACCGAACTACAAGTGTGAACGCACCCTAAGTCACAATTCCCTACATTACTCCACTAGTATATAGGAGTGAACTGGATGCGCTTGAAGGGCTGCCTTTTGCGTAGTTTGTACTTGCTGTTTAATAATCACTTGAAAATGATCAAACTGCTCCAGTAGTAATTATCTTTTATTAATTATTTAATTATTAAACATTTTTCTTTAACTTTGTCATGGGAAATATGTACAACCCCTTAATTAAACAATGTAATAATCAATTAAAAAGGAATTTATACCACATTGGACCAGCAGTTTGGAAAATGGATGTGGGCGCCATCTTCTGGCGAGACGCAGGAATTCATTCAATGCGACCCTCACAGTGCATGATGGGAATTTTCTAGCCATAGAGTGTACGTCAGTTGTACAATTGTTATTGCTGTGGATTATGGGATTGAATGAGTGCACTCAAAACCATCCACTATTATTACGGACACCACTATAAATGGCTGTCCCCTGAAATAGTGCCCGATTTAAGGGGTCGATTTCAGACACAGCCAGTGACTTGAGTGCTTAGTGGTTAATAAATAACAGCAGTGCTATGACTTAAACTCACTGAGATAAGTGAATATCTCACAGGACTTTCAAAAATGTTCATTCGATGCTGTTGCTTTAAGGATGTTAAGTGGAAAGAGTCCATTTGCAAGTTTGCGAAACTTTAAGAGCATACTCCCAAATTAAGCGCTTACCTCGACGGAGACAATAAAACTGGTAAAGAAAAAACGGGCAAGGAAAGCTTCAACAATAGAATCAGTGGTGGATGATGAAGCAGCCCGTATGATGTGGATCTGGTCTTTTGCCACAGACCACAGAGAGGCAGGATGACAGTGAACCCAATCACCAGAAGTTTACTGCAGATTAGAACTGTGAAACAGGCACAGTTCAGTAAAGCAGAGGCAACTTAAAGGGTTAGTTCACCAAAAAATTAAAATTCTGTCATTAATTCCTCTCCCTCATGTCGTTCCAGACCCGTAAGACTTTTGTTAATTTTAAGAACACAAATTAAGATATTTTTGATGAAATCTGATGGCTCAGTGAGAACTCTATTGACAGCAAGAGTTACAAATGATTTGCTCTTATCATCAGATCGTGTTTGTATCTCTCTATTAGTGTTACTAGACCTCAGTGCTGCTTTTCACACTATCGACCACAATATTCTTTTGAATAGACTAGAAAATTATGTTGGCATTAGTGGAATTGCATTGGCATGGTTCAAATCATACTTATCTGACCGTTATCAGATTGTAGTAGTAAACGAAGACGTCATTTCGATCACAAGTTAAATATGGAGTACCACAAGGCTCAGTTCCATTGCTTTTCACTCTACATGCTACCCTTGGGAGATGTCATTAGGAAGCATGGCATTAGTTTTCACTGTTACGCTGATGATACTCAGCTCTATATTTCCTCGCGCCCTGACGAAACCAGCAAATTCTCAAAATTAACAGAATGCGTAGCTGATATTAAAAATTGGATGACTAGTAATTTCCTACTACTAAATTCAGAAAAAACAGAGATTCTAATTATTGGATCAAAAACTTCTGCACATAATAACCTAGAATACTGTCTAACACTTGATGGCTGCTCTCTTAAGTCATCTTCATCAGTTAGGAACCTGGGTGTGTTCTTTGATACCAATCTTTCATTTGAAAGCCACATTTCTAGCATATGTAAAACCGCATTCTTCCATCTTAAAAATATATCTAAACTACGACATATGCTCTCAATGACAAATGCGGAACAGTTAGTTCATGCATTCATGACCTCAAGGCTAGATTACTGTAACACTCTACTGGGTGGTTGCCCTGCTGGCGTGATAAACAAACTACAGCTGGTCCAAAACGCAGCTGCTAGAGTCCTTACTAGAACCAGCAAGTATGACTATGTTAGCCCGGTTCTGTCAAAACTGCACTGGCTCCCTATTAAACATCGTATAGATTTTAAAATCTTGATAATTACTTACAAAGCACTAAATGGCTTAGCTCCCCAGTACCTGCATTATAGTCCTTCGCGTCTATTACGATCTCAGAATTCTGGCCAGTTGTTAATACCTAAAATATAAAAATCAACCGCAGGCGGAAGATCCTTTTCCTATTTGGCACCTAAACTCTGGAACGATCTTCCTAGCATTGTTCGGGAAGCAGACACACTCTATCAGCCTAAATCTAGACTAAAAACGCATCTCTTTAACCTGGCATACACATGACACATTATCAATTTATATCCATTCATATCCTTCATATCCATTCATCCAGTCTTCATGTCCATTAAAGGATTGTTAGGCTGCATAGATCAGGTCAGCCGGAACCGGGAACAGTTCCTATAACACCAGATGTACTCGTTACATCAGAAGAAAAATGGCGTCTATGCTAATCTCTGTCTCTCTGCTTATCCCGAGGTTTACCATTTAACGTGATTGGCTGGATCTGGGCCTTACGGGAACTTGGGGAACTTGAGCCTGTGCGCAGCAGCAATGTGGCCCTGGGGTGTCGGCGGAGACTGTGTGAACTAGATCATCCCTTGTGAGAGTTTTACCTCACCCTTACATCAGCCAGTGGCACAGATCCCCAGCAAACCGTCCCATACCGGCGTGATGAAAAAGATCTTAAACTAGATAAGTATTTTGACTGTTGTGATCCCAAATCGGATTTATGACCTGTAACTCTGCCTGAGTATCAGACAAGTGTTCACTGTTGGCCAGAGGAGAACCGGTTTCTCCCAAGGTTCTCCATTTTGTTGGAGTTTTGGTTCCTTGCCGCTGTTTCCTTTGGCTTGCTTAAGTTGGGAACACTTGCTTGATATTCAGGAGTGTTTTTAGTATGCCTGCATTGGCGCCGTTGTATGTGAACTGAGCTGAGCTGGACGATTACGTCACTGTTTTCTCCAGTGCTGATATACATAAATTAACTAGACTAATAACTACGTCACAACTTAACTTAACTTAACCTAACTTAACTTAACTACTGATCTTTGCAGCAGAATGAATCAATAATATATAGAATAAGCTGGACAATGACACCATTTTCTTTGGGAGCTGCTGTCCAGCCAAAAATTATTTGCCAATTATTAATGTAAAGCTGCTTTGCCACAATTTGCATTGTAAAAAGCGCTATATAAGTAAAAAAAATAAAATAAAATAAAGCAAAAATAATTGACACTTTCAGATGCCTAGAAAGATACTAAAACATATTTAAAACAGTTCATGTGAGTACAGTGGTTCAACCTTAATATTATAAAGTGACGAGAATACGTTTTGTGTGCCAAAAAAACAAAATAACGACTTTTCAACAATATCTAGTGGTGGTCGATTTCAAAACACTGCTTCATGAAGCTTTACGAATCTTTTGTTTCGAATCAGTGGTTCAGTTCGCGTATCAAACTGCCAAAGTCACGTGAACTATTGAAATTGTGAATCACTTGTGACGTAACAAAGCCTTGTTTACTGAAATCACGTGACTTTGAATCACTCGACCACCACTAGATATTGTTGAAAAGTTGTTATTTTGTGTTTTTGGCGCACAAAACGTATTCTCGACGCTTTATAATATTAAGATTGAACCACTGTACTCACACAAACTGTTTTAAATATGTTTTAGCATGCTGTCAATAGAGACTCACTGAGCCATCGGATTTCATCAAAAATATCTTAATTTGTGTTCTGAAGATGAACGAAGGTCTTACGGGTGTGGAACGACATGAGGGTGAGGAATTAATGACTGAATTTTCATTGTTGGCTGAACTAACCTTTTCACTGACACAGAGGTCCAGTCAGATTTACACACCTGATTTTGCAGAAGTGTTTCCAGTTTATTGTGCATCAGACATTTGATGTGTCGTTCGAACAAACCACTGTTTTATAATAAATGAATGCTCTGACTTTTATTTACTGACTCTTATTACTTGTTCTCTGAAGTTCCTCTCATTTGAAGATCTATTTTAAAGCATGTGACTTTGGCATTTTTCCTGCCTAAACAACTAGGCTAGAGCATGAGCTGAAAGAACTCAAATGCAAGCTGTGAAGGAGCATTTGATTGGTTCGGACCTTATGAATAAATACACCCCTTCATCTCATTCGCAAAGAAGGTACTGCTGATTCAATTTTGCAACACTGTAAATGCTTTGACAGTACAGCGTTAAAAATGAAAACTAAACAACAAAAGCTGGCAAGACATTCATTGTGCATGTGAGTCTTGTTTAACAAGGAGGGTTCAATGCAAAGTATGCACAAAAATCCCAAATATAGGGAAATTTTTGTCTTTTGTGCTGAAAACATTTGTGGTACACAAGCAAATTATTAGAAATTACAAAGGAAACATCATCATCATGTTTGCTGTCATGCTATTTTCCCTCCTTAATGACAAAGGAGTTGTCATGGGCTTTTTTTTTTTAATTTGTATCCAAATAGGAGGGTTTGACTGCATCTAATTTTAACGTTTCACTTCAAAATAGGGGAAAAAAATTACACCACAAATCTAAAAACATGAACATGTCCACAAATCCTTCATTAACAAATAGACATGAAATCTTAGATAGTTACAATACAAATTCAGATGAAATGGCAACATTTAGAAGAGCATAGCCAGTAATTTCTTGTGTTGAGATATTTTGTACCAACTATGGTCAAGACAAAAAAATTCTTGGCTTATTTTGCTCATCTTCCCACATCTAATTAGGCTAATTTTATTATGAAAAGCTCTTCATTTACACCATTTATCAAGGGCAACACGCAGAATAATGTCTTTATACTTTGTACCACGACCAAACTTTCTTTTTCTCTCAAATAACACATTTTTCTGCTGCTGTGTTGTTACTTCGCTCATGAACGCTAGTGACGTTGCATCCAGTGTGCGCGTTCTCGTGGAGCTTTTCCGGTGGCGTTTCCTGTGTTTGTAAACTGACCTGAGCTGGAATAAAAGAGCAAAATTGAGCAGTACTAAGGTAAGATTAATAAGAACTACATGTATTGCTTCAATACAATTGATCACTGTTGTTTTATCTCTCGGATGATGCGGTCTGGTGCGCTTTTAGAGGCCTCGAGAGATAGAGATTGGATTATAGAAAGCCACGAAACACATTATCACACACGAACGCGTTTTAAATCAACTCCAGCTCGAGCGAAATCACACATGACTGATACGAGACATGCGGTGACATGTTTAGAGGGGTTTAAATGAGAAAAGCTCGCGAGAATGGAAGGATTAGGCGTGTTAGACGAGGATTGTTTGTTTGCGGGGGAGTTTAGTGCGAACATCAGCGCGCTGAGATGCTTTTCACATGCGTGATGTGTGTACGATGTGTTATTCTTTCATCTGTCCACATGCATTAGGCTATAGCATGCATGGATGTCTTCTCTGTTTGCTTTTAAACGCATAATTAAATTGTTATGCATGTGCCAGTAGATATGCTCGTTGTTTCCCCCAGCACACCTCACTTTGTGTCTCTCTCCCATTAGCTAACACATCTCAATCAACTCCATACTTCATGACCTGAATTGGACGTGTCAGATGAATTAGCAGGGTTGAGAGAAATTGATCTAAATCCTGTGATTTGCATATGTTTTTTTTTTTAAGGGGCTTTACACCACTAATCATGACCAGTGGACTTTTAGCTAACGTTACTCATTGTGTAATGTTTGTTTTACTAGCCTAATCATGCTTAAAACCCTAAAAAGATTTGTAATCAAATTCAAATTAATATAGTTGCATGGGTGTTACCCATGAAAGCTTGTTTATGCTACAGATAAAAATAAAAAATGCGAGTTTATATCTAAACTATGAATTGCAAGGGGGGGGGAAGTCAGAATTTTGAGATAAAAAGTTGTAAATATCTTTTTTTATATTTTTTATTTCGTAACTGAAACAAGTTTCCATAGTACTTAAACGAATACTTAAAATTTCAGAAAGCTAAAAAGGCTTTGATCCAGGAGAGAACTGTTTTTTCCATTGTTACGGTCAGAACTTATCTTGAGAAAATCACTAACACAACTTTGCAGGGATTGTTGCTTTTATAAAATGGCATTATCAATATGAGACACTGGTGTTCAGTAGTTACATTTATTAATATTACTAATTGGAATGAATTACTCAAAGTAGTATAGCTTGTTACAGATGCAACGTAGCAATTTAGTGCATTAAAATAGTTCAAAACGTGGTTCATCCAATAAAAATTTTGAGTCTGTATCCATTTTATAATCGTCTTTTAAGCCCAAAGTATACCTTGGTATTGACAAATGTTTAGCTTACAGGCACAGCTGTTTCCACCTGGTATTAAGATGCGTTTTGGTCGATCGGATCACAAGTAGACCGCACTAAATACAGCAGTAAATGGTGTCTTAAACGTTTTGAGCTTGTCCGCTTTCGACCACTTCCAGAAGCGGTCGAACCGGATTGCCTTGTAGTATAAATGCTCATGTGGTCGAATGCGTTCACAAAAGACCGTCTACTCTCCACCTATATGCATAAATATTATAGGAAGCACGCTAGCCAGACGGGATGGTTTCATGACAAAAAATGTACTAAGCACAATGTTCTCTCACCATTCCTAGTTTCTAAATGTGAGCACAGTCTGGATATTCTCCCATTAGTGAATAGTGTTGAGTAAAATTTACTACACTTGCATTATTTATTTGCGAATCAGTTTTTTTCTTGCCATGAAAATAGCTATAGATTCTGATATGGCAATAAAAATAACCAAACAAACATTATTTATTTGCAAAATGTTGCTAACGTTAATGTAAATCTACATTTAGCTTATGTGCATAAACTTGCAGCATTGCTATTTGCCATACTATCCATTAGCATCTGCTTTAGGGAGTCTTTGAGTTTTGTTGAGAAGCATGCCATAAGGAGGCAATAATGACTCCCAGGCACTGGCTACCAACCAACTATCCAACAAACCTCACTGTAACAGTTCAAATACCTTCTGCTGTCTTGTCATTTTAAATTTGGATGTTCTTGAGTTGCTCCTGCAGTAATAGCACTTTTCAATTTAACAAAGCATCCGGAGCACCATTTTATTGAGTCTCTGTTTGAAGAATTCCCACACTTTTGATGATGTGGATTGATATTTTTCAGCCTGATGGAGCCAGAATCATTGGGGATGAACATAAACGGTATTTACATTATTAATGTCGTAGATTACATTGCCATTTCAGGCTCTAATTTAGTGCTAATAATACCAGGCACAGGCTGAGTGTACAGATTATGCACAGTTAGTCCCACATAGCCAGATCTTCAGACTGACGTAGCTTTCATTTTCCACCAGAGGCCGTCTGACTGGCACATAAAGCAACCAATCACAGTTCGTTTTGTTCAGCATCATGTTTAGGGGCATGCGAGTGTGAAGTCGATGTCCCTTTATTAACAGACCGGCGTGTAAAACTCTTGGATGTATTTTACTTCACGTGCTTTAGAAAAGTGTAGCTATAATTCTTCTTCCATGAGGAAAGATGGCTTTGTTTCCAGGTGGACCGTTTATTAGTCTTCCGAAAATCCAATCAGATGACGACTTTGAAACTCTTGAAGTGTTTCCAATTTTCTGTGCCACATGCATCAGGCTTTCAACCAGCGTATTTGGGCATTAGACCCAGAAAGCTTCCTTTATCCAAAGCAATCTGTGTTTAAGTTCTGCCTCCATTGGATGAAAGCCTGTAATTGCTGTTACCCACTCTGATCAGTCTTAGAACACTTGCTGTATTTTCTTTGTGAATGTCTCATCTTGTTTCTATTCTAATTCATCTTTTGTCACCACAAAGAAAAGACATTGCTGCCCCATGATAGAGTCCGGTGAGACTTGTGTGACACTCGGTCCGAACTGACGTCTCATCTACACATCTCGCCTGTCTCTCAACCGCTGTCTGCCACCATGTCACACATACCCGGCAGCTCGGTCCGGGACCACATGAAATGGGTTAGTTCTCTCTGCGCTTCATACGGGACGTGTGTGTGTTTATTTCCCTATATTGATATACCTTTACACTATAATTGAGGTCCCAAATCCCTGACTGATAAGCATAAACTTCCAACAACAACAGCTCGTCTTATATTCTTCGTTCTGTCTTGATGTTGTTTTCTTAAGGCAGGGCTGTTAGGTTGTGAAGCGGTGTTGTCCAGCATGGCTCTGATGCAGGCCAGTTCCATCGCTGCTCCTAAGAAAATGATGACGCCACTGGGTCCAGCTTCAGGACACGGATCTGCCCAGAGGGATGTCCAGGACCGTGGGACACAAGGACACATGATCTTACCAGCGAGCATGACCTGTCCTCCGCTGGTAAAAGTTCATATTAACTAGCGATAGACTGAAATTTCGCCCAGGCTGATTAATCATCTCATAATTAGACATTTTCAGATTTGGCCGGCCAACAAAAGCGTGATACTTACAAACTGTCTTGTCAAAGTGTTATGCTTGATTTTCAAATATATATTAATGAATTGTTACGACGCCCCGCACATGACGTGTGATAAAATCGTATATTGTGGCCACGAATTAACAATTCGCTGCCACAACTTACTAATACATCAGCTCGTTTTACTAATATGTTCCCTCGTCTTACTAAATCATAGCTATGTTGCAGTAATTTGTTCCCTTGTTTAATTAAATCAAAATAAGGGAACAAATTACTTCTAAGTGGCCGTGATTTACTAAACCGAGGGAACAAATGAAGTCATCGGAATAAGTTCTTAACTATGTTTATATATATATATATTTGTGTGTGTACATACATCAAATCGATTCATCTCATCTAACATAAAAGTTTGTTTATATAATATATGTGTGTACATAAATGTGAGTGTGTGCATATGTATATAGTGGATTTGGCGACACACGTGTGTGTTAAATATATCTTAAAATTCAGGAAATTTGTTTTATTCTTTTTAAAATTGGACATGTCCTACAATTTGATATTCTATATTTCTTCTGAAACTAGCGTTTTGCTAATAATCTTTAAGTACACACATCTTTAATAACCTCATATTGTTTGAAAGCCTACTTTTAAAAATTGTTCTGTATTTTTCTCACTACAGGCACATTTAAAACTGGCTAGAAATGTTGATTTTTCTTAAAATGGATGGTGATCAGTTTCAGGACCTAAGATATAAGTTCAATACTTAAAATATTGATTTAAAAAAAAAAAAAAAAAAAAAATCCATGGACACGTTATGCTTCATCAGCGCAGGAACTGGCATCGTCCTCAGCTTATGTGTGATTACTGGTACAAAATAAACTTTTAAATGCTCTCAGTTTATTAGCAGAATGTCCAAATGTATTTGAGAAATCTGAAATTTCATAGCGTTTTATAAACGTTCAAAGGTGACAGTTTCTTCAAAGCTTTGTAATTGATGTGTTTGTGTGCCTGTATAGCTTCTGCGGAAGGAGGGGGATTTTACTGCTCCTCGACTGCTGGATGAGAAGGAAATGAGGCCCAATGAAGACATGCAGCTGAAGAAAAAGAACAGGAAGTCGGGAACACCCTCAAAAGTGAGAGAGCAGGACGGGCAAGCGGGGAAGGTCAGTGTGTGGGGGTGGGAGTGTAGTGTAGTGTAGTGTGTCAGTCCTGTGAATGCATTGTCAGTCCACAAATCACACAAAGTTTACTCGAATGCACTGCTTTCTGTGAGGCATTTGAGATTTTCAGTCACATTGGAGAGCATTGTAGAAGATCTTTCTTCGGATATGACATTGCAAGCATTTGGACGCGCTGTCCCTGTATGGTAATGGTGTGTTTGTGTTGTTGTGGGGGAGGAGATGGCTGGTTTTGGTCGGGGGGGTGGGGCGTCTGTAAGGGAGGGGAACACTGTCGCACAATAACCGTTATTGTGTTTTCACAGCAGCAGTGTCTACTGTGATTTAAAGGGCTCTAATGTTTTAGGAATAAAGCAGATCTACTTCTTGTGAAGTTTGTTTGGTACTTTTATGTGTTGAGTCTTTTGTTAGTTGAGTTGTGTTGTTTTTGTGTATTCGTTTAAATGAATAGTTCACTTAAAAATGTTGTCTCAAACCTGTTTCTTTAGAAGATATTTTAAATGTATGTGGTTCATGTATTCCCTAAGTTATTACTGGATATTAATACCTGAAATCCTTGGTCCCCATGAGGAAAACGGCTTATAAATCATTCTAAGTGATGTTGTTTGAAAGTAAAACTGCAGGAAGTTTTCTGTGATGGGTAGGTTTAGGGGTGGAGGATTGAATATACAGCACACAACGTGTGTGTACATACTTTTTTTATGAAACAATTTATTGAAAATTAAATGGTAGTTACATGAAAAAGAGTGATAAAAATGTCTTCCATTCGTTTTCCTATTAGGCGGTTGTGGATGAAAATGGAAATTGTCCACTTTCAAAAGTCCAGAAGAACTTTATCTGTGATCACTGCTACGGGGCCTTCAGGAGTGGATACCACCTGAAGAGACACATTCTCATCCATACTGGTATGAATATCACAGATTTAGACAATCTTGTCAGGGGTGTAAATATTACACACATTTATCATGTTAGATTTTGGTGACATGTCTGTTGTTTTTCTCACAGGAGAAAAGCCGTTTGCTTGTGCCGTTTGTGACATGAGATTTATTCAGCGTTACCACTTGGAGCGACACAGTCTCACTCACACTGGTACGACTTTAAACAGTGCCTGTTACCTTCAGCATTGGTGATTTGACAGAAGTAAATGTACTTTTAGAAAGCAAATGATACGTATGCGAGCTGCACTACATTATTGAGCAAATTCATAACAAATAAGTGTGACGAAACAGCTGATGTACAATAACCACTCTGCAAGAGATGTGCAAATTCATGTTACTGCCATAGAAAGTATGGAAAAATAAAAAAGGTAATTGTGAATTTGTCAGAATTTAGATGTTTTTTCAGAAGTCTGTATCTCGTAATTCTGACAGTTTTCTCAGTATTATGAGATATAAACTCGTTATTGCAAGAAAAAGGTCAGAATTGTGAGATATAAACTGGCAAATTAAAGTAAAAAAAAAAAAAAAAGTAATTGTCTTTTTTATCTCTAATTCTGACTATTTCTCAGTATTGTGAGAGAGAAACTCGAAATTGTGAGTTGATTATATAATCTCGCAATTGTGGAAAAAGTCACATTACCTTTTTATTTTTTATTCTGTGGTAGAAACTTTCATATAAAACAGTGGCCAAAGTTCTGTAGTGCAGTTTTTATGCCTATTCTGGACCTTGTACATTAGATGTGACACCTTTTCTTTTCTTTTTTACTGTCATTTAATGTCTTTTGTATATGGTGATCAGACACAATTTCACCAAGTTTTATAAACACTGCAATACTTGACTAGTTGTTTGAGCATTATTCTGAAGTAGGCATTAATGCACAAATCATGTACTATGTCTTAAAGCTGCTAAACCCTTGCGGGTGTATTAAGCTTAACATTTGTGATGAACAGGGTTTTGATTCTGTGTAGACGATCATTGAATTTGCCACTCTGTGCGTTTAGGGGTGAAGCCATATGCTTGTTCCATGTGTGACATGCGGTTTTTCCAACGTTACCACTTGGAGAGGCACAGCCTCACGCACACTGGTATGTGTCATTACATTGGACATTATTTCAAAAGCAATCCTTCAATATTTGCTCTTTACATTCTTACACACCTTAAATGTGAAATGGCCGAGTTTTATCTTTGTTTACATGACCTATACTTAAATACAAAGTTTTGCACACAAATCCATCATGTTGTTTTTGGTGTATATTGTAAAAATCCTCTTTAGCCTTTTCAGTGATAGAAACTCAATGGATACTCATGTATTTAAACAGAGTTACAGATCATAGCCGTCTACACAGAACAAAATCTTCTTTGCTTTCACACAAAGTACAACGGCACAAAACTCAAGTGTAATATTCTTTCAAATAGTTGTTGCACTAAAGCTATTTCTAAATTTCTTTGTCTGTTTTTAGCATTTGAGCCATTAGAAAGTTGACCCCGCCTTTCAGAAAGAAAAAGTAGATTTAAAGTTATGCTTTTCGACAGCCTTTTCAGAATAATTTTAGATCTAGACATCCATTAAAACAGAACCCAGTAGTATGCTAGTCCGACTCCCTACAGTTTCTACTTAGCAAAATTGCTGTACTTTTGAGTAAGTTATCATATGATGCTCTACAGAATTACAATTTGAAGACAGCTTATTGACATATTGTTCTGCATTTAGGCGTCAAACCATATGCTTGCACCATGTGTGACATGAGATTTTTCCAAAGATACCACCTTCAGCGACACAGCCTCATTCATACGGGTACAAGTCATCTCTTACCCATGCGCTGCTGCCGCTGTCTGCATTGCTTTTGTTTGTTTGACTGGCATTTTTGAACCATGCAGTGTTACGCTCACTCTGCAGTTCTACAACTTTCTGCTTTTGCTGAGAATTCCTGCACATCGCCATGCACATGAGCCCAGTTGCATTTTTAGCACGCTAAATATCGTCTGCATGACGTCTGCTTTGTCTGTGAGGCGATCGCAAGTCCCTGTTCATGCTTCATATTTAATCTCTACTAAAACACTTTTCTATTTCGCCTTTATATTTGAAAGGGTCCCTGCTGATCTTTGTTCTATAGCAGCTAATTTCCATGATGTATGTGATTATGGTTGGGTTGGGTTGTGGGCAGACGATGTTAAATACTCTCAGGGTATAGCTCCCTTCAACATATTGTTGAATAATGGCATCTTTTGTGTTTCCCCTCCAAACTCCACCATTTGAGATGCATTTTTACTAGGGCTGGCCCCTAATAGTCGACCAAACGTTAGTCGATGAGAAGAGGGTTGGACCAGATTTTAATTGGTCCAAAAAACACCACAGGAAGTGGCAAAGTCACACAGTGCGTAGCGGATCCATTGTTAATACGGCAGGTGCATTTGGTAATTATATCGGACAGAAAATACAAAGCGTGGGATCTTTTAGAGAAGGTAAAAAATAATCCTAAAAAGATGACGTGCAAACTCTGCAGGCAAACATTCGATTTATTATTTGAAACGTGCAAGTCTAACGTTAGCCACTTTGCATGGGCGCTCGCTCCAAACGTTAACCTAGATAAATTTGCCCTATTATTAGGTATATATCCTTACTTACGCTTACTGCATTTCTCTCTAGAGGCACATCCACTGTGCTGTGGAGATGAGTCAGCGTTGTCAACTTTATCTTTGCAGCCGACACTGACTCAGAAAACGCTAGTTATTGTCATAAACATGCGACTAATCCACGATTGGCTTTAATGACTACCAGTCGACTAGGAAAATCTTTGCTGGGAGCAGCCCTAATTTTTAAAAATTTTAAAAATCTCATTGTCCAACTCTACCAATCATTGTTTGTGTGGATATTTTTTATTCAAACTCATTTACAAATTCCAATTGTTTTGTATTTGAATTTGAGCAAACAGTTTGTGTACCAGTTGGCAGTTTTAAGTTGAATCTTCTGCACTTTATTGACTTCATTTGGGCTGGGCGGTATGGCGATATATACGTATCGTTATGATGGCATGAAATGTCACCTGCAGGAGAATTTTCTATTTTGTGTGTACTTTGGTAAGCAAATATTTGTGGATGTGGCTAACTCAGTTTCATGCACACATAAAACTGAGTGAGTCAAAGAAACATGGAAAAAGATAAACAAAGATCAGGAGAACTAGGATTGGGCAATGAGATGTATGGTGAGGATATAGTGTCAATCAATAGAAATATTGCTATATTGTTTATATTGAGATATGCAAATGAGTTTGTACAAGTACCGAATTGAGTTATCTTTAGTGACTTATTGAGCTTAAAAGGTCAAATACACACAAAATTGTTTAAAAAAAAAATCTTCAGATTTTTTTTCACTTGTAAAAACGAGTGAAAAACATGAAGGAATAGCAATCAAAACATCTTTAAAACATTCCAGGATTTTTCTCCATATAGTGGCCTCAATGGGTTGAAGGTCCGAATGTCAGTTTCACTGCAGCTTAAAAGGGCTTTACATGATCTCAGACGAGTCTTATCTAGAGAAACCATCTGAGATCCCCCCCCCCCCAAAAAAAAAAAAAAAAATTATATACTTTTTAACCACAAATGCTCATCTTGCACTGCTCTGCAATGCACCATGCAAAATTTTTCATGGATATTATTTTTCTTGTTGAATATCCTATTTCTCTTATTAGCACATGGGTTGTGGGTCAGTGCGCCATTAAGCTTTGTAACCATCTTTCATGCGCTTTCTATGTGCTTGCAAGCTTGCATTGCGCTCCGTTCTTATGAAGCATGCAATTTTCAGCATTGTCTATCAACATGCAGCTCCTATATTGACATAAATGTGTTGTATATACATGGTTTAAAACTTATACATGATTTACTCTGTGCATTCAGGGGTGAAGCCGTATGCTTGCTCCATGTGCGACAGGCGTTTTTTCCAACGTTACCACCTGCAGAGACACAGCCTCACTCACACGGGTATGAGCCGTCTCTCCTTACCCTTTGAATTGTTCCACCTGATGCACAGCTTAGCACTGTTGCCAACTTGGCAGTGTTTATGTCGATATATTCGGACATATTTTTTTTCCCAACTGTTGCCTTTGCAATACAGACAGTCGTACATGTGTATTTTTCTTTTACTTGTTTGAAACATTCAACAAGATGGGGGAACATCCAAATATTTCCTCATGTTACTAAACTCTGTATTATTAAAAAGTTGGCAGCAATGCTTTGTACACTACTTTTCATAGTTTATAACAAAACACAAACGATACAGTTTTCAAATATAAGTTTGGCTGCAACAAACTCGAGTTTGGGCATAGTTACAGACAATGCATTGGGGTGTTGGACATACTGAAAGTTTTTATTCAATAAAACGTAACACTCCGGTACTCTGTGTTTAGGGGTGAAGCCGTATGCTTGTTCCATGTGTGACATGAGGTTTTTTCAGCGCTACCACCTGCAGAGACACAGCCTCACCCATACGGGTATGAGTCCAAGGGGGCAAAGCACATTAAAGCATATTAAACACTTTAGTCTGCAGCCTTCACTACAGACATGTCAATCACGCTCTTCATGTGCATTGTAGCTTTTTTTTTTTTTTTTTTTTTTTTTTTTTTTTTTTGACCAAAAGGAGTTTTTCATTGTCATCAGAGTTGCACCAGTTTTATTTACTCTTCCCCATAAACTATTACTTTGTTTATTTAGGGGTGAAGCCATTTGCTTGCACAATGTGCCCCATGAGGTTTTTTCAACGTTGTCATCTCCAACGACACAGTCTCACCCACACGGGTATGTGTCATATCTTGAAATTGCTGGCCCATTCTCAGGGAACTGTGCCATATCCCAGCACAACGTTTTTTTAAAAATGTTTTTATTAAAAGAGGTTTCCACCTCTGGCCCAAAGAGTTGGGCCAGAACCACCATTGACATTGAGGTACCACACATCACAATATTCAGATTAGTGGTCAACCAATACGTGTGTCTGTTTTCTCTCAAGTGGCTGTTTCCTAAACTCTACCCACAACCCCAATACTAAATTTGCAGTAGAAGGTTCTAGTAATTATTTATTGTTACTAATCCTAAAGCGCTATTATTTAAATCCTGTCACAGTAAAATTAAAATCCTTATGCTTATAATTTGAAAAAGATGATTGTTTTCACTTTGGGTGTGTTCACACTTGTAGTTCGGTTCTTTTGGTGTGCACCAAAAAACAAAATGATAAATTTACTTCTGGTTTGCTTAGCATTCACACTGTCATTTTTAACACCAAACATAAAGAAACAAACAAAAAAAAAAAGCATTTATGACTTTTACTGAACATCCAAAAGTGCTGGACTAAATGCGCTCGTATGCAAGTACATATGATGGTATGTTTACCCTGAAGAGCTTATAAAATGTGTAAAGGAGTCAAAACAGCTGTAGGATTTCCTCCGTTACACACAAAGAAAAATCTGCTGCATTTCAGACACCTGTACCAAACTGTAATGGCCAACGTTGCTCCTGTGACGAGAAAAAAACGGGTCACATGCTGTTTTTGGTTTGTTATTTGGTCTTTGCTGCATTCATATTTTAGTTGGAGCCACAGTTTTGTTTGGTGTGCACTAGGGTTCAGATGACAGCTTATTTACTGCACTAATAGATCAATCGCACCAGCGTTCGTATTACTCAAACCAAACCTGCCAAGTGGGAACACACCCTTAGTTTCTTTGTGCCTTGAAATAATGCTGCCTTCATATGGAAAGTGGGAGTAATAATTTAGATGGCACTTCTGAAGAATAATCATGAGTATGTCATGTTCAAGTGCTTTTGTTGCTGTGTATAATAGGAAACATGGAGAACCCCAGGTTTGTTGTAGCATGTGCAGTTAGGGAATCCGATTTTGAGACTATAATGCATCTTAAACCAGCAGAAGTTTCACCTGCGTGAAAAGAGGTGTGCGTCTATTTGTGTGTGTGTGTGAGAGCGAGAAACTCTGGTGGGTCTTCTCTTGGAAAAACATGCTCATTCATGCATGCTGTTTTCTTTGTGGAATATAATGTGCAAAATGCATCAAATACTCCGCTTTATCTGAGTTTCCCAGTCATAATTACTTCAGGGGGCGTTCATGTGTAACTTGAGTCGTAAACTTGGATTTATGATCATTTTGAAATTCTGATAGCACATGAAGGCAGCATAAATCACACTTTATAATCAAAAAACAACTCCATTTCTCTCACGTTATGTTTTGTGCAATGATCGCATACCGCAAAATGGGGTTTAAGGTCAGTGCAGAGATGGCGTTAACTAGAAAATGATGGCGCACAAAATTAGTTAATGTTTCTGTACTTTGTGCCAGGTGTAAAACCTAATTAAAATATATCAGTGATTTATTTTTTTTCCTGCTTTCTTTCACCTTTAACACAGATGAAATAGCTTAGGCCAGCTGGTAAATAAATAATGAAATACTGCTAAAGGCTATAAGAGAAACCGCCCTGTGAACAAAGGAATTTCAAAATCAATAAAACGTTGCATCAAGCATGATCATGAACATTCAGTCCCCAAGAAATTCAGTATGAATATGTTAGCCTTAAGGCTTTCTGTTAGCTAGTGTGCTCCACAATTTAGCAGGTAAATGTTACTGTTATAGGGACCTGAGCGGTCACAAGGAGAATCACACCAAGATGTAAAAACAGGAGCGATGTTGGCGTCCAGAAAGATGTTTATTGAAGTAGATGTGCAAATAAATATAGTTAAGAGAAATAAAACAGGTTTTCAATAAAAACAGTCTAAAAACTATGACTGTTGCGTACTAAAACGGTACCATCTCTCCTCTTTAACTATTGAGGCCAGCAACGCTCAAGCAACGCTACAATAACCTTGTTCAAATTCCCTCTAAAACACGATCCGTCCCCCAATCCTCTCTTCCACTAATGATGGCTGCCTTGAATACTCACATTTTCCTGCTTAATAATTGGAGCGTACCATTTTTTCTAAAGTTAACTCTTGCCTCACCATATGATAAATAAAGAGTTACACAAGATGATTAAGAACAAGAGTAAAAAAGACAATAAATAAACATGGCAGATAAAACCAACACACATATTTGCTCAAACATTTCCTTAAATTGCTAAAATGTGCTCTGATACAGTTCGTAAACACCACGTAAATATTATAAAATGCATAGGAACCATAAGAAGAGTAAAAACAGTGATGGAAGACAACAAGGTCTCTCCATCACAATTATATTTTTATATATATATATATATATATATATATATATATATATATATATATATATATATATATCTCACACATACACACATGGCACCATTTCCTGAGAATGAGCCTTCTGTAGACTTTTTTTTTTCCCTCCCAAACCCAGTTTACATGGAGGCTTTAGTTTTTTTTTTTCTTCATTTTATATATGTCTATATATATAGAGAGAGAATATGTGGGAATTTGGGGCTTTTTCCCTTGTTAATGTTTTTTTTTTTTTTTTTTTTGATAATGAAGCTGATATCCATAAGTTCATTCTAATACCAGTACTCTGCATTTAGGGGTGAAGCCATTTGCTTGCACAATGTGTGATATGAGGTTTTTCCAACGCTACCATCTCCAGAGACACACCATCACCCATACGGGTATGTGTCGTCTCTTTGTACCCCTGCTGGTTCTCTTCAGCATGTAGAAGAAATGAACATAAAATAATGTTCAAAATGATTAGCTTTTGCCATCATATGTTTGAGATTTTTCTAAGGGGAGCAGGCAACTGCCACATTCCCCTCAACTACACCCACAGAGCATCAGTCATGGGCATTTACATGAAGAAAGAATTTCCTAATTTAAAATTTGAAAAAATTACCGTAGTTCATGTTTGACTTGTAGTATAAATCCAGTGTTTTAAGAGTAGAAAATATCCTCTCTTTTTCTGTACTCATTTGAAGTCACTAAACTTTCCGACTGAGGTAGCAGGTAGTTATTTTACACATGTAAATACAAATCATCTTTACCCATTCCTTACATTCATGTTTTGTGAGGGAACGAAAAGTTTTTCAGGTAATCATAGGCACTTGCTTGCTTTTTGAAAGAACGTTTTCAGTTGTTTTAGAGGATGAAGAGTCTTCTGCACTGTCAAGTACAACTACAGTCAATTAATGATGGGAGAGATTTCTATATTTGGCAGTAAATATGAATTTCCAACATTGTCCTTAATGACCTTTGTTGGAGAGTTAATGTACAATTGGGCTCTCTGTGAAACTCCTGCTCAGAACTAACCATGATGTAGTTGTACTAACATAACTGGGTCAGAATGTAACATTAGGCTGTTATCTTTGATTCTCAGATGGAATTTTGTTAGATTGTGTTATTGAGACGATGCGTTTGGTTAATATTTTGCTTTGGTCATTTAGGGGTGAAGCCGTATGCTTGTTCCATGTGTGACATGCGTTTTTTCCACCGTTACCATCTGCAGAGACACAGCCTCACTCACACGGGTATGTGTCTTTCTGTCTTACCCCCTTAGATGATATCTGAGCTCTACTGCATTGTGTAACCGACAATTAGAAGTATGCAATTTCATTATTAGTATATTAGTTTCAGACAAAAGAAATGGAGTGCTGGCAAATTGTAAAAATGTATTTATTTATATTAAACTAATGTGCTCTTCGGTTAAAGTGCACACCATCATATTTCCATATTATATCAACCTGTACCACATTTTGGCAATAGAATCGCCATTGGCTAGTAAATTTTCTTTCTTTTTAATTGGCTAGTTTAATTTTTTAGTTTACTTGACAGAATATATATATTCTACTACTAATAAAAATATACAGCGTACTAAGGATTGATGAGCTGCTGGGTTCATGAATATTAATCACTTTGTCAGCTTTCACTCGAATAGATGAGTAATAGATGAGTGCCAGCCAATGAGATTGCCGTTTGCGCATTATTTCCGCTCACTACTGAAGAAACCGGCATATCTTTTGCTTGTTCTTAAGGGGTTAATTCACCCAAAAATGAAATTTCTGTCATTAAGTACTTGCTCTCACGTCATCAAAAACACGTAAGACCTTCGGTCATCTTCTGAACACACATTAAGATATTTTTGATGAAGTCCAAGAGACTTTTTTTTTTTTTCCCCCATTAATTGCTGTCATTCAACGTGACTACAGTGGTTCAAACTTAATATTATGAAGCAACGAGAGTACCTTTTTTGCGCCAAAACAAAAATAATGACTTGATTCAATAAATTAATCATTCTCCTACGCTGTTTACGTCCAGCGCTTCCAGGTTCTACGTCAGAACGCAGAGTCATTAGATTAAAATCTAAGAATTTATTAGCCAATGGCTAATGATAAACATTTAGTCACCCAGAGTGAAGATTGTCATATATGTGAATGTTTTACTCGTATTGTAGAGGGTTGTATATTTATAATTAAATTAAGATGTATTATGCTAATGACCTCATTTTTAATTTTCAGTAACAATTTATTATTATTGATACTATGTAAAATGACCATTCTGCTTCATGTCCATGTTCACATACTCCAGTCTATTGCTTCTGTAGAACACAAAAGTAGAAGTTAGGTAGATTAAGGGCATGAAAGCCTCAGTCACATTCATTTTTTTGTCTATAGAATTAAAGTGAATGGTGACTTTCATTTTGAGATCTTGCATCTTGACTATATTTCATAAATGCAAATTAATTCAATTGTTTCAATCTAGTTTTCACATAGTAGTAATTCATAGCAAATACGAGCAAAGCTGTACAGCCCTGCTTTAACTCTGTTGCTTTTGTTTTAGCTCCATCGCTGTCTTGCATAGGGACATTTTACTGTCAATGCACAAAAATCAGCCCGTAAATAAGCTTTACGGAATAGTTCATCCAATAATGAACTCTCTGTTTTCAGCTGAATAGAATCAGAGTTATATTAAATGATATCCTGACTCTTCCCAGCTTTGTAATGGCATTGAATAGTGCCATGTTTTTGAAGCTCCATAAAAGTAAATCCATTCATCATAAAAGTAATCCATGCGGCTCCAGGGGGTTAATAAATGGCTTCTGAAGAGAAGTGATGGGTTTTTGTGTGAAAATATCCATATTTAAAACTTTATAATCACTGGCTTCCAGGTCAGGTCACCCTTCCAACGGAACTCGACTCTGTCGTGAACATGCGTACGGATATTGCCGAAAGCCAGTGATTATAGTTTAGAAAGTTTTAAATATAGAAATTTTCTTACAAAAACCCATCGTTTCAGTTCAGAAGACTTTTATGATGGATGAATGGATGCACTTTTTGAAGCTTCAAAATTTTGAACACTATTATTTATGTATGGATGTATTTCAATATAACTCCTATTGTGTCCGTTTTCATTTTTGGGTGAACGGTTCCTTTTAATATTCAATCTCAGTTTGATCAAGAAAAAAAAAAGAGAAATATCTTCACAAAAGATAGTAATGCCTAAGACTCTAACCAAGCTTTTAGCTTTAGTTAAGTTATTTCCAGGTGTCTAAGGTGGAAGCACTGCTGTGTACTTCATGTCTTGTAGATGCTCAGTTTGCGAGCTGCTTCATGCATAACTCTTGCTATTTGGCTGATGAGACTGTAGTGTAGTGTATTTGTTTTACATTGTTGTATATGTTGAACAGTTCCCATGAGTGCTTGGTTTAAGTTAACAGGGTAAGATTAATACACTGCTACTTTGTGCATTCAGGGGTGAAGCCTTATGCTTGCTCCATGTGCGACATGCGTTTTTTCCAACGTTACCATCTACAGAGACACAGCCTCACCCATACGGGTAGGTGAAATCTCTGTTTTATTGTTTTATTTATTTATTTATTTATCTGTTAAAACTACAACAAACTCGAGTTTGTATTTTTCCAATTACCTATAATATATTCAGCAGGCCACGCTGGCGATAATGCCACCTCTTTTCACGACTGACACTTCAGTTTGGGAAACACATATTCACTATTAACTATGGCTTTTGCCTCAATAAACTCCTAATTTACTACTTATTAATGGTTAGTAAAATAGTTAAGTTTAGGTATTGGATTAAGGATATAGAATATGGTCATTTGTGCTTTATAAATACTAATAAACAATTTGCTAGTAATATGCAAGCAACTAGTTAATAGTGAGAATTGGACCCTAAACTAAAGTGTCATTATTTACCATGTTTGTAAATGAAGATGTCATCTGTTTTACTGGAAATGTTATAGAGGAGGTGATTATCAACAAGCGTGGTTAACAACTAATACTTTGTGGCACACAATTTTTTTTTTAAATGTTATAAAATGAATATAATACACAATTAATACATCTAATTAATACATCTGCTTTGAAAATGAAGTTCTGAGCATGGACATGCTATGAGCACAATTTTTTTTTTTTTTTTTACACCTAAAATGCTATAATAATAGAAACGCATACATGAACTGTTGGTGCTCTGTGCATTCAGGGGTGAAGCCGTATGCTTGCTCGATGTGTGACATGCGGTTTTTTCAGCGTTACCACCTGCAGAGACACAGCCTCACTCACACGGGTATGTGTCATCTCAAACCCCTGTCTTTTTGTGCTTAAAGTTCGTTTTGTGCATGCTAAATGACTTTCAATTCAGTTTGTGCGGCAACCATTTTAAGCTTTTTAAATCGGTCAACAACATTTCATAATTTAATTAATAGTGCTAAGTGAAGGTACTACTTTAGGTGCCATTTTATTTTTTACTTCAAACTATCGTACTGAGAACAAATATCACCATTACTATGACCTGAATATATACTTAAATTGATTTTGAAATGAGATTAGCATAAATGTACTTTAGCTACCCAAATTTATTTTTTGAGATTGAGGTGGTTAGGGTTTATTACAGCTCTATCATGAACCTTTGTGGCTTAATTTCGATTACTACAGAAGATCAATTTGACTCGTCCCTTACGAACTGATTAAAAAAGGTCCCCAGTAGACCCATTTTACTATATTGTTCGGAATTTCTTTACATTTAAAACCATCAAGTGCGAACAGTAACGAGTAAAATGGACATAATAGCTGTGTCCCCATACTGAGGCTGCATCCTTCGAAGTGCGCGAAGCTCGAACCTCACATTGTTAAATGGGACGGTCTAGCATTTAGAGGATTGTCCTTGTCACCTAACTGTGACAGCTGCCGTTGACGAGCACCAGCAACATTTGGTCAGGACTTTTTTGAAAGTTACATTCAACAGTCTGAAAACAAATTGGGGTTCACATCCTGTCTGAATATGTTCACCTTGATCTGTTTATGTACATAATAAAGAGTGTAAACTCTATGAAATCGCATCTTGAGGCCAATTCACACCGCACGTCACTTCTCAGACATTCTGACGCCGATTCAGCATGTTCAGTCGGAAAAATGACAGACTCCTGATCAGATCAAATCCGAAGAAGTGCCTGTTGCTGTCTGTCAATGCATTGTGAATTGGCCTTTAGTAAGATATGTCAACGTTTAAAACACTTTTTTTGTATCGTTAAATAATTGAAACCCAATACTTGCATTTAAAAGAGTAATCCGGCATATCCTCCCAAAAATATCCAGTCCTCTCTGGCATGCAACGAATCTTGGGAAAGGCGAGGCTGCAAAGGATCCATTCGTTCTATCCTCGTTCTATGCGAAGGACGCATTTGTAGGCCGCATTCGGAAGAGCCTTTGTAACGGGACAGCCTTCATCGCGCCTCTGTGATCCATTCGACTTCCGAAAGATGCAGCCTCTGAAATGGGACGCAGTTAATGTCAGCATGCAGAATAATTTAGGGAAAAAAATCAATAGCATGTTCTACATTTTTAAACGACATTAAAAATTGTTTGCTACTTTGAATGTTTTGTAAAGGCATTCACTAAAAATTGACTCTACATTTAGGGGTGAAGCCATATGCTTGTTCGATGTGCGACATGCGGTTTTTCCAACGTTACCACTTGGAAAGACACAGCCTGACTCACACTGGTATGTGTCCTTTCTTTGTACCCCAATTTACTAAGTATTCCTGGATTGGAGTTTTCTGTTGTGTGGTTGGGGAGTTTAGGGGGGATAACAGTGACTTAATAGTTTGAATAGGACCTCTTGCTTTTGAAATATTAATTAGCCATATCTTGCATCATATAATATTTGCATCACATTTAAAAACGTTTTTACCTGCACTTGCGGGCGAGTTTTGCGAGTCATTTCAGACTTGCTTGATAGCATCAGGTTTCACAATATCTATGTAGTTGCCTGATGTTTCTCTGTGGGGTTATTTGTTTTTGTCTGTATTAAGTTTATTTGCATTCACTTAAGGGTTGCTTGGCAAAATCAGATAGATAAAATGACGCTAGCCGTTTCCTTTTTAACCATTTTTATGCTCAATCGTATTTATTCTCCAAGCAGAACGAATATAAGTCTCAAAGGAGGTTTCTGATCTTTAAAGCCAAAACCCCAGTGTGCCACTTTACAATCAAGCAGTTTTTTATTCCATATTAAACATAATCTACAAACTCGAGTTTGTATGAAGTCATCTACTTTGTTTCTAAGCATGAATATACTTTGCATTTGTGGTTTCATGGAAACCCGTACGACATAAGTCCTTATCGACCTTACATGAGAATTGGTGTTGTTTGTGGCATTCTGTGAGAATGAAGGTTTGGGGCGCTTATAATAAAGACTGTTTTTCTCTGATAGGAGAGAAGCCATTTGCATGTGACATGTGTGACATGCGGTTCATTCAGAGGTACCATCTGGAGCGACACAAGCGTGTTCACAGTGGTGAAAAGCCTTACCAGTGTGAGCGCTGCCAGCAGGTAAGAACACGCTTTATAAACATGGAGTTTGTTGATAGCTGTACTGTAGTTAAGTAGAAGAATACTGTATCAAGATTTCCATGGGCCATTAAAAAGCATTAAAATTCATTAACCCTTAAGCGCTGTTCGATTTCTGTGTACACTCGTTGTGGAGCGGGTCAAATTGACCCTCAATACAATTCCTCAAAAATCACACTATGAAAAACAACAAAGATTCAGGTACAAACTGTAAACTTTTAATATCAACATTTGTCAAATATTCCAAAAAATATATATCTGAAGATATGATTGAATGAAAATGTTTTTTAACCATTTTTAAACCATTGTTTTGTTTTGACAATTTGAAAATAAACAGTACATTTTTTAAATACAATAAATACATTTTTTAACTTTTTTTTTTCTTAGAACATCTTAACTGAACAATTAAATGTAGCTGTATAATGAAAATATTTACTTTTCCTAAATTGGCTGTTTTGTAAACTCATTTCATAAAGTCAAGTTTCTTCTGACATGATGAGCAAGTGTGTGCTTTCTGCATATGAACTTCACACACATGCTGCTGGTTAAAACATTTTTCTGTATTGAAATAAGTGTGGAAAACCTCATTTTTTTAGCTTCATAAGGTAGTAAAAAAAATAAAATAACAAAATATAACCAAGAAATGTTATTATTTTCGGTCAGTACAGTTGCCATAGAGCGTTAAAATATGCGGGTCAAATTGACCCGGCGAACATCACGAACGTAACAGTTATTTTGTTTCTATATGTCAAAAAACACCAGCATTTTGAAACTTTGCATGCATGTTCATGATGATAAATGAGAAAAGGTCACAAAATATCAAGAAAAAAAACATAGGTTAACCAGTATTTCCAACAACTAGAAAATCTTAACATAACATAACACAAGGGTTAAATGGATTTTGCAAAAATTAAGGCCTTAAATGGCATTAACAGTCATTAAATTTTCTACCTACAGGCATTATTTTTTTCAGATAGTTTTGAATACAGCCTTCATAATTAATAACTTTGATATGCTGTCGCAAAATACGAACATTGGTGATGCAAACGCGGAATCAGTTTTGTTTTGACCCTTCGCAAACAGTTTGATTGACAGGCGATCTGATCAATCGTATAATAAGCAGACCACCACAACACATACATGTTGTGTTGACGCAAGCACAGATGTTGTTGCGTGAACGAGTGTTGGAGATAATATTTTGAAGATAAAGTGGTACGCTTTTTTGCACAAAGTCTGCCTAAAAAAGGCTGATGTGCGGGGAATGGTTCATGTGAACTCTGGTACATCAGTTGAGCCGCATGATATGGATAAAACTATCAAATGCGAAAGCACCCTAAATGAGCACAAGGAAGAAGAATTATTAGGTGAACTATTATAACAGGCAAACTTCTCTGTGTTTTCCACTTAAGAACTTCTCACGGACAGACAGACTGTTGAGACATCGGCGGTTGTGTCAGGGTCGCGGCGTGGCGAAAGTCGAGGCCCAGCCGTGCTCTTTCGCCCAGGAGCCTCCCCCAGCCCCTCCGTCCACGTGGAGTCCCCTACATCCTGCCCCGGGCCGGCTCGCCGTCTGACACTATAATCTCCAGACAAGCCCTGAGAAGGCGGCACACCCAGACCTCTCTCTCAACGCCACTGGCACTGCGGCCCCACCTGCTGACAGAGGGATGCGCTACAGAGAGGACAAGGGAGATTCTCGTCTTTTGTTTCTTCATTGAGAAACACACAAGGTTCTCTTTTGATCATTGAGGGTTGTTTTATACTTTTTGGTAATATAATATGGGGTTAGAAGGGGTTTTATGGTACTTTTAAAAGACGTGAGGAACAAAAAACACACCTAACATGGGAATTTCATGTGACTAACCAAAAAAAAAAAAAAAAAGTGCAAAGGTACAACCCATCATCTATCGACTGACACCTATTGATACACACTTTATATAAGTTCAACAGCATTGTGTGGTTAAAATCAGCATCATATGTGATGTATAGGCCTGCTGTAAAGTGCTGAGGGTTAGTACCCTACTGTCCTGAGGACTCAGGTAATGTCCCACTACCATCGCAAGATCCGTTTGTAACACTGTACCCATGTGTGACCATGTGGAAATGCACAGTGCGCTTCCATATATTAATTCATTAAGCATTCACAGGCTTTTTCTCAATGATAAATGTTTGATCTGATGTTGTAACTATATATGAAATTGAAAGATGTGTATATTACTATGTGTAACAGCTGGTTTGTTCTCTATCATTGCCGTGAGCTGGTGGAAATGACACCATCAGTTGAGTTCTGCTCACAGGAAGTGACATATCTTAAAGGATTAGATCACTATTAAATGAAAATTAGCCCAAGCTTTACTCTCCCTCAAGACATCATAGGTGTATATGACTTTCTTTCTGATGAACACAATCAGAGTTATATTAGTAAATATCCTGACAAATCCAAGCTTTATAATGGCAGTGAACGGGACCAACGAGTATGAAGCTGAAGAAAGTGCATCAATTCATCATAAATGTACTTCACACAGCTTCAGGAGGTTAATAAAGGCCTTCTGAAGCGATGCGTTTGTGGGGAAAAAAAAAACATTTATCTACTTATAAAGTAAAATATCTAGCTTCCACCTGACCGCCTTCCGTATTCAACTTACGAAAAAAGATTAACTGACACGGCGTAAGTTACACCTTCTTATTTTAGTTTAGAATTGCTTAAATATGGATATTTTTCTCACACAAATGCATCGCTTGGTTTCAGAAGGCCTTTATAAACCCCCTGAAGCCGTGTGGATTATGTTTATGCTGGATGGATGCAGTTTGTTCAGCTTCATACTCACTGCCGTTATAAAGCTTAGAAGCATCAGGATGTTTATTAATATAACTCTCATTGTGTTCATCAGAAACAAGAAAGTCATACACACCTAGAATGGCTTGAGGGTGAGTAAAGCTTGAGGTAATTACTAATCCTTTAATGACTGGGCAAATCTCTCAGAACCTGTCAGGATATGTGTGGGTCATTGGTCCTCAAAATCACAAATGATATTTTGCATAAAGAAAATGGTCTTTTTTTAGAACCATTGCTTAATTATTTTCGTGACTATTAAACATTTTGCTGTAATGCAAATATATTATTTTAAATATACTTTATATTTAACTGGTAGTAAATATATTGAAATGTGTACTGCCTTTTATGCAGATTTGTTTAATGTTTTTTTTTATTATTATTATTATTATTCATCAGTAAGTCATTATTGAGAATTACAGTACAATATCTGGGCGCTTGACGAGAATTGAATGGGTTCAATGTCAGTGCAAATGAATCTACCGGTCCTATAAATAGTCCTCATTTTCTATATGCTAAATATATTTTTTTCTGATTTTAGAGTGATAAATGGCAGAGATATGTTCACACACAAGAGTATTGACTACACTGTTAATACATCTACATCACATGATGAAAACGTCCAAAAGACCCACAATGTTATGTACAGATTTATATGTGCGACATATAAAAAGATTTTGTGGCCTTAGGATGTTTGTTTATTTTGTTTTGTACTTTTTTTTTTTTTTAACACCTTGGTTATAAATATATACATATTATTTTACTGAAATATTGACACGGACAGATACGTTGCCTTTTGTTTTCGTTCCAAAGTCATTTTAACATTTATATTGCCTTGTGTTCAAGCACAGCTGTGATGATGTTTTCTTGATAACGAACCGATTCGTTCTTTTCTCGTTAGACTCAGTCGAGTTTGACCAGGTTAAAGGTTTCCGGTGTGATTTAGCAGTGTTGTCTTACTCTAATGCGAGTCTGCAGTGTCTTCAGTACATGTGGGCCACTAACAGAGGAAAATGGCAGAGATCTGATGTTATTGTTGTTCCAAATGATATTATTGTATTTGTCAGTTACTTAACTTCTCATCTTATCGTTAACATGATATCTACTGTTTGGCGAGAGTCTCGTCTGTATTATTTAGTTTTTGTTTTTTTGTGCCGACGGACAAACTAGGGATTGAACTGGGCATTTCCTGCATCAGAATGCTTTCTGTTTATATGGCAACTAAAAGCAGAATATATCTTCAGAGGAATGTCTGCTGTTTATTGACAAAAGATTGCTGCATTTGTATGTAATGACTGATTTTCATTTTCTTTTCAATGTTACATGTATGTTTATATAACTGAATTGGTTAAAACTCTTAGTTCTATAGCAACAAACTTTGTGTATTTTAAGGACCTTTTTATGCTAATATAATTTTTAAAAACACTGGAGAGACAAGTGTGTGAAATGATAAACTATATATACAGTTGAATATACAGTGTGTGTGTGTGTGTGTGTGTGTAGCATATTATATGCATAACATACTGTTAAGTTTTCGGCATGTATTCAAAACAAAATAACTGCCTTTTTACACAAATGATCCTTTTATTATTTATTACACAAGGCTCCAGCATTGCTCAAGGCAACACATTTTATAAAGAACCTAAATGCATTGTGTTGCTTTTTAGGGACAGTATTGAAATATGATCTTTTATCTGCAGGGGGCTTATAAGACAAAGGAGACAAAAGGATATGCTCTCAACATGTATGTATTTATGTATGTACACATGCGCACACACACACACACACATACGCATAATTAGCCTGTAGTTACTAGATAAAGCCTCTGCAAAGCGTTGGGAACGATATTACAGTTTGCATACTTGGATATCTATGAGTCCAAAGTGAAAAGAAAGAAGCAATAGAAGTCATACCTCCAAATTATTTTGGTAGTTCTTTGGATGGAAGAAGAGTGGATCAGTAGTACTCTGATTTTTGTTTCTTGCATGAAATTGCAAACTCTGATGTAAAAACGTAACTGAATTCCTTTTCATTATCCAAAGGTGTTTTCCCAAAACTTCTGAATGCAAAAAAGAACAGGTTTTGTTATTTGTTTCTTTAAGACTTCAGACACTTCAGTGATACAGTGAATTGTTTTTGTGTGGAGACGAGAGAGGCTTCCTTTATGCCTAAATAAAATACTACATAAAGTTCTTGGTTTTCATATTTTATTTTCTGGGTATTCACTTTTAATTCAGGATTGCAGGCAGAAATTAAATTAGAGTAAAAGTCAGAATCTAAAAGTATTTTTATACATGTGTATATATTTTAATTTTTTTAATAATAATTTTTCCACAGTTTATTTTTAGCAGGACAACATCAAAATTAACGGATAATTTAACGTAAAGGAATTACAAAATCTTTCTCACCACTTTTATAATAAATTTATAAAAACAAATGCATTATTGCATTTCCAATAAAATGTAAACATTGGGTCCATGCATGTGGATGATCAGCTGGTACAATTGAAATGTACCTTTTCAAAAAAGGGATTTTTTTGTTTGTTTTTTCAAATGTTGTTTTTTAAAGCAAACTCGATCTTGAATCTTCTCTGATGAAATGGTTTTACTGCAACTGACCTCCAAAAGAAATCATTCCCTCTTACTGAAACATATGTTGACTCATGTTAAGCATTTCAAGTTAGATAAGTTGTTACTTTTTCTTCACTGGGCTGAAAAAAAAATTTTTTTTTTTTTTTTTTTAAAACAAAGTGAAATTAATAATGAATGCATGCCTGTACAGTAGAGGGCCATTCTGGATCTCAGAACAATAGGACAAAGATGAAGAAAGTTTAACACTGTCCCAAATGGCACACTTTGGACAGTCTTGTGGACTTACAAGTTCAGAAGACTGTAGGGTGTTCCATTTGTCGTTTTAGCTTTCAGAAGGGTGCTTGCGAGCGCGTTCTTAATGCGCACTTTTACCAAGCCCGCAGTGATGTGAGCTCCACAGAAGACGACATCTCGACAGTCAAAGCGCCGTCACGTCACGAAAGTGTGGACTCTGAGGGGCTTAGGGTTCCATTTTGGACAGAGACTTACTAAAAAAAAAAAGTTACTTTTGCTTATTAGTATGGATGAATTGACCCTTCGCAAAGAACCGCCAACTTTAGTTACTGTTTCTATGTCCGACAAGCCATGCGCTCTCACGCCACACATCATGTTCTCATGCAGTGAAAAATACATCGAGGAGCAAAGAGGACACTGACAACACGTCGACAGACAAGACAGAGCAGGTTACTTTTGATATGAAACCATTTCGTATTTCAAATATTGTAATTTTTAAAGAAGTCTAAACAATAAATAGCGTATAGTGTCTCTTTAATGTGTCGTGACAGATCGCTGTGGCTCCTCGTGAACCGATCATCTCTTCATACTAGTTCATTTATAGCATCAAATAAACATGAATGAACATCAGAAGGAATGTTGTTTCAAGTGTGGAAAGACGCGAGTACACACAATATTTTAAGTTCACCAACATTAATCTACTAACTCCCCTGACGGCTTTGTCAAACAAAATGGCGGATTCAGGGTTATGATTGGTCAGATCGCCTGTCAATCAAACTGCCGGCGAAGGGTCAATTGCATCATTGAAAGCCAGCAGCAAGACATTGGTTAGTAAAGTGAGATTAAAGTATTTGTGTTATTAAGCATTCAATTATTCCGAGTTTGCCGTTTAATGTTTTTATTCCTTATGTGAATACTGAATAAATTTTAATCCAAGTAAGATGAGTAAATGCAAATGATGGGAGATTCTCTGATTTTGGGTCCTGCGTGTTGATTCGGGATCTGGAGTGTTGAGTTTGTATGGAATTATCATACAAATTACATACACTTATTATCTTATGGAAATATCATCTGGACGATTAATTTGTCTGGTTCGCCCTCTAGTCCTACATTAGTATGGTTGAATTGGATCATTGAAGGTCAGCAGCAAAGACATTGGTTAATAAAGTGAGATTAAATACATAAAGTATATTTGTGGAATTTAATGTAGTTCATCATTAAAGGTTTGTGTAAAATTCTGAGATTGCATTTCCCTGTTTTTATTCATTTTGAGGAATACTGAATGTTTTCGTAACTAAATGTTCACATTTAGTCTAAAACGACAACAACATCATGTTCACGCAGCGAACACAACACCTCTGACATTTATTTCTCGATAAACTGGATAACTTATTGTAAATTGAAAAAGCAATTACTTTACTAGTTACTCAAAAAAAAGTAATCTGATTACATAACTCAAGCTCCTTTTCACCAACACTGTATGTTCATGTTTTAACAAAATACATCAGCAAACCCCTTCTGTTTTTTTACGGCTTGTTTTGTCTTGAAAACGGCGGTTGCTAACAAGTGTCAAAATGGGACTACAGAGGTTGTTTGGGTCATTTAACATCCTCACAGTCACATGCTATTCCCTGTGAAGTGAGACTGAAATTACTTTCTCTGTCTCTTTCTCTCTATAAAACACTTTCATACCTCTCTGTTCCCCTCCCTTTAGTTTTATGGCTGTAATCTGACACAGCTTCTGTGTCCTATCAGCGCAAATGACATAATTCATCTCAAAGAGGCCCAACAGCAAATCACAGTGTGTCAATAAATTTCCCTGTCAGAGCTCAGCCAATAGGTGGCGAGCATTAAATCACTCGTGTCACGTTGGCGGCCAATGGCATGGCGAAGGCAATATATCTGTCAGGAAGCAGAGCCTCTTAATGACCGCTGCATTGCTGCTGCGGATCTGGAGGAAAACGACAGGCTCAAATGGGTGAAAACCTCCACTGCAGTTTGGCTTGTGTTTTTCTCTTGTGGTTTAAAGGTTGAGGAGATTTGATCCAGGTGTGGCTAATAACAACAAAGTTAGGATTAGAGAACAGCAGAATGGTTCCACTTTTATTAAATTGAGTGTATTTAACTACTATGTAATAACATTTAAATTAATCATTTGACTTAATGTGCATACATGTTTTTACATTGTACTTTAAAATACATGCATATAATTAATTTCTGTTTTTCAATACATCTTCAACACATTTTTTTTTAACAGAGTCAAAGACAGAAATATTTATCCAAACAAAAGGAATGAAAAAGCAGCAACTGGATCAAATATTCAGTTTTTGGTGTCAGTAAGATTGGTTAATGTTTTTGAAAGAAGTCTCTTCTGTTCACCAAGACTGTATGTGATCAAAACAGCAATCTAAATTTAATATGTAATGTAATTTATTCCTGTGATCAAAGCTGAATTTTTAGCATCATTACTCCAGTCTTCAGTGTCACATGACCCTTCAGAAATCATTCTGATATGATGATTTCATGCTCAAGAAACATTTCCGAATATTATCAATGTTCAAAACAGTTTTTGCTACTTAACATTTTTGAGGAAACTGACAGATATTCTTTGATGAATAGAAAGTTCAAAACAACAGCATTTCAAAGTATGAATCTTTTCATTTGTTTATTATCACTTTTGACCAAGTTAATCATTGGCTGCTGAATAAAAGCATTAATTTCTTTCAAAAAAAGAAAAGAAAAAACTTCTAACCCAAACTTTTGAAAGGTAAAAATCACTCAATTAAAAGCAGTGACTGACTACAAAAGCACAATAAAGTAAAGTTACGTTCTATATCTTTATTCTATATTGTTAACATGAACTTGAACTCTGAAATTAAAGCCACCATAAAATCAAAATAATAATTTTCTTGTTAAATTGAAAAAGGATGTTCTTTTTTGTAATATGTTGGCTGAAACCTTGTTTCATTCATTTTGACATTGAGCTCATGTAAGGACATTTTTGGAAAGATTTGACTATAATTGATAACATTGACCCCACTTTTTCTTTGCATTTAGAAAAGATTATATTTGGGTTTACTAACATATCCTTAATTAAAAGGAAAAAATAGGCCTACTGTATTATAAATTTAATTTTAATTTTTGCTACATTTCTTAGAAATGTAAGTACAGCAAAACCCAAGCTTATTCTTGAAAAGGAAATTCAAATATAGGATATATTTTTCCTTCACATAATAAGAAAGCAATTAACTGTTTTTTGAGATAAGAGACAAAACATGTTTTAGAAGTTAGTTTTTATTATTTAATAATACATTATTTTTAAACTGATATATTTGTAGACAAAGGTCTAATGAGCATGTAAGGGAACAGGTTTTTATTTTTATCAAAAAATGTATTTATTCACTTCAGAACTTCGTCAGACGTATTAAAAAGCATGCTATGTTAATTAACAAAAACCTTCACCTGACGGTGTTGACAAAGGTCCATCTGAGGCCAAATATGTATATGTATATCATGAAACAATATTAGAAGAATATGCAAAAAAAAAAACACACAAGCACTTGGTCAACAAAACTGAATATTTTTCCACCTTAACCACGTGTTGTACAGTAGCTGCCTTAATAAACATATCAAAAATGCCAAGATTTATCCCACAATTATTTACAGAAACGATGACGGAGTTGGCATGTTAAAGCTGTGACTGCAGAGACTACAACATTCTTTGTATAACATCTAAAATCTAAAAAAAATGTATAAAACGTCTAGGACTGTGTCCTGTGAGATCCACAATGAGCAGGACATGGTAAGGGGTCCTCAGAGCTGAAGATGATCATGGCTTCGCCTGATTTATTCAGAATTTAAAAAAAAAAAAAATCTTGGAGTTGATGCAAAATCTATGATAGGCATTTTTCATGGGAAATATAATTTAAGACTTACTATTTGTATTGTTTGATATATTACAAATCTCTGCCTTTCAATTTAAATGTATAGTTTTGAATTAGTTGCATTTTTAAACACTTCTTTGGCAATTTTACATTGTGACCTCGTGCTGAAGAAAGGATAAATTACATGTAATTACAAGTATAGAGCATTTATTTAAAATTATAACTTTTTAAGTATTTTTATTTTGATTAACTAAAGATAATTTTTTTTAACATTCATTTTTAACATAAAGAGGATTTTTTTTGTGTAGGACATGTTATGTATAACATATATGTTATAAGGACATATGTTAAAATGTTTAGCGTTCCCCCTGCTGTATTACGTTCTTCTGTATATATATGTATTATTGCAGTTTTGGCTGTAAAATGACTTTGTTAGTTTGAAGTTTAATAAAAAAACAACAACAACAAAAAAACAGTAAGCCTATGTTCATCTTATTCGCCATTTTTCCCACATGAGAGAACAAAGCGGACGTAGTCCCGCCCTTGCGTGTGACGTAACGACGCACAGTGACCTCACGACGTGCAGCCAGCGAGCGGCTGCGTACATTCCCTGCGAGACTGTGCGAGGTCTGCTGTCAGTCACTGGGAGACCGCCATGTCCAAAGAGGTAAAAAAAGCTCCAAGATATTATACTTTTAGCTTTTAGAATACATTATAACTGCGACGTTTTCTGTGCTTGTTATAAATTAAAATGCAGAAGAGCAAATCAATTCATTTGGAAAGATGAATTAATGATTAAACACCCGTTTCTTCGCGGCTTCATCTCATTTCTTTGTTCGCAGCAGCGACTCGTAGCGATGCACGAGCTGAAACGCATTTTGTTTATTTAGAATCGTTTCGATTAGTCATTCTGCATTGGTTTCGCTTTCATAAAGTCCACTGTTTTTGTTTGTGTACATCTATTGTACCGTCGGTGTTTTGAAAATGCATTTTTTTGTGGTGGCGCTGTAGGCCTCACGATGCGCTCGTGCACCACAGATTGAAAATATCGACTGAACATCGGCAGCGCGCCCTCGCTGTGTCAGTTTTGATGTGGATGGGTAAACAAGCCGGTTCAATTAGCTTGTTTTCTCTAAAGAAACTTGTTTTTCAGTGTTCATTACGCTTGTGCGATATGCTCTTTCTGTTTGAACGTGGAGTTATTACACATTTAATGTTTGTTTCTCACAGCAACAGACCCCCCGTGAGCCTGAGCAGCTCCGAAAGCTCTTTATCGGGGGTCTCAGTTTCGAGACGACAGATGAGAGTCTACGGGCCCATTTCGAGCAATGGGGCACTCTTACAGACTGTGTGGTGAGTCCGTCTGCGTGCATTCACATGCTAATGAATGAGAACCGGCTCTGAAAGCACTGATTAACCCGTCTCTACTCACAGGTGATGAGGGACCCCAACACAAAGAGGTCGAGGGGTTTTGGGTTTGTGACCTACAGTTCAGTAGGTGAGGTGGATGCAGCGATGGACGCTCGTCCGCACAAAGTGGACGGAAGAGCTGTTGAACCCAAGAGGGCTGTTTCTAGAGAAGTAGGTTGTTTTTTCTGAGAAATCTCACACAACCAGTATCCAGTTTTGTGAAATTAAACAACATTCTGGTATATATATATATATATATATATATATATATATATATATATATATATATATTAGTTAGGGGTGTGACGAGACCCCTATCCCACGAGATTGGGTTCACGAGACGAGATTTTTATAGTATTTTTAAGAAATCCTCAATAATGAAACGTATGAAGGGAAAATAGTCTTTATTCAATTGAAAATCATAAAATGCAAAAATGTTGGTGCATTTTGAAATCAACTTGTAATGCATGTCATTTTATTTCTAATTATTTGCAGTAAAACAACATGCAAACACTGCTAAATGTTTTGCCACAAAATCAACCAATTGTTTTGTGCCCTGTATAATTTCACATGAGAAATCTCACTGAACTTCTTTCTACAGATTGAACATAAATTAAACAGAATAAATAAAATAAACGTATAAATAAAAAATTCAAATAACACTTTAAGTGTCACTTTAACTGCAGTACAAAGTTGACTATTTCCCAGTCACTATTGATTGTGTGGCTGTAACTGTTATATAGCTCTGCGTACACCGAGAAGTCCAACCGTCAGCAGCGATAGCGATGCTTTCTGCCTCTTTAGGGGCCGTTCACATATCGCGCCTAAAAAAGCGTGTAAAGCGCGGCCGCTTTCCATGTTTTGTTACGGAAAGGTCGAAGATGATGGGTTGGTTCTTGTCACATGACGCCGTGGCACAGGCGCGCCTGGAAAAAACGAGCGCACCGCATGCGCGTCGCGACCGCGTCGCTTCCGTTTTGCACGAATGAAAATGCGCGCGATATGTGAACGGCCCCTTAGAGTCTGTACAACCTTGGCCGAGGTGTACAGCATAGTTTTCTTAGAATGTTTACATATTGTTTGTGTCTTGTGTGTTATTCTTTCGCCGTTTATTATTTCTACTGGAAAACCAAAATGTTTCCACACAAACGATTTGAAAGTGGCGGGAGCATCTTCAATGATAATTTCACCCTCACACTGATAGCACGACGAGACAACTTTTCACCTCGACGAGAAATCTCGTCACACCCCTAATATTAGTATAATATATAAATATAAATTCTATATACACACGCACACACTCAGTAATAGCTAAAAGTCATGTCCGAAAGGGATAAAAACTATCAAATATGAGGAAAATATTTTTATTTTTAAATGTGAGGGATGAACAAAACACTAAGCTTGGTTAAGGTATTTATTTGATAAAATTATTTGGCAAAAAAGGCAAACTACAGCTACAAGTTTTGTTCTACTATATAGAAAAAGCATAGAAAAACCAAAGTTCACAGGAAAAGCATACATTGTCTACAACTAGGGGTGTGCGAAAATATCTTTATTGATGTTTTAATGGTATGCTAAATCATATTATCGAGTATTTCACTCATTTTTAGAAACCAATCAGAACGCTGCATGAAGTGTTCACGAATTCACTGAGTGATGTAGCTAAGTATATACTAAGTACTATTGCGTGCACGTATTCAGTGTGTGGCGTTTGACAGAAGTTAAAAAGAGTGAAGAAACTGCGAAGAAGCTTGTCAATGAAGTACGGCTCCGAATGCTAATCCATCTGAAAACCCTGCGAGTTTGAGTCGCTTATAATGTACATTTGAAAAAGCAACACGTGTCAAACATCTTTCCAGACACAAGAAGCATTTATTAACATCTTGTCCAATAAAAGACAACATTTAATAACATGTTTTTACTCCAAACTCACTTCATAACGACAGTTGAGCTTCAGTGAGATGATGGGGCTTCTTACACAGAATAAGGCAGTCGTGTGTTTATTAGTCATGTTTAATCAAAGCGTTTCAATCTTCTGTTTATTCAGCTTTAGCGATATGACACATTATCTTCTGCTGCAGAGCATATTTTGAATTTCTGCGCAAGAGCGCCCTCTGGCTTTCAGATGGAGAAGCATTTACTACTGATCACAGAGCCGTACAGCTCTGACAAGCTGCGCATTATTTATTATTTTGCGATTTAAATGCGATAAATAGTGCAGCCCTAATATGCGGATTATGAAAAGCTTCAGGAGTCATCTGAACACGGCGCGCCTGCAGCAGACGGAGCAAAATCAAAAACAAACAGTGTCATCAATTACATTGCCAGAGCTAGTACAATAAAACATTTTTGAATGATGCAAAATATTGTCAGATTATCGTTATCAGAAAATAAACTACAACATAATCAGGTATTAATATTTTTTTGCTGCTTCTCTTATTTTTGCATGTTCATAATTTCTTTGTTTGACAGCCTGGCCAAATTATTTTTTTTAAATTCTTTGTGTTATCACAAATAACACAATTGATTCCAAGAACAACAATGCAATATGCATTTAAAAATATAACTTTTTTTTTTTTAATATTTGAATATTGTTGAAGATGTCAGTTTTCCTAGGTTGAACATAACTTTTGGCTATATATATATGTGTGTGTGTGTGTGTGTGTAGTATCCAATTTTCCAGCTTTAAAAAAAGTTTACCACTAACAATTTTTAAAACGCCTCTTTCGATTCCTTTCATATATAAAAATTCTGGTTAAATTTATAGAGTGTTTTTGTCTTCTATATGTATTTGAATAATTACTCTACTGATTTCAGGATTCATCGAAACCAGGCGCTCACTCCACTGTTAAAAAGATTTTTGTGGGCGGAATCAAAGAAGACACGGATGAGGAACATTTGCGCGAGTATTTTGGACAGTTTGGTAAAATTGAAGAGGTGAACATCATGACAGAGAAGAACAGTGATAAGAGGAGGGGCTTCGCCTTCATAACATTTGATGACCATGACTCCGTTGACAGGATTGTCAGTAAGTGACTGCCAATCATTTGTGTGTCAGCAGTTTTAATATATTAATTTATTTCTTTTAAAACATTCTCAATTCTTTTTTTTCTTTTCCCCACAGTTCAGAAGTACCATACAGTGAATGGACACAACTGTGAAGTCAGGAAAGCTCTTTCCAGAGAGGAAATGAACAGAGTCTCAATGAATCCACGAGGTGAGAGTTTCTAGCTGGAAATGGAAAGCAGTAAAGTATACCTCAATGCAAATAAAATGTGTCTCAGAGTCAACTTTTTTTATTTTAGCTGTGTCGCGTAGCCCTGTGATGTTTTGTGCTGACTAAAAAATCTTTCATAAAACCCATCTTAGGTGGGCGAGGGGGTGGTGGCGGAAACTTTGGCAGAGGAGGTGGATATGGAGGAGGTACCGTTTTGCATATTATGTTCTTATTTTTTTTTTTTTTATACATATAGTTGTAGTGTTCTATAGCAGAGATTCTTGAACCTTTTTTTTGGTCCTCAAATATTACTCTAGTAAATGAGAATTTTAAAATGCACACACATTCTCAAAATACAATTGTGCACATCCTCAAATGTGAATAATTGTACAAAACATTAAGTGGATGGATTAGTTTTGAGTTTTAATTGATTTTGAGTGGCTCAATATCGTGATAATAATCCAAACACTCTGAATGAACATGAAGGAGAACAATGCAAACCGCACAATGCATAAACACGAAAAACAAACGCAGGGCAATATTAACTGGGGTAGAGCAAAGGAAAGTAAACTAGACAAGTGAAGTTAATACATAGCAACGAGCGAGAACATAATCAGTAACCAATGAAACTGAAACTAAACGGGTGCATTTCCCAAAAGATGTGACTGGTCACAAGTTTCCCTGTTATCAGCATAGTTCAATGAGTCGGTGTTTCCCGAGACCATAGTTCCAGCTGACATTCGCTAACAGCATCGCAAAGTTGTGTGGATGGAACAACGGCTCTCAATCTGTGGTTAGAAGCAGAGTTTCTTGTTTGCATGACGTGGACTTAATGAATCCTTGTCTTGAGCAATATAAGGAAGATGACATTCAGTGCTATCTATATCTTTTATTGTGAAATATACTAATGTCTTTTACGTCTTATACTTTGTCTAGAGATTTAAAGCACAGTTTTTGGAGAGTGCTTGTGCGTACGTGATCGAGTCTATGATTGAATCTGAAAATAAAGCAAAATAACTGAGAAAAATGAGAATTAGTCCTCAAATGCCATGTCATTAATTTATAGCAAAGATCTGGCATTAATTCGATCTCAAAGGTATTCATCAAAAAAAGTTATTTCCCAAACACCCTTGTGACATCATTAACCAACGTGGTTGAACAAGTTTACATCAATATTGTTTCGGGAAACGGTCGTGAATAGCTAGTTGATCTCTTCAACAATGCAAGCAGACAAGCTGCGAGTCGTTGTACGGGAAACGTGAACTAAAAGAAACAATGTCAAAATAAGGGTCCTTATATCATAACAAACCTGACAATAAGCTTATTGGGCTATTGTTTGTATAAGGCTTTCTAAAACTGCTGATATTTCACCAGTGTCAGCACTGCTTGCCTCTGTGCGTTCTAGACGGGCTGTCAGACATTTTTGCGCCTCGTGGCGGCAAGTCTTTGAGGGAATCATTTAACTGTTCATTCAACTAATACGTTCAAAAAGTTGATTCATTCATGAATTAATCACTGTTATTATTTTAATACCCTTAAATGCTGAAATGATGCTACAATAAAGATATCGCTTTTCTCTTCGGACATGGCAAACTTAGTTTTTTTTTCACGAATATATGACTTGACCTGAATCGCACATGCTCAGTTGATCTCTCTCACTCGCTGTCTGTTTAGGGTTGATTAGTGCAATTCTATGGAGCCTCTGTACAAATCACAATGGTACACAGGAGAAAGGAGCCAGCTGGCGGAAAAAAATAGTCTAAAACGAGAAGGGCTTAGCCTTATGAAAATGTGAACATCGCGGTTGGCTTGCCAGTATTGCGGTATTACAATATTGCGGTAATCGCGACAACCCTAATAAATCGTTAATCTTAATTTTAAAATACAATTTTGTACCATGCATGTTTAATGGAATAGTTGGAAAAGGATATTCAGGTTGTGAGGACAAACTCCTTGGAACACTGACCCACCTGTTTAAAAACTACTGGTCGACGGTGTTCTTTGAGTTTTTAATTTTGAAATATTTTTCATTTGTAGGTGGATATGGAGGAGGAGGAGGCGGCGGAGGAAGAGGAGGTTACGGTGGAGGTGATGGTGGATATAATGGCTACGGAGGGAATGGTAAATTAATAGGCTTTAAAAAATGTGATTCACATTACACTTGACAATTATACCATGTTTCCATAATAATGTTTGATTTATCTCCAATTTGTTTATCAGGTGGCTATGGTGGAGGCGGGCCTAATTATGGTGGTAACCGTGGTTATGGAGGTGGCGGCGGTGGTGGTGGCGGCTATGGAAACCAGGGTGGAGGCTACGGCGGCGGCGGTGGCGGCTATGATAACTACAACAATGGTGGTGGAGGCAACTTTGGAGGAGGTCAGTTATCTTGTTAGCATTTCATCACGTTAATTTTAAGTCGTAAAATTTTAATACTAAGTATGTAGTGTAAAAAAAATAAATAATAATAATTTCAAAGGATCACTGAATTTTCACAGGCAACTTTGGAGGTGGAGGTGGCGGTGACTACAATGATTTTGGCAACTACAACCAGTCTTCCTCTAACTACGGCCCAATGAAGGGAGGAAACTACGGAGGTGGTGGAAGAAGTGGCGGCGGTGGCCCATATGGTGGTGAGTGAATATTTCAGAGTTGTACATGGTATTGTGACATTATATTTGAATTCAAACTGTTGCATTAACTCCGTGTCTTAACCAGATGCGATAAAATTCCAGCAACAAGCAATATGTCCGTCTACACCAGACGAGACGCAACTGCAGGACATGACAGAATCAGTCAATAATCACAACCAATCAGACGATTTGGTGTGGGCGGAGCTCTGTCAGCAAGCGCACAGCACTAGCACTAGCACATAATCAAATTCAGAAATGTTACATTATATTAGCATTATTAAAAATACATAATGAGTGACTGAAACCGTCTTTGTTATAGAATACACTTGTTTGTTCTTGTTTCCTTTGTTTTCAGTATCTGAGGTGAATTGTCCATTGCCACTTAGTCAAACTCACTTGGCGTTATTTAATGTTAAAAGAATTAAATCAGTAACTGATATTATCATTGTCATACTTTGTATGTTGTTGTTCCAGCAGGGACGTCGCAGAAATACAAACCATTTCTAAAAGAGAATCCGCTGTCGTTCCTTCCACATTACCGTTGCGGCTAGTTCAGACAAAAAGTCGTATTAAAATGGAAAAGATGCCTTTTATCACGTGTCGCATGTGGTTAGGACACGGTGTCGGGCTCTTTTGGAAGTTGGGATGTTTTGAAGTTTATCAAAAGCAGCAGTTCTGGAACTGTTATGATTGGAGTTTTGTCATAGCTCGATCATGCTTCTTTTCGTAGGTGGTTATGGAGGAGGCTCCAGTGGTGGTTATGGAGGCAGCTCTGGCGGGCGAAGGTTTTAGACTCCAGGGTAAGGAACTGCCCCACTCATGGAAAAGGGCTCTGAAGTTAGCCATCAGTTTGTTTTAGCTCATCCAAACATCTCATAAGATGCGTTTGTAACCTATGCAAATGTTAGCCCCTAATCACTTGGTCAATTGGTCGGTAAATGAGTAAAACCATTGAGTTTTCAGTGCAGGGGATCCAGCAGCAAACCTTCAAATCTTGTTAAGCTAAGATCCAGTATCACAAGACGAATGTTGATTTTTGAGTTGCTCTCCAAACCTTCTGGCTGCAGCACATGCAAACTCATCCTCATTGTCCTAACCATGCAGTCTTAGCTGACCTGAAGGTTTGCTTCTGTGCTACTACTACTCATTCCCCTCCAGTTCAGCTCTTGATAACGACAAAGCAAGGTTGCAAAGTGTAACTGAATTTATGTTCCGTATTGTCCAACAGGCCACAGTACTTAGAGGAGAGCCAGAGAGAGATGACAGGGAAAGGAGAGAAGCAAGCAGGTTTACACCTAGATCTGCCCAGCCAAGCAGCGTGGTGGCGATTTTAACGTCTGCCACGCGAAGAGAAGGTGTTCAATAGGGGAGGAAAATCATGTGGGAATGGGGTTGGGGGTCTTGAAGTTGTAAAAAAAACAAGAAAAAAAAGGAACGTTTCAAAAGTACCCTTGTCCTGCAAGACATTTACTAGTTTGTAGTTATCCTTTTTTTTGTCTGTGAAGTGCAAAGCATTCCAATGAGGTTTTATGCAGGGTTTAATTGTTGTGTTGGCTTTTCTCTTGAACCAGTAGGGTGTCTGTCCTTTGCTTTTCTTTTTTCTCCTTTTTTTTTTTTTTTTTAAATGTAAACAGTCACCAATCTAGATTAAATAAACCGCTCCAGTTTTTTTTATTTAATTGCATTCGTCAGTGTTTTGATTTGGTAAATGATGTACTCGCCCAGTTGCATGATTGTGTTTCACGCAATGGACCCACAGCGTATTCTGATGCCGTTGGGTGTCTCAGTCTTTTGTAGCTTTAGCCTAAAGACACATTGAAAACTACAAGCCTCGGTTGCTGCCCAAGTAATATAATGTTGGTGCGTTTCAACCTCCATGTGAAATGGCAGTAATCAGATTGCATTAACAAATGAATAAATCAGCTTGCTCATTTACTCTATTAATTGGGCCTAGCACACGTTCTAGTGTTTTTGTTTTGCGCAACATGTGGGTAGCACGTAGTTCATCTTTTGGACAAATGATGCTTCTTTGTTTGAGTTCCTGTGGTGAATGAAATCCATAAGAGGATTTTTAGCAACTCTGAATTGCCACCCGAAGGCAATCTCGCACGTAAACGGTCAGAAGTGCCAGCAAAGGAGGAAGGAACCAGCTTAAAGGCTAGCCAAAGAGAAGAGACTGTTGAGAAGCGCTCCGTCGAAGAGAGGCTAGCCATTGGGATGAGCCAGCTGAGAGGCTAGCTTATTGGGATCGCCAGCAGTCTTATTGAGAACAGATGATTGCTGTTGTAAGACTAGCGAGAAACAGCTACCAAAGTAAGGTGTTTAACATGCCAGACTGGTAGGTAAGAGGAGAATTTTAGTTTTCTTTCATGTGAATTATTTGTGCTTATCAAAATGAGGTAACAGTGTAAAGATTTTGTTGCTTGGTTGTTTTCGTGGTTGTGGTGAAAACATGACTGCCGAACTATCACAGTGACCACATTTCCAACTGTGTCTTAAGTAAGGTTCGGTACCTAAATTTTATGTTTTAAAAGTAGTCTTTTGTGTCAGTGGTGCATGAGACACTTATGACTTCAGTCTTTCTGTGCTTGGCTACATGTCATTTTGTTTTTCTCCTTGTTTTGGTTCTAAGCCGATTCGTTCTTTTTCCAGGGATATAAACTGGTGGATTTTATACCTGCGATACAGCAAATACAAATGGCTGGTGATCTTGGAAGGTGAGTTCATTTCATTAGATTTATCATGGTTTGATTTGATCAGAAGTTGGTTGCTAAATGATCATTTTCTTTACCTCTAGGGTAGTTAAAGACTGTCGCAAACACCTGCCCTAAAACGGCAACCGCACAAATGTTTAAATTCATTCATAGTATCAGACTTGTGCACGTTTGCAGATGGACAGACTATTTGAAACGGTAAGATATCTTATAACTCAATTGTGTGCCACAAGTATTTATTTTAAATAAGTTTGTGTTCAAATTAATATATTTTGCGTTGCAGTATAGAGGCATCTGAGTGTTGAATGCCAGGCAATAACAAGTGAATCATTTAGTTTAAGCATAACCTATTTGTGTTAAAGTTTTTTTCTTTTTTCTTTTCCCCTTCAGGTTATCAAATCATGGGACCAAACAATTGCTGCAGGACAGCATTAGAAACATTTTTTTTTTTTAATTGTGCAAATTTTTACTGTATTTTAATAAAAGTTGACATCATGGTGTGAAATGTTGAATTTATTTTTGCGGTGTTAAAAGGAGTGTTATATTTCAGAATGTCTGCTATCACCTGAGATTAAAATCATAACATATGCCGTAGAAAAATGACTTATCAATATCGTTCAACCAATACAATTTGGTCCAGTGATAAGGGATAGGTTATGTCAACAGATCAGATGAGACGTCTGAGAAATGTGAACAATATTATGCATTTTGAATTAAAAAAAAACTGAACAGTTTCTTAGACCAATATAATATTAGACTTTCCTGCATTTTACTTCATTACACTGAAGCATTTATAACCTTATGCATGCAGGACAGAATATTAAGGAACCAGTTTTACTTGCCATGTTGAAAAAAATAACTAACATGTAGATACTTTATATTACTCGTGACTTCGTTGTGCATATACTGTAAAAGAAAGCAACCCATTTCCCGATCATAGACACAGCTGTACATGAACTAGATTAAGGCAATGCTGCTTTATTCACACTACTAACAAGCATAAAGTGAATGTCAAAATTATGGATTATCATTCAGATTTTTTTTAAGACTGTGCAGGTACTGTAGCACATAAAACAGCTGTTCTCATCGACTCAACATTTTATTAAGGGAATGATGATGGTACAGGATATAACGAGATGCCTATAGAATAAAGATATGCTTCTTTTAATCAATGTTGTTATTTGTTGTAAGAAGTTTTATGGATTCAGGGAGGGTAATACAGCATATGTTAGGCTGTACATGGGAGAAGCTCTACCATGAGAGGTGAAAGTAAGTAGTGAAGAAGATTCTCATTTATTACTCGGGTCATAAACACAAGAATGCCATCATGGTGGTCTGGCAAGAGGCTTCCAAAGTCTTTCCTATTTCTCCCCTGATGGGTGAGAAATTAGACAAATTCTAGATGGGGCAAAACAGACGCCCAGACGGCCACATTTTCAGAAGGATGAATGAATGGTTTTTCATTCTTAGTTTTTCCATATGGTTTGTGTTTCTGTCTAGCCCTCCACATGAGGCTGAAATGAGACCTGATTCCTCATCTGGGAATAACAGACCTGACTACATTAAACGACAGAATAACAGAGAAGCTTGTTAGGCTATATTGTATGTTGTTATATGGTTATAATCAAACGGAACAACTCTTGTGGTTTCTATTTAACAGTGTTTTTCTGTGTTTTGGCAGTTATAGAGTAGCCTATAGTTCGTTAAATTGGGCCTTCATTTTCTTTAGTTTTAACCATTATTTTTTTGCCATTTATGATAACAATAATTTAAATCCAATTGGAAATTTCCACAGCTGGAAGCAAAGGTTGGTACGAATTTCCCAGAAGGACTTGAACACACTATTAGACTATGTCTACAGGTAATGCAGCACAAATATCGCCATCAACTCATTTACAGTCCTAAAAAAGAATGGATAGGATTTTTTGGGGCCAGTGCTGATTTTAACAACCAATTATTGGCTGATACTGATTATTTGTCACTTGCTGTGACAGTAGTGAGCATTTTTTTGTTGTCTTTTGTTGTTTGATTAGCACTAAAGCTGACAGCAGAACAGCAAGAATATTAGGTTTCTGTCACTTTAAGAGCTGCACGAATCCAACTTACTGTTACACAAACGTTTTATTTCTCAGTTGTTTACATTTAACTCACCCGACAACGTTTACAAAGAAAACTCACTGTAACGGGGTTAAATGGAAGGAAGGAGGCAGGAACCGGCGAACGTTCACAACTTTTAATAATAAACAAACAATAAAACGAAAGTAAAATGATGGCAGTTCCTCACGGCGACTGCCGCCCACACAAACAAAATAAAACACAACATAAAGTCCAGGCCTGGTCCTCTCTCGTCCTTCACTGTTGTCGCTCCTCTTTTATGCTTCCGGAGCTCCTCCGAGAGAGATACGAGACCGGTGCGGCGAGCAGCTGAAGCTCGTTATCTCTCGCGTCACCAGCCTCGCGCCGTTCCCTCACGGCTCTCGCCCGCCCTGCTCGTCACATACCCCCATCGCCCCTCGCAGGCCGGGGGGGACCCGCGAGACTGCGCTTACTTCCCCCCCCCCCCCCCCCGGGGGCCAGTCTCGGCGGCCGCAGCACCTGGGGGTAAGGACAGACGAGACGAGAGAAAAGGAGACGGAAGCACAAGGAGCGACAAAGACCAGAGAGTGGAGAGAGGAAAAAAAAAAATTCGTGGTCCGGTTCACAGGCAAAGGATAAACTTTCACAACTAGACGCAGCACTGGCCCGATCGGGACCGTGACAGGCGGTTCAATAGTCCTGAGTGTTGTTCACGGTCCTTTTTGATGAGCCCTGCTGTATTTTGTACAGATTTCATTTTGTTTAGGCAAATATTTAATTATTTTACCCGGAGAGAAAAAAATTGATTATGCAACAGACATTATACAGCTCAGTGACTTCACGCAGTTACTTAGCATCTGTAGCATTAGCATTATCTTAATAAAGCATCTGTTTGTTATTTCAGCATTTTAATGCTATAATAGCTGATGGTTGTAAATTGATCAAAAATCGGATGATAAATATCGCCGACCGACACATTGGTGAAAGGCATAGGCATGTTCTAACTCTACTGAGGCCTATCAGTTAGCCTAATTATTAGCAAATAATCTATTTTTTAATAAAAATAATCCTCAAATACAGCTCTGTGCATATTGATGTGCGCATGTCCAGTGGCCGTAGCTATAAACCTTCTAGTCTTTACCCAATTACCCAATTCACTGGGCACTTGCTAAAACAACAAAGACTTGTGGTGGCCTAAGACTTTTGCACAGAAATGTATATTATTGTATTTTGGCTTAATTTGACATTTAATTTCTGAAAACAAAATATAAAAAAAAAAAAAAAATTAATTTAACAGCCTTTATTAACACAATTATTTGATCTTGTTCTCTAAACCAAGAGAAAGTATGCAATGTTGTGTGTCCAGTGTAATGATGGGAGTGGATGTTTCTGTTTGCGTGTGTAAAAGTGCAGCAGATGTGTTGGCATGGTGACGGGAATAGCGGCTCTGGCCCCAAACAGCCGCTCCATCTGTTTCCTGTTTGAAGTGGACAGAGTAAGAGTCTGTCAGTGTCACCACAGGCAGTCTGGGGTGTGAGACTATATAAAGTGAAAAGGAATATTGTATGTGGCCAGGAGTCAATGAGGGAAACATGCAGAAACTGAGAAAAAGACGCAAAAGTGAAATCATATCAGGTAAAAAGACTGAGATTTATATGTGATTTCAAAGAAAGAACAGAATTTACACAGACAGACAGATAAAACGCCATATACAGTATGCTATCCATGTGATTGATACAAGTGAATATTTACAGTAAGAGGTACGGTAATACTTTATTTTACAGTGCCGTAGATGCACATTACTACATGTAATTACTATAGTAATAACAGTAAATTATGCATAATTACTAGTAACTCTATAGTAAGTACATGTAGTTAATTAATAGTAGTCAGCACTTATTTGAGTAATTACAATGTAACTACAGCACTGTAAAATAAAGTGCAACCAGAGGTACTTAAATAGGCTCATTATACTTTTATATTATGTATTATAATTTTAGACACAATTTAGTAATGGTGTGTTGCTGGGGTTCGACACAGAAAAACTTCACAGATAAGAAATCAGTGACTCTACTGAGAAAAATCTCCAAGAGGGAATTGTGGATTGTTTATTAATCCTTTCCCAGGCACTTTTTTATTTTCTACAGTTTACTTGCACTTACTGTTTTCAAAAAGTACAGAAGCAACAATGACCTCACATTTTGTTACCACTTCTAAAAATAGCATATTAGCAATTTTATTGGAGGCAAAAATGCTAAGACCACAAATCATTATGTCCACGCGGTGGCGCCAGAGAACTTTAAAATGCTTATGGAGAATAGACATATATAAATGCACTATTATTAATTTTTTTATATTACATTTCAGATTTAACTGTGGCATTGTAAATAATATCTCAGTCAACAAACTTGATCAGAGCAAAGTCGATTTGGGGAACAGATGCTACTTTAACACTCGTATGAGTAACAACAGTGTCCCGCCGCAAGAGGAGCCTGTTTTCTGGTTCATTCGTGAGTGTGGCATATGCAGCTTTAACATCACCATGCATGCCTCTCTGTGCCTTTTTGAGATGTGTTGTCACTGCCTCATAGTGCACTCTGTGAATATGAACAATGATTTACAGGCCCCAGTGTTCATGTAAGAGATACTGGTCCACATTAACCTCGTGTCGCTGTGGAGCGGATTTATGAGACGTTCAGTCGGCTGGATATGTGCTGAACTGAATTTGGTGGATTAAAGTACTAACTTTCTACTTAGTCCTCTATTCATCTCAGATTTTATGACGCCTTTGTGAATGTCTGTGGGTATTTGTGACAGCATGTACAGTATGCATAGCATTGTAAAGTCCACCTGTTAATGTGTGTGTTCAAAGCAAGAATACCAAGCAGACGCTGTTATCAGTTTTAATGCACTACAGGCAATCTGAGATTAAAACTATTTATTTAAACACACTTCCTAAACTGCAAGGGCTTTGAATGTTCTGTGTTTTACCAACTGACAGATTTATGACACCACATTCACACAGACAGGCCCCTCTGTGATGCTGCGGATGTTGCTTGTATTTATATTGCATTCACATGAAGATGTGTCATGTGTCATGTTTGGCTGCAGTAATGTATGGGCTTCAGAGAAACAAACCTTATTTAATAATTCATAATATAATAGAAATAATAGAATGCAACCATATTAAAACAGAGACAATACTAAACAAAGAACTGAATGAACTGGTTTATATATATATATATATATATATATATATATATATATATATATATATATATACACAAGGGAGGATAATCAACAGAACAGGAAACAGGTGTTTAACTAAATAACAACGACGGAAACTAACAATGACACGTAACTGAACAGGAACAGAACCAAACTAAGAGCCCGTCCACATGGAGACGCACTTAGCTGTATACGTAAAAATTTTGCATTGTATCAGCATTTCGTCCGGACGGATCCGGGGTTTTGGCAGCCTGAAACCTCTATTTTTTTTTTAAACCAGGTCCCAGAGTGGATAAATCTGAAAAAGAAACCCTTGCATTTTCGTGTACACAGCCAATTTATATATTTTGAGAAACGATGGTGTCATCTCTACACGTCTCGACCCTAGTTAGACACCGCTACGTCACGTAACAGCAACAACAACAATGATGGCGGACTACATGATTGTGTTCCTGCTGCAGAAGCTACTGAGCCTATTAGCTTTACTAAAGTTTGTATACAGCACGCAATGTTTATGCACATGCTCCAAGTCTTCTTCTCTGTTTTTAGTGTATCTCTGTGGCAGAATTACAGTGCCACATACTGGTCTGGCATGTATACTACATCGTTTTGAGTGGTTTCGTGTGTACGCAGATATTTCTTGAGACGCCGCCATGTTTTTTTAGCACGAGGGAAAAAAAGATCAAATAGGGAAAGCTCTGACTGTGTGTATGTGACCTAAAACACAAAGAAAACATAATCCTAATAAAACAATTTATTATTTTCTTTTGTAAGCCATGTAGTTAAAACGAGGAAGAGTAATACAGAAGAAATACTTTCTACAAGCCATCTCTCCCACTCTTTTACCAGCACTTACACACATTATTAACTTGTCTCTCCACACAGGCACTTTCCCTACCACATTCAAGCAGGCTCGGGTAACCCCACTGCTAAAAAATCCCACATTAAACACATCACTTGTAAACAATTACAGACCTGTCTCTCTCCTACCATTCATATTGAAAACACTTGAACGAGTTGTGTTCAACCAGGTGTCATCCTTCCTCACACAAAACAACCATCTGGACGTCAACCAATCTGGATTCAAGAGCGGCCATTCCACTGAGACTGCGCTACTGTCTGTCACGGAATCCCTACGGATTGCAAAGGCTGGTTCCAAATCATCTGTTCTCATTCTACTGGATCTATCTGCTGCCTTCGACACCGTAAACCATCAAATTCTTCTGTCCACCCTCTTGTCACTTGGCATCTCAAGTATTGCGCTTATGTGGTTTGAGTCCTATCTCACAGGTAGGTCTTTCAGAGTTGCCTGGGGAGGGGAGGTATCCAAACCTCACCAACTGATCACTGGGGTTCCTCAGGGTTCAGTTCTTGTTACCCTCCGATTCTCCATTTACACTACATCACTGGGTCCCATCATACAGCACATGGTTTCTCCTACCACTGCTATGCTGATGACACACAACTCTACCTGTCCTTCCAACCAGATGATTCCACAGTAGCTGCACGGATCTCAAGCTGTCTGGCGGACATCTCGACGTGGATGGAAGAACACCACCTGCAGCTAAAACTGGCAAAGACTGAGCTTTTAGTCTTCCCTGCCACTCCTACTCTACAACACGACATCAACATATAGGTGGGTACAACAACCTTTACCCCATCAAAGTCGGCCAGAAATCTTGGAGTTATCTTCAATGACCAACTGACCTTCAGAGACCACATCTCAAAGACGGCGCGGTCATGCAGATTTGCACTTCACAATATCAGGAAAATCCGGCCCTTCCTGACTGAGCATGCAACACAACTTCTTGTCCAGGCCCTGGTCATTTCAAGGCTTGATTACTGAAATGCTCTTCTGGCTGGACTGCCGTCAAGTGCAATCAAACCTCTTCAAGTGCAATCAAACCTCGTCTTGTCTTCAACGAGCCTAAGAGAGCCCACGTCACGCCCCTCTTCATCTCTCTGCACTGGCTACCCCTTGCTGCTCACATCAAGTTCAAGGCGCTGATGCTTGCTTACAGATCCACCACAGGCTCTGTACCCTCCTACTTCCACACACTGCTACAACGCTACGTCCCCACCAGAAGCCTGCGATCACTAAAGGAATGAAGGCTTGTGGTACCATCACAGAGAGACACAAAATCACTCTCCAGAACATTCTCATTCACTGCTCCCTGCTGGTGGAATGATCTCCCTACTTTAATCCCTGGCAGTATTCAAGAGACAGCTGAAAACTCATCTCTTCCATGAACACTTAATCCCTTCATAAAAAAAAAAAAAAAATCTATCCTATCCTTTTTCCCTTCCTACTCTAGCTTATGTTACTGAGCAATGTCTGAAACTTGTATTGTGAGCACTTCCTGTGTCTATTTGCCAATTCATGAATTCATTCCTATTCATTGGAAAAAAGCGTCTGCTAAATGACCAAATGTAAATGTAAGAAATATTATCAACTGTACATAATCATACAATCAAATGAGTTTATAAGAAAACAACAGCGCCTTTGACTCTATTGTTACTTAGAAAACTGTCAGTTCCTGTCCTTGATTCTGATCAATAGCTGTGTTTTATTCACAATCACTATCACCCTAGCAACCACTCTTAGCAACGTAAGCTGTTTGTTCTCAATTGATATTGTTCATTGAAACATACTGTATTGTGTAGAAGAGCATTTTCCTTCAGGTCAGTCATATGTTCATAATAAAAATCTGTTTAAATGTTCGATGTATTATCTTGTCCTTTCAGCAGTAAAGTGGTTTCTCCCTGACTGACAGCGCTTGTCAAAGCATTTGTCAGTTGCATTTGTCCGTGTTCACAACAATTCAGTCTTTTCAATGTGAAAAGTCTTGTCTTCGCTACTGACTGACACACTCATAAAGACAGTCTTTGCCGCCATCTAATGGCATGATAATGTAAGTTCTGCTGCTGTTCACAGTCGGGACTATTTTTTCTGGTGGAAGGAAGGCTTTTAGTGAATGTGTAAGTCATGAAAGTTGCATTGATACATATTTTTGGCTTTAATATTTATATTGTGTGGTAACCGTTTTATAAAAGCAATAATGTAATCGAGGATATAGTGCTGTATCATGAATAAGTCACGGTTGAAGGGGTTGCAACTTTCAGGCACTCTTTTTCAGCCGTGACTTATTCACAATACAGCACAGCCTCTCGCACCTTATTGCTTGCTCATAAACCATATATGGATTGTAATTATAGTATTATCAAGTAGCTTCTTAAATATTTATTATATTTAATATAATATCTACAGGTTATATTTGATCTATTAATCTCTTACTTATAAATATCTGAGAACAGAAAGTCAGTGCTTATAAGTAAAGAATGAACCCTTCTGTTGATTGTATGTATGTATTCCATCATATTCTATTCTAACATAAAAAGATAATTTACTAGATGACAATGAATAAACAATCTTAGGTTTGTTCTCTTTTCTGGTCAAAGATAATTTTAGATAAACGAACGATGGGAAAACCAACAGAAATATGAAAACAATCATTGTATTTGATAAGTTTGTTTCTGCCACAACTGCCCATGTGACTGACGGTCAGCTGAGGTCTGTCAGTGGGGCAGAACTTCATGATGTGCCTCTTCTGATCATCAAAGCATTTATTTCATGAAGGAAGCCTCATCCACAAAAGAGAAAGATAATGAGGAGGTACTGAACCAATGCTTTACATTAACTATCTCTGGTTACAGTCTCTATCCTGAAATCCTTAATATCATCCAACAAACTGAAACATACCAAAAGTGCTAGATATAAATAGATTAGATATAAATGTTTACTATAGGCTTTTCAGATGAAAACAACCCAGAAACAGCACTTTTTTATGAAAGGTATGGCTGAGTCAGAACAAGAATTATATAGAGATCTACAGCTGCATATGCATCATATGTTTTATAATATTTGATTATACTGCGTACAATTGGAATAACTATGAACTTTGTTTGGGTTTCTAATCCATCCTAATTGTTTGAAGTTACTGTAATCCACTGTGTGTGCGATTAGTTTTTTAATATTATTAAATGGGTATTTTTTTTTAAATACCAATGTAAATCTTGTTGTAAGTGTAATGTATCATCATTATATATTTTTATAATTTAATATTAATTGCATTATAATTATTCATATCCATTGACTTTATGGCAGTGTAATGCAATTGAATTAGTTATTATAAATGAGATGACTGTTCTTGTTCTTGTCATTGTTTTTTAATGAGTGAAGCCAGTTTGGCTTCATGTTCATACTAGTAAAAAGGTTTTGCAGTCAACCATAAGGTGACGCTGTTGAGCTCTTTATAAATCACATAGTGATTTTTATCATGATTTCTGTGCGTGCAGCTCATGTTGCACCATCTTTTACCTTATAGCTTTCATAGTCAAGATAAATTGTTGGCTAACGAATCTCTCTTTTCTGCCAAACTGCATACAACTATCCTTTAAGGAAGAGAACTCAATGAACAAATCCAAAACAGTAACAGATGAAAACAAGGATGAATTTAAATGTACACTCTACAAGTTGGGTTTTGACTCAATCCAGCTGTTGGGTTAAATGTTTGCCCAAACTGCTGGGTAGTTTTGTTTAACGCAACTATATATTAAAATCAGACACACAATTAGAGGCAACAATAATAATAATCAAAATGTGAACATTTATTAATAAGCAATTTAATATGTTTATTGTTTAATTATTATTCATTAAACTTATTAATACATGTTAATCCCCAACATAATTTGGGTTCGTTTTAAGCAAGCAGTAAAGTAATTTTTAGACAATAGTTACCCAGCAGGTTGGGCAAACATTTAACCCAACCGATGGGGTTTGTTCATTTTCAACCCAACTTGGTTTATTTTTAACCACGCATTTGTGTATATGTAAGGTGTTGTGTTCAAAATGAACTAAATTTTAGTAATGAGTCAATACATCATCAACACTTCTTCCAAAATGTGTTTTTGTCTTATCCCGATTCACTAGAGAAGCCTATTAAATAGGTGTTAATATTTTAGACCTGACGGGATGGTTTTCGCGGGAAATTGCGAACATACGCAACAGAAGAGAGTCTGCTGGCAAAAATACAAGACAGAGCTCGTAATAAAACGCGAATCCATGCATAAACATAATAATGTTATTCATGTTAATTTTATTTATTAACTAAAATTTAATTTCCCAAAAAGTGATGTTTAAAGATAGAAAACTACCCCTCCCCACCACACACAAACATACACAAAGTGATTTAAAAAGTGATTTTTGAACATCGCCTACAGCAATAACATTGTTTTTATAATTAGTTAGTATTTACAATCAAAATGTACATGCTTACATAGTTTCCCGTGAAAAGCAGCAACAATAGCCAAGAATAATGTCTTGCATAACGAATCATGGCTGAACATTAGACTCGTTTTTGTCTATTTCTTACACTTGACACACTGATTGCAGCTGCTGTTTGTTTTAAACTATTTTAGACAGATTTATTGGCATGTGTGGATCGTTTAGTGGCCTCTGATTCCATTAAAGGCTAGATTCCTCGTTTTTGCTCATGTAGGTGTTATAACATTTAAGCAAGACAAAAGTGCAAACAACATCAGACTTTGAAAAAATACAAAATGCTTACATTTTTCAGAAAACCAAAATGTGAATCCTGTGACTTTATTTCCCCAAAATGCTTGAGTTGATCTAGATTAGGCCAGGGACTATTGATTCCTGACAATTCCCTTGATTCTCTTCTAACACAGCATAATAATCAGAATTTGTGTGGTCTTGTTTACATCGAAAATGTGACATTTAAAATCATTAGGCAAGTTTATTGTTGCCAAATCAGATTGAGAGGCCATTCAACTCAATAACGGACATTATGAAGTGGCAACATGGGACTTTAGAGTGTCACATTGATTTCAGAGGAGCACAGATGCTTTTAAACAGCTGGAAACATGAAACATACACACTAATAAGAATTTATATCCTCTACACACACCAAACAGTTTTGTTACACAGTGGTTTTCAGAACTGACACTCTAATTTGCGTCAGCGTCCTGCTTCTTTTGTGTATTACTGCATTTGTGTAAAAGTAAGAATTGTAAAGTCACAATTACCTTTTTTTATTCTTTATTACGTGGCAGAAACAAGCTTCCATCTGTCCTTTCTTTGATCCTGAGCAGTGAAGCTGCTCCCAAATGCTGCACAATCTGGTTTTCAAGCATCTTCTGCACATTTGAGCTCTTCATAACATTGTTATTGATGCTCAAGAAGGCGATACAATATACTAAGAACCAAAAGAATGTTTTAAAAAATGCATTTAATCAGTATAATTTATGTAAAATGTTAATATTATATCTTGTAGGAAACATGTACAGCATATAGCTTCTGAAGGGCAGAATGTATGCAGCATATTCATACACAAAAGCACACATACACAGTTCACACAAGCTAGCAGCGATGTCAGACTGTGGTGGATCTGTCTGATCAATGAGCTCTTACTGCAAGCTGAGTTCACATAGAGGGGAAGGTTATTCGTCAGAGAAGAGAAGAGAAGAGAAGAGAAGAGAAAAGAAGAGAAGAGAAGAGAAGAACTACACTCTTGAAAATCAATGTTACAAAAGGAGGTTTTCATAGAAGCAGTAGAAGAACCAATTTTGGTTCCTCAAAGAACTTTTCTGTGATGAGTTCCAAAAAGAACCATTTTCTTAGTGTGGAGAACATTTTAAAAACCTAAAGAACCTTTTTGCATAAAGAGCTTTTGTGGAAGGGAATGATCCTGTTGTTCATAGAACTATAAATGCCAGTATAGAACCTTTTTTTTAAGAGTATAAACCACCAAGAAGATGAACACAATAGAGAAAGAAATGCCAACAATGTCTCTCTGCATTGTATCTGAGATATCAGAAATCTGTTCAGAGAGAGGGTTATATGAGTTACTATATAATTAACTGAACATTATTTGATAGATTTAACTCTGTTTAGTGTGTAATGCAACAATTAAAAAAAAAGGTTTGTTTTTCTTCTGTCAATTTCTCCAGATCCACGTTCATTATCAGTACATTTTAATTGGTTATATAGAGACTGTACAGAAACAGAGATGTTATATAGAAGCATACAATGAAATACTACCTTTTGCTTCATGAAAATAGCATACTTTCACACATACAGTGGGGCAAAAAAGTATTTAGTCAGCCACCAATTGTGCAAGTTCTCCCACTTAAAAAGATGAGAGGCCTGTAATTTTCATCAACTATGAGAGACAGAATGAGAAAAAATATCCAGAAAATCACATTGTCTGATTTTTAAAGAATTTATTTGCACATCATGATGGAAAATAATTATTTGGTCAATAACAAAAGTTCATCTCAATACTTTGTTATATACCCTTTGTTGGCAATGACAGAGGTCAAACGTTTTCTGTAAGTCTCCACAAGGTTTTTACACACTGTTGCTGGTAGTTTGGCCCATTCCTCTATGCGGATCTCCTCTAGAGATCCAATCGTTCATTGCAATCCATACATTGATTGGCTTTATGACTCTGTCTCCTCTCCACCAATAAGCTGGTGTGTGGACGGCGTTCTGGCGCAATATGGCTGCCGTCGCATCATCCAGGTGGATGCTCCACATTGGTGGTGGATGAGGAGATTCCACCTTCCATATGTAAAGTGCTTTGAGTACCCAGAAAAGTGCTATATAAAATGTAACAAATTATTAGAGTAGTGATGTTTTGGGGCTGTCGCTGGGCAACATGGATTTTCAACTCCCTCCAAAGATTTTCTATGGGGTTGAGATCTAGAGACTGGCTAGGCCACTCCAGGACCTTGAAATGCTTCTTACGAAGCCACTCCTTCGTTGCCCTGGCGGTGTGTTTGGGATCATTGTCATGCTGAAAGACCCAGCCATGTTTCATCTTCAATGCCCTTGCTGATGGAAGGAGGTTTTTACTCAAAATCTCACAATGCATGGCCCCATTTATTCTTTCCTTTACACGGATCAGTCGTCCTGGTCCCTTTGCAGAAAAACAGCCCCAAAGCATGATGTTTCCACCCCCATGCTTCACAGTAGGTATGGTGTTCTTTGGATGCAACTCAGCAGTCTTTCTCCTCCAAACAGGACAAGTTGAGTTTTTACCAAAAAGTTCTATTTTGGTTTCATCTGACCATATGACATTCTCCCAATCCTCTTGTGGATCATCCAAATGCTCTCTAGCAAACTTCAGACAGGCCCGGACATGCACTGACTTAAGCAGGAGGACACGTCGGACATGCACTGACTTAAGCAGGAGGACACGTCGGACATGCACTGACTTAAGCAGGAGGACACGTCGGACATGCACTGACTTAAGCAGGAGGACACGTCGGACATGCACTGACTTAAGCAGGAGGACACGTCGGACATGTACTGGCTTAAGCAGGGGGACACGTCGGACATGTACTGACTTAAGCAGGGGGACACGTCGGACATGTACTGGCTTAAGCAGGGGGACACGTCTGGCACTGCAGGATTTGAGTCCCTGGCGGTGTAGTGTGTTACTGATGGTAGCCTTTGTTACTTTGGTCGCAGCTCTCTGCAGGACATTCACTTGGTCCCCCGTGTGGTTCTGGGATTTTTGCTCACCGTTCTTGTGATCATTTTGACCCAACGGGGTGAGATCTTGCATGGAGCCCCAGATTGAGGGAGATTATCAGTGGTCTTGTATGTCTTCCATTTTCTAATAATTGCTCCCACAGTTGATTTCTTCACACCAAGCTGCTTACCTACAGTTGTGTTCAAAATTATTCAACCCCCACTGAAATTGATTGTTTTGGCCGGTTTGACATTGATTTTGATCATTCAGTCATCCTGCTTACAATTAAATCAAAGAGGCACGTGTAGGTCAGACAAATATAACATAACATTTATAATGAAATAACCACAAATGTCTTTTCTCTGCTCACATCATTATCAGTTTTATTCAACCCCCAAGTGACATTCAATCTTAATACTTAGTACAACATCCTTTTACAGTTATAACAGCTTTTAAACGTGAAGCATAGCTTGACACAAGTGTCTTGCAGCGAGCTACGGGTATCTTCGCCCATTCATCATGGGCAAAAGCCTCCAGTTCAGTCACATTCTTAGGCTTGCGCACTGCAACTGCTTTCTTTAAGTCCCACCAGAGGTTCTCAATCGGATTTAAGTCTGGTGACTGCGATGGCCATTTCAAAATGTTCCAGCCTTTAATCTGCAACCATGCTCTAGTGGACATGGAGGTATGCTTGAGATCATTGTCCTGTTGAAAGGTCCAACGTCTCCCAAAGCCTCAGGTTTGTGACGGACTGCATCACATTGTCCTCCAATATCTCCTGGTACTGAAGAGAATTCATGGTACCTTGCACACGCTGAAGCTTCCCAGTACCTGCAGAAGCAAAACAGCCCCAAAGCATGATTGACCCCCCGCCATGCTTCACAGTAGGCAAGGTGTTCTTTTCTTCATAGGCCTTGTTCTTCCTCCTCCAAACATAGCGTTGATCCATGGGCCCAAACAGTTCTAATTTTGTTTCATCAGTCCACAGAACACTATCCCAAAACTTCTGTGGTTTGTCCACATGACTTTTGGCATACTGCAGTCGACTCTTCTTATTCTTTGGAGACAGCAAGGGGGTGCGCCTGGGAGTTCTGGCATGGAGGCCTTCATTACGCAGGGTGCGCCGTATTGTCTGAGCAGAAACTTCAGTACCTACATCTGACAAATCTTTTCTCAGTTCCTCAGCAGTCACACGGGGACTTTTCTCCACTCTACGCTTCAGGTAGCGCACAGCAGTCGAAGTCAGCATCTTCTTTCTGCCACGACCAGGTAGCGTTTCAACAGTGCCCTTTGCCTTGAATTTGCGAATGATGCTTCCTATGGTGTCTCTTGGTATGTTTAACATCTTTGCAATCTTCTTATAGCGATTGCCCTTCCTGTGAAGAGTAATCACCTCTTCTCTTGTCTTCCTGGACCATTCTCTTGACTTCACCATGTTTGTAACCACACCAGTAAATGTCTAGAAGGAGCTGAGTATCACAGTCATTTTAAAGCTGCCTAATTGGTGCTTATTAGGCTTTATTGCTGCTCCCTGACATCCACAGGTGCTTTCAATACCTGATTGAAAACACTTCAATGGACCTCTGTTCTTCAGAGTGGTAGTCTTTAAGGGGTTGAATAATTGTGTCAATGAAGAATTCACAAAAGAAACATTTACTACTGTATTACAAAACCAATTGATGTCATTTTAGTTGCATATGCTTCTTTAAGAAGTCCTTGTAGGATTTCATTCTGAATTCAATTACAAATGTACTCTAAATTCTCTAAAACCATTTACAGCATTGGGGGGTTGAATAATTTTGAACACAACTGTATTACAGATTCAGTTTTCCCAGCCTGGTGCAGGTCTACAGTTGTGTTTCTGGTGTCCTTTGACAGCTCTTTGGTCTTGGCCATAGTGAGTTTGTAGTCTGACTGTTTGAGGTTATGGACAGCTGTCTTTTATACTGATAACGAGTTCAAACAGGTGCCATTAATACAGGTAACGAGTGGAGGACAGAGGAGTCTCTTAAAGAAGAAGTTACAGGTCTGTGAGAGCCAGAAATCTTGCTTTTTTGTAGGTGACCAAATACTTATTTTCCACCATAATTTGCAGATAAATTCTTTAAAAATTAGACAATATGATTTTTTGGATTTTTTTTCTCATTCTGTCTCTCATACATGCCTCTCTCATCTTTTTAAGTGGGAGAACTTGCACAGTTGGTGGCTGACTAAATACTTTTTTGCCCCACTGTACTAAAAAGTACTGCAACTAAATGTATCAACTCATCCTCTTATGGTTAGACTGATTATAAATGATTACCCTTGCATTGGTTTGTTTGTTAATAGGGTCAAATATTATATAATTATTCAGCCAAAAGCACCGTTTGCAATGGTTTCTACCAATTCCCCTTTTTACGGCTACACTGCTAACTTTCTGCGATTGCTCTATAACTTAATTCAAATTCAGCCTAATGACAGAGCTTAAAGATAGATAGTTCATGGCTATTGTAAGGACTGTTAACATTATTCTCTTGCTGTCAGGTGAATTATCTGTTTAATTTCACTAATTGTCTCTAATGGGTTTTATAATTAGTGTTGGGTTTGAGCACAGCCTATGATCCTAGACTAAAGTATAAATGCAATAAATGTGTTTTACAACATTGCATTTTTAATCTTTTCTCTTCTTCAGCACAACAGACTTTATGAGTCATGTAAAAGTCTGGCTTTTTCTGCGGTGTTGTCATTCTATGAGCCACAAGGAGGCGAAGCAACCTTCATGGATCTTAGAGTCGGCCTATATTAAAATATTTGAAATTTCATCCTTTAATTGCCATTAACTTATTTTGCAACTATTTATTTTTTTTTTAATGTTGGAGACCTCCATTTGACCCTTCGCAAACAGTTTGATTGACAGGCGATCTGACCAATCACAACCCCGAATCCGCCATTTTGTCTGACAAAGCAGTCAGGGGAGTTAGTAGATGAATGTTGGTGAACTTGAACTTGAAAAATTGTGTGTGCTCACGTCTTGCCGCGCTTGAAAACAACATTCCTTCTGATGTTCATTCATGTTTATTTGATGCTATATATGAACTAGTATGAAGAGATGATCGATTCACGAGCCGCAGCGATCTGTCCCGACACATTAAAGAGACACTATACACTATTTATTGTTTAAACTTCTTTAAAAAAATGACGATATGTTAAATATGAAACTGTTTCATACGTTGTCAGTGTCCTCTTTGCTCCTCGATGTATTTTTCACTGCATGAGAACATGATGTGTGGCGTGAGAGCGCATGACTTGTCGGACAAAGCAACAGTAACTAAAGGGGGCGGGGCTTTGCAAAGGGTCAATTCATTACCGCCTGTACCAGTGTGTTTATAATTATGAAAAAGAAATTAAAACAATAAAGAATTCAAAGTTTTTTTTTAAAATGTAGCCTAAAATAACTGAAGCGAATAAGAAAATTTACTTTTACAAATGGCTGCACTGTGTGGTCTACCCCAGAGCTCTCTCACTTTCTTTCACATTTCTAGGCTCACTTAATTGAAATGAATTCATAAACAAGTCAAAAATACATAGGGTGAATTCAGGTTGATTGGGAAACTTTTTTTCAGTCATCTCAAACACAAAACGTGTCCCAATCAATATGCACCAAAATGTACAAAGAGATTTGCACACTGTCTCACAAATATCCCATCCCAGATAACAGGGAACGTTCTCCAAACTTTAACTAACGTTCTGTCAAGGTTCTCTCAAAGTTATGAACAAACATTCTTCCAGTAACATTAATAGAAATTTTGCTCAAAGTTGTAATAATGTTCTCACAACATTAGCATCAAAATGTTAATGTTAAGCAATAAGCCACTTGAAGCCGTGGTTTACAGTGAATTTATAACACCTAAGGGGGTTTTAGCTCCGCGCCGTGTCTAACAACGCCCCTTAGCTGTTATAAATTCACTGTAAACCACAGCTTCACGTGACTTATTGCTTCATTTAACCATCAGGCGATGGTCCACTTTAGACATTCAGCTACTACATGTCAACTAGTATTAGACTGTTAGATTAGGTTCGAGTTAGTAGAATAAGTTGACATGTCTGTTGAAGAGCATTAAAAAGTGAAGAGTTAGCAGATATTAATACAGTCTACTAATACTCTAATGACTGCTAGTTGACATGTAGTTGCAAAGATACTTAGAGTTAATAGAATGTCGAAGTGGACATTTGAAATCATACGTTTTTTTCTGAAACGTTTTAGTTGGACGTTTTTTTTTTTTTTTAATGTTGCTACTTGTTTCATAATGCATGTTTAGAGAACATTCAAATGTAATGTTCCCAAAATGTTTGCAGTATGATAACTTGGAATGTTGCCAATAATTTCATGTTGAGCCCCCCCCCCCCCCTCCACATCTCCACATCTGTTACTCCTCTGCCTCATCTGCATGCTACTTCTCATTTCACCCATCACTCTCTCTCCCTCTCTCTCTCTCTCTCTCTCTCTCTCTCTTCTCATCACTCATTGTCATGAAGTGCTCAAAGTTGTCGCCCTCCGACCTCAGGCAGGTTCAGATGGAGGTCAGGCTCAGAGAAGCGTGACTGAGTATGTGTGTGTGTGTGTGTGTGTGTGTAACAGAGAGACTCTCCCTCGGCCAGTGCTGTCATGGCAACAGAGGCAGAACCGAGACTTGGAAGTGTTGTTGAATGTAACACACTTCACACTGTCTTCCTCTCTTACTCCAACAGCCAGGGAAATACACAAGTGTGAATAAGTATTGGTCAACTTATGAGAAATTCTAAGAATAATGAGGGAAGATTGGGTTTAGGATCAAGGGTGTGTGTCCACCAAAGCATTTTTAGCCAGCTTCAGAGCGTTTCGGCAATGCAGCTTTTTTTCTTCAGTTGAGATGCTTTGGTTGCTATGATATAGAATATGTATAGTGTTACTAGTATTTCACAGATAGTTTGTCTCTACACTGTTTCTATATAAAATGTCGATACAATGTAAAGTATTTGCTCTGGCTCTTGTTTTAAATAATTTTGTTCCGTTATTATGCTTGTTGTTGTCATCTGTTAACGTTGTACAAGCAGAATGTGACCGTTTGGGCGGTGTTGTATTTGTCCCGCCCCTCCTCCACTCTGATTGGACAGCTGGGGTAAAAAGTGACAGTGATGAGCACTGCGTTTTTCCCAAAGTTGAACATTTTTCAACTCAAGGTGACCGGTAAAAAACTTCATCGCTTGAGCATGAAAAAGAACCTTATTACGCTCCTGCCATTTAAAAAACACAGCCATCGCATTGAAAACAATTGGAAAAGTACGCTAGCCCCTGGACAAAAACGCTTTGGTGGACACACGGGTAACACTTTACAGTAAGGTTCATTAGTTTACTATAGTTAACATGAACTAATAATGAACTGTATTACACAGAATTTATTAATCTTTGTTAATGTTAATTTCAACATTTACTAATTCATTAATAAACTCTTGTTGACATTAGTTAATGCACTGTCAACTAACATGAACAAACAATGAACAACTGTATTTTTATTAACTAACGTTAACAAACATTAGTAAATACAGTAACAAATGTGTTGCTCATGGTTAGTTCATGTTAGTTAATACATTAACTAATGTTTAACTAATGAACCTTATTGTAAAGTGTTACTGACACACGGCCTAAAAACCCTCCACCTTCCCCAGCTCCACCTGTATAGATGTGTTACAGGTAATTCATGCTTGTTCAGCAGCATGTGTGTCTTGGCAATGGCAAGTCTCGTACTTGCTCTGCAGCAGCAGCAATAAAAACAGCTGATCTGTTCCGCAAAGACCAAACATATCAACATTATCATATTTATTACCATGCCAAACACTCCAGGAGATGTCATGACAAGTTAGTTGACATGTAGTTGCAAAGTTACTTATAGTAGTAAAATGTCTGAAGTGGACCATCACAAATAAGTGTAATTATTGTTTTTTGTGCATACAATGAATGTCAGCGTGGTCAAAGTGAACTATACCTTTAAGACAGAGGCTTTTTACATTAAAATTAATTGTTATTGTATGTTATATTATATGTTATTTGTTCAGTATGTCAGTATAGGCTAATTTATTGGTCACACGGAACATGGTGCTAATCATGAAATGAAACACAGGCACGCGAGTTTTGATTATTTTTTAAACTTAAACTTTTTTTAAGCATCACTTCTGGTGTGAGAACCTGGCTGTCGCTTTACATCTGGAATATATGGTTGTTTTTTGTCATTTTTTTGATTTGTTAGGCAGTATTTAAAGGATAGCAATTAGACTGACTGTACTTTTTGTACTTTCGGTGTCTTATTCTTGGAGCTTTAGCTCAGATTCACTGGTATGATGCAAGTCTTCCCTCTCTGTCTGTGTTTCACCTCTTTCAGCTGCTAGTGAGTGAGATGGTCAGTGAATAACATTCAACTTAATCTTCTGGTAGTGATTTGTGAGTGCTGTTGAGAATTGCTTTGGCTTTTAATGGATTTATTGACCCCACAATTAATCTGTGGACTGGAGGAAAAGTGGACGCATTTACATAAGATGCAAAGAAATGTGAACATAGATGACAGGATCAATAATCTGTACAGCCCAGATTTTTGAGATAAGGGACAAAACATGTTTTAGATATTAGTTTTTATTATTTAATAATACATTATTTATAAACTAATATTTATTAAAAAAAATGATATATTTGTAGACAAAGGTCTCAGCTAATGAACCATGCATGTAAGAGAACAGGTTTTTCTGAAAATGTGTTTTATTATTATTATTATTATTATTATTTATAAAAAATGTATGTTTATTAACTTTGGAAGTAAATTAGTGTCAACTCCATCAGGCGCTTTAAAAACATGATATTTTAATTTGATCCATCCAACAACAGTGTAAAGTCTTCATTTATGTAATAATGGTGTTCAGTACAGCAGCTAAGTGAAATTCTTTAATATTTTAATACAAAGAATTGAAAAAAAAAAAAAAGAATAAGTCATTTCTTTCAAAATGAACAAAAACCTTCACCTTACGGTGTTAATTATTGACGGAGTTGACAAAGGTCCATCTGGGCCCAAATAGACAGTTTATGTAAATAGAATCATATATTTAATCATATATTAAATCACATTATATAGACTTTTGAGAGCACGTGTCAACCATCAGACATAAAATCTGACGGAGCTAACAAAATTTATTTTTTTGTCCACCTTAACCACGTGTTGAACAGTGGAGCAATTTTGTTTTCTTTCTCAGTTGTAGTTTACTTTCCTTAATAAACACATCAAATATGCCAAGATTTATCACAAATTCATCACAAGATATAACACAAATTTTACAGTCAAAATTGAAAAAGTATTTGTCACTAGAAAATTTGTTGGTTGTGGTGAATCAAATTAAAAAAAATAAGAACAAAAATAATATATTTACAGTTTCTCTCGCGTTTTCTCTCTCTCACTTTAGTGCTCCACACTCAGTTGCTGGCGGTAATGCACCATAAAGCTGGTTTGAAAACCTCCAATGAAAACCTAAGAAGAAGAAGAAGATCCCAGTATGCAACGCGGTCCGATCGCGCTTTTGTTGCCGGAAAACCTTTTGGGAGAATGCAATCACAGCCCGATATTGAGAGGTAAATCACAAAATACGAGATAATATCAGATCTAATAAATGCTGTTATAAAAGGCGTGTTTGTAAGACGTTAACGTGAGAGGATAAATTGGTTTTACCTCCATGAAATCTCTGTATTTGAATGGAAGAAAGACATGTATCGCCAAAAGAAAGGTTTTCACAGTATAGGAAACTCATAAAGCACCGTTACGAAGTGAATTTAAGTCAAACATAAGTTATTCTTTAGCAGTAATGCTCTATGCACCAAGTTCTGTGTGTGTGTGTGTGTGTGTGCGTGCGTGCGTGTGTGTGTGTGTGTGTGTGTGTGTGTGTGTGTGGCATTATAAAGCCATGAAAGCTGTACCGCAGTTCAAATGGCTTTTACCTCTGCAGTAGACCTGTATTTCAAAATAGTGTAATGACTGTAGTAGGCTACACTGAAGTATACAGTTCAGTGAAGTCAGCCTTCCCCAAAATATAATTGTATTTAATTAGCATAAACATATGTGACCCTGGACCTCAAAACCAGTCATAATGGTCAATTTTTGAAATTGAGATTTATACGTAATCTGACAGCTGAATAAATAAGATGTTCATTGATGTGTGGTTTGGTGGGATAGGACAGTATTTGGCTGAGATACAACTATTCGAATATCTGCAATCTGAGGGTGCAAAAAAAATTGAGAAAATCGCCTTTAAAGTTGTTCAAACGAAGACCTTAGCAATGCATATCCACTCACTCACATTTTTGATATATTTACAGTAGGAAATTTACAAAATATATTCATGGAACATGATCTTTACTTAATATCATAATTTTGGCATAAAAGAAAAATCGATCATTTTGACCCATACAATGTATTGTTGGCTATTGCTACAAATATCCCCATGTGTCTTATGACTGGTTTTGTGCTCCAGGGTCTCATAATTCTGTGTAACAGTTTAGGGTAATGCAAATCAGATTCAGTACAGCCGAACAGTTCACAGTTACTGTGCAACATACCGGCAAGTGTGAAGAATTGACCCTTCTCAAAGACCCGCCCCCTTTAGTTACTGTTGCTATGTCGGACAAGCCATGCGCTCTCACGCCACACATCATGTTCTCACGTAGTGAAAAATACATTGAGGAGCAAAGAGGAATGACAACACGTCGACAGACAAGACAGAGCAGGTTACTTTTGATATGAAACAGTTTCATATTTCAAATATTGTAATTTTTTAAAGAAGTTTAAACAATAAATAGCGTATAGTGTCTCCTTAATGTGTCGTGACAGATCGCTGTAGCTCCTTCAAGCGGGTCGTGAACCGATCTTCTCTTCATACTAGTTCATTTATAGCATCAAATAAACATGAATGAACATCAGAAGGAATGTTGTTTCAAGCGCAGAAAGATGCGAGTTCACACAATTTTTCAAGTTTATCAACGTTAATCTACTAACTCCCCTGACTGCTTTGTCAGACAAAATGCTGGATTCGGGGTTGTGATTGGTCAGATCGCCTGTCAATCAAACTGCCGGCGAAGGGTCAATTGTGGTTACAGCAAGTTACGTTAATTTTCAAATAATTTCCCACCTGATTAAGGGTCTTACAAGCATTCACGGACATTATTTTATTAAAACAAGCTCATTTATGCAATATCCATGCCAACGGTTATTTATTTTTTTTCATTTGTAGGTTGGAAAATGAGGATGTATCTCAGGGAAAAGATCCCACCGGTCTTCCTGGCCTGGCTGCTGAACATCTTTTTAGTAGCTCTACAGTTGCTTCAAGGTTCCTGCAGGCTGAACTGGAGCTGAATGCACGGTTACGGACGCTGTCGTTTGGAAAACCAGTGCGATACACGTACAACCCGCTTGAGTATGCCTGGGACACACACCGATGTTATGTGGAGACGTACTGTCAGGAAGGGCAGAGCGTTCTCTTTCTGGGCATGAACCCTGGGCCGTTTGGCATGGCACAAACGGGGGTAAGAAGAGTTTCATTCTTTATTCTAATTTCACAATATATTAATAAATGCATAGCAGACACATAAGGGATAGTTCACCCAAAAATTAAAATTCTGTCATCATTTATTCATCCTCAAGTTGTTCCAAACCTGTATGAATGAAAAATTTGATCTGTTGAACAAAAAAAGAAGGTGAAGAATGTCTGTAACCAAAGAGCTGATGGACCCCATTGAATCCACAGTATTTTTTTCATACTATGGATATCAGTGGGGCACATCAACTGTTTGGTTACCGACATTCATCGAAATATCTTCTTTTTACACTAGCAACATCATAGAACTTAATGTTAAATACAAAAAGTAAACACACAAGAGCTTCTATGGTAGTGGCTGCACCTAACATCAGCCGGATCCGCAGTTCTCGTATGAAAAATACCACAGTTACTATAGTTATTGCAAAAACTGTAGAGATATAAATTCCTGATATCCAAGTACTCACACGTATGGTCTTGGCCACTTGAGAGCACGTGTGCAAGACTGTCCCAGGTCTTAAAATGTCAAAGCTCAGTTCCCCTAATGCACACTAAACCCACGTTATGAGGCTAAGGGTATCCCATCATGCATCATGTTCAGCAACTCGCATGCCCCGAAATCACAAGATTTCACATATAATTATTACATATAATAATTAATAATAATAATATATATAATATAAAGTATTGATAATCAAAATAATTAAACGCTTGCATTTTTACAACACTATAAGTGTGCCTCACTGTGTATCAAAAGTTCAACACATACTTGTGGTTTTCATGCCCACTTCAACACAAATACAGGAAGTCAAGTGTGGACCATCAAGTGTGGGTACTTGGACAGGCTCAAAGACGGTGCACTCATATTACTTATGAATGGGATACAGTGAAACACGCAATATGGCTAATGAGTCCTGCCTTCTAATTAAAAGAGCCAATCATCAATAGAGGAGGTCATCGCATCACTTGCAATAAAAACAGTCAGTGTTGTGAGACGTGCGCTGATACCTGCATCGGCTGCTCCAGCCTGAAAAATAAGCTATTATTTTAATGCTATTTGAGCATATGAATGAACTTTTATGAACTTTTTTTTTTTTTGCTAATTTGAAATGTTATTTAAATGTGAGTTCATCAAGCAGTTTTTGAGATTTCAGGATTCTCCCATTCTAATAGGACTTAAAGGATTTGTTCATTTTCAAATGAAAATAACCCCAAGCTTTACTCACCACTCAGACTTTCTTCTTTCTGACTAACAGAATCTGAAAAATATTTATAAATATTCTGACGCATCAAAGCTTTATAATGGCAGTAAGCGAGTATGAGCTGAAGAAAGTCCATCCATCCACTTCCATCCTGAGGCTTAATAAAGGCCTTCTGAAGTGAAGTGATTCAATTGTGTAAAAAAAAAGTCCATATTTAACAAGTTATGAAGTGAAATATTTAGCTTCCGTCAGACTGCCTTCCCTATTCAAGCTACAGAAAAAACGGAACTGACGTCGTGTCATTTCTTTAAGTTGAACAGCGAAGGCGTGGGACGTACAGCGTAAGTTTTTTTGAAGAACACGGAAGGCAGTCTGGTGGAACCTAGATATTTTACTTCATAACTTGTTAAATATGGATAGTGTTTTTACACAAATGCATTGCTTCACTTCAGAATGCATTTATTAACCCACAGGAGCCGTATGGAAAATGTTCATGATGGATGGATGTGGATGGAAACACTTTTTTCAGCTCATACTCGTTGATCCCGCCATTATAAAGCTCGATGTGTCTGGATATTTATTAATACTTCTCCAGTTGTCTTCATCAGAAAGTCAAATATGCCCAGGTTGGCCTGAGGGGGAGTAAAGCGTGGGGTAATTTTCATTTGAAAGTGAATTAATTCTTTAATCTTGGATGCCGGAAATAGCAGCCAGGAGGAACTGCAAATATGGCCCCTGAGTGAGCAGACTTTCCTTAAAAAGGGACTCTTACACTGTTTGAGATTTCATCATAATTTCTCATTGTTTTAAAAAAGCAACAATAACTATAACTTTGGTACTTTGATGGAAACTGTGGTTAGCAAATTTTTGTGAGACTCATTTGCTGAAAATACATAACAGTTGCTGGAGAAGACAAATGAAAAAATCTCAAACTCTTTTTCCATAACAAGGTTCCGTTTGGCGAGGTGAAAGCAGTTCGCAACTGGTTGAAGATCACTGGAACGGTCGGACGTCCAGCAGATGAGCACCCAAAGCGTCGAATCACGGGCCTCGACTGTACTCAGAGTGAAGTGAGCGGAGCCCGTTTCTGGGGCTTCTTCCAAGAGCTCTGCGGTGAAACTCACAACTTCTTCCGCCACTGTTTTGTGCATAACTTGTGCCCTCTCATCTTTATGAGTGAGTCTGGCAAGAACCTGACCCCACCTGAACTCCCGGCTGCAGAGCGGGATGCACTTTTGTCCTGTTGTGATAGCGCTCTTTGTCAGGTCGTCACTGCACTGGGCGTCTCAATGGTGATCGGAGTTGGCAAAGTCGCTGAGCAACGTGCTCGACGCACGCTTTCAGAGGCAGGGATCACAGTGAGGGTGGAGGGGATCATGCATCCGTCCCCTAGAAACCCACTGGCTAATAAAGGATGGGCAAACATAGTTCGAGATAAACTGGATAATCTGGGGGTGTTAAGTTTGCTTGCCAGATGATGATGATGATAGTTATGACAGCTACTACCTCATACGCATTTTAAAACTCACCAAGTAAAGCTTTTGAACCTTAATATTTCCATTTTAAGTTACTTAATGAAATAAGACAATGTAATGTATAAAACCACAGATGTTATGCCCATTAATAGAGTACTTCATCACTTTATTGTTTTTTTATGTGTAATATTTATCAGTGTGTGTATGTCCGGAATTTTTGAGGGCCATTTTTAAGTTCATTTGTATGTTAAGATGTAAAGGTTCACGAATATGTTGTAAATCATTCCTTTTTTTAATTATTTTTTAAACCTGAAAGGTATTTTTATATTGCATATTACATTTGAAGTTTGTTTCTGTAATTTTATAAATTATGACATTAGTGGACTTGAGAAAAAAAAAGAGTTAAACAAAGGATTCCATATAAATCTACAAATGTACATGATCCAATGTGGCTTACATTACTGTACATACTGTATATAAGTCTTAAGTTGTAGCACACTAAAACACAGTGAGTTCAGGAGGATGTTTGTATAGAGTTCAGTCTAATTTTTGCTCTAGAGTGGAGTGTAATTTCATTTTGTGTGGTTAACCCAAATGTTGAGTCAAATGTGTAGGTGATGGCAGTAGATTATACCTCACGTTCATCTCCATCCTATAATTTTGTGTTCATCTGTTCATGAAAACGAATATATTCATCTGATGTGAATTCAGAAGCTTCTTTCTTTTCGGCATGAGGATCTGTTGCTAATTATAAATATGCTGTAAATATATTGTTTTTCAGTTTAGACTAGAAAAAAAAAACTTTCACGTTTGTATTAAAGCTACCATATGTAGATTTTTTGCCGTTAGAGGTCGCCTATTCAAACAAAGGCGTAGCTTGATGACGCCTAGTTTGAGCGAGGAATCTTGGGACGTGTGGTCTTCACCTCACAGCCGGTGGAAAAGAATCGAGATGGGACTCGTCAGAAATCACATTCATGGATGCGATTATTAACGTTACTGTAGTGTGAAGCAGAGCAGGAGCGAGTGTTGTGGAGCTGAACGAGACGCTGGAGCGATTGATAATGAGAGACGAACGCGTCACACGCCTCGAGAGCAGCGGGACTTTTATTATGACACCGTCGCCACTTCTGCTTAACCGGTCATGAGTATGAGGAAACACAGCTCTGTTTATCATATTAAATACATTTGAGTGTGTTGAAAATGATGTTATAACTTTACTTTGTGTGTTCGCTTGCCGGTTGCTTTGAGACTCTTGTTCACACTGCAGTAAGATAGATCCATATCTATATCATATCATATACAATATGCTGGATGGCTTGTGTTGATAAATGGCATAAAATTAGTTTTAAAACGTATTGTATGAATGAGAAAATTCTGTATTACTTAGCTACTTGACAAAATACTGTTATCCTCTGAGGCATGGTGCTCTTGGAAAATCAAGAAAATTAGATTTAAACAATAAGACTAAACGTGTTGAGCTATATTACAATAATTTGTTTTCTGTAAATGTACCTAAACAGTTCTTCACTTGTCTAATAAAACATAATACATTAAAGCATCTTTGGTGTTTTCATGGTTTCTACAAAATAAAACCAGAATCCGAGCGTAACGTGGATATGACGCCATTGACAGGCGACTCACTCACACGTCCCGGATCTTTGGTTAAAATTGCGATTTTCTCACGATTTACAAATAGTTGGAAACATTTGGGATATTGTAAGTACTCAACTGAACAAAATATATAACAGTGGATTTTGGATATTTTACTACAAAATCACAAAGGTGAATATTGTACCTTTTAATAACATTGATTTTAGTGCTTTGGTACAATGAATCACTTTTGATTGAAGGCAACATATAATCTGAAAATAATGAGAAAAAAAAAATCCAGGCTTTTTGTTTTTTTAATATTTGATTGAATTAATTGTATGAAGAGAAATGATGTATCTGAACTGGATCTGGATAACCAAACTAAAGCAAATATTTCCCCCATGATACCTGTATACCTGAGCAGGAACAATACTCGCGTCTTCCTTGATGCTCAGGTGAGCAGAGTGGGTTTATTCTGTCATCTGTTTTTAGCCCAAGAGTGAGGTTAAAGGATTAGTTCACTTTAAAATGAAAATCACCCCAAGCTTTACTCACCCTCAAGCCATCCCAGATGCCATCCTTATAAAGCTTAGATCCTGACTAATATTCATCAGCATCTCCAGTCCTATATTGTTACATAGTGATCATGCCCGTTATTCAAATACAGTATGAAAGACCATTTAGGTGATCTTGACAAGGTGACCTCTTGGTGACCGCCTGCCAGCACGGAGACATTGAGCATTAGCCCCAGTTAAATGGCTGATGTTTGCCAGATCCATCAATACAATGACAAATGATGGCTTGGTTTATTAAAGCAGAATTAGACCAGGGAGAGGGGGAACCGGAGTGACAAATGAAGAGGTGTGGACATCCTCTGGAGAGAGTTGAGGAAGGAAGAAAGTCAGAAGAGAAATAATATAATCATTCTTTATTATTCTTCAGGACTCCGGGAAGAGCATGTGGAAGCAGCAGAACAACAACATATAGACGTGACAGAAAAAAAAGACAGTAAACACTGGGATTTAATCAGGTCATAAAATAACTTCCATATTAATGATGTTAACTGAAAAAAGAAAAAGATGTAAAAAAAAAAAAGCAGTTTCTTCACAAATTAAACTGACTTTCTGTAGTATAAAGATGAAAGACAGTTTTTTTTTGTATATCCATTGTTAGTGGAGCTTGTAAAGAAAAGTTTCTCTTTATATTTTCAGCAGGTTTTTCTCTTTTTTAAAAGATACACTATGTAACTTATTTTGGAATTAACACAATTTAAATAATGAGTCAATACATCATCCAAAATCCTGATTCATGGTAAGCCCAAGTGTTTATATTTTAGACATGCCAGGATGTTTTTTTTTTTTTCCCGTGAGTGTTTCGTCATATCCGTAAAGAGTAAAAGTTGCTCCAGCTACTTTGACGTGGGGTGGCATAGGTTAGTTGTCACAACGAGTGAGAAAGGTTGACATGGAGCAACTAAATCTCCAACCTCCGGGGAATTTTAAACAAAATGCTGAACAGAGGAGAGTCTGTTGGTAAAAAGAGAACGAGACAGAGCTTGTAATAAAACAAGAATCAACTTCGACTTGGCTTTTGATTTCAGGGATATGAAATGTTGTAAAAGTGACACAGAGATAGCTCTTACTCAATAGGTGAGAAAGATATTTTATTGGACAGATAAATTGCCATCTCTCTAACAGTTTAATGTAAAGTATTATCAATTGTGAAGGCTCATTTCATTATGGTTGTGGCACTGTGCTGCACTCTCAGAAAAAAAAGGTACACGGTGGTACAAATAATGTTCCTCTAAGAACAATTTTGTACCATTTCAATAATTCTACCTTTAATGGTACAGGAAAGACCTCTGATGATACTGTTTGGTACCTTTCGATGTACAATTGAAATGAATGTAAATGTAAAGGGTACAAGAGGTGGGCAAAATTACTGATTACTGCCTGATTGGTTGCTGTGTTAACTATTAGGCATAGCAACAGGACTCTGATTGGCTGAAATCCTGCAGCTACTTCAAACAGAACAGAGAGCAGGAAGCAGACTACTAGTTTTGCCCTTTTATTAACATAAAAGCTCTTTAGAGGGTGGATTTTTAGTTTTTGAAGATGATTAAATTTAAAGGTGAGTTTTATTTATTTATTTATTTTTTATATTAAGTTCACAAGTTGAAAATGTAAATGTTTCAGGAATGTTTTTGCAAGGAAGTACTGTGTCTATTATGAATATTACAGTAACAGTAACAGTGGCTTCAGATCCTTTCCATTTAAACCCATTATATCTTTTGAGCCTAGTAGTAATTGTTTTATGAGTAGATAACCGTAAACCACAACCAAAACAATGTTCTTACGCAAAATACATGCAGTCAACCGCTAGGGTTCATTTTAATCCAGCCATATAGTAATTTTTAAACAGTAGTTGAGTTAAATAGAATTACCCTGCAGGTTGTGCAAACATTTAACCCAACAGCTGGGTTTGTCCATTTTCAACCCAACTTGGGTTGTTTTTAAGCATTTTTTAGAGTGTAGATATTATTAACATGGTAATTAACATAGATTTAACATATCATTAACATATTATTAATATGTTATAAACTTAAGTCTTCATATACCCAGATTATGCTTGTATGTGGTAATAATATATTGCATTAAGGGTAACATATCTGGCAACATCACTTTTGTACGACAATATATATTGGGCAATAAGTCATATATGAAATTTCGTGCAAATAAGCAGAAATTGTAGCAATGTAATAATTTATTGCATCCCAAAAAATAGTCATAATAGAACATGATTCATGGCACTGGCATATTTAGAGATTTCCTATAAAAGGTGCAATTTAGATAATTCCTGTTTTAATTTTTCCTGCAACATTTATTTGGTTAATCATAGGATGAAAGATGAAATGTGCACATCAGGTGTGGTTATACTGAAGAGGATTCAAACAGTAGGAGAATAGATAAATCCAGAGTTCAGTGTGCCATAACAACTTCTCTACACACACTGATTTACATTACATATATGTTAGATTGCTTTCATGCGATAATGTGCAGTAAAAATGCCCATAGTTGTCTTCTTGTAATCAATCACAATTACAAATGCGTACACAGTTCATGCAAGTGTTACATAAATGTGCTGTAATCCAGATGGATATTTCAAGAGTACTAAATTGATTTATGATCGTCCATTGCTGAGTCAAAATGAGACAGATAAGTCGTTATGAATTGGCTCTGTGTGTACAACACTAATCACACTTGCTCTTCTTCTTCTGCCTTGTTACTGTGCTTTTATTGGTGGTTTATTTATTGATGCTTTAGTTAATGTCTCTTTTAATTTTGATTACAGCCTATGATAGACTCATTAAAAGAACTCTAAGTGAACTGCAGCGACGTCATGTTCTGTACATACTTTACACAGTGACATCATTCAAAACAATAGCTTACAAACCAACTATCAATAACAGCGGCAGATATAGTCAGAATTGAGAGATCAATGGCAGTCTAAAGTAAGTTTTCCTAAAAATATTATTTTTAGGCTGATTAGGTGAGGGGGAAAAAAACACTTTTACTGTTCTATGTTGAATATTTTTTACACAAAAGTTTAAAAAATCACAATTTAATTTATTATGCAGATATCAGACACACACACACACACACACACACACACAAAGATTCAAAATAAGGAGCTTTTAAAACCATAGGTGTGAAAAGTGAATTCCTCCACCACATAAATATGATCTAACATACTGGTTCCCCTTCCTGGTCCTGGAGTTCCCTTAACAGTACACATTTTGAATGTCATAATCATTTCAGATCATTACGATAGTAGTTGAAACAAAACATTATGCCATTGCTTTTACCAAAGAACAATGACAAGTTATAACAAGTCAAGTCAAGTCAAGTCACCTTTACTTATATAGCGCTTTTTACAATGCAAATTGTGTCAAAGCAGCTTTACAGTAATAATTGGCTAATCATTTTTCAGCTCCCAAAGAAAATGGTGTCATTGTCCAGCTTATTCTATATATTACTGATTCATTCCGTTGCAAAGATCAGTAGTTATTAGTCTAGTTAATTTATGTATATCAGCACTGGAGAAAACAGTGACGTCCAGCTCAGTTCGCATACAACGGCGCCAATGCAGGCATACCAAAAACACTGCTGAATATCAAGCAAGTGTCCCCAACTAAGCAACCGAAAGGCAACAGCGGCAAGGAACCAAAACTCCAACAAAATGGAGAAAAAAACCTTGGGAGAAACCAGTTCTCTGGCCAACAGTGAACACTTGCCCGAGTTACAGGTCATAAGTCCGATTTGGGATCGCAACGGTCAAAATATATATTATCTAGTTCCATCTAGTTTAAGATCTTTTTCATCATGCCGGTACGGGACGGTTTGTTGGGGATCTGTGCCACTGGCTGACGTGTCGGTAAGGCCTTCACAAGGGATGAGCCAGTTCACACACTTCAGGGCTGCGTTGCTGTCATGTATAGGCGCAGGTCTTCCATTTGATCTGGATATGGCCCGGATCCGGTTAATTTCGGTAAACAGTAAACCTCGGGATAGGAAGAGAGACTAAAATTGGCATAGACGCCATTCTTCTTCAGATGTAACGAGTACATCTGGTGTTATAGGAAGTGTTCCCGGTTCCGGCGGACCTGATCTATGCAGCCTAAAAATCCTTTAACGGATATGAAGACATAAATTGATAACAATTGATAAAAAACTATGTTCCTATAACCTTACAACATCTTGGTCTCAGTCGGTGTGTGGGGCTCCAGACTATTTCTCAGGGGCCGTTCTGTTAGAGGATTGAGCTCCTGTAGCACCTGAATTTGATGACAATTAGGAAGATCGAACTTTGGTAACCTGTGGTCTTCCTCTTACATGCAGAAATGTTTTATCTGTTTCTCAGAGAGTACAAATGAATGGTCAGTCTTAATGCGTCATCACAGGGAGCAGATGTAGTCGAACTCCTCCAGGTCTAGAAGCTGCTGGGTGGAGGCAATCCGGGGGCCGCTTCGACTCTGATATACTGGAACAGGGTTCAAAGGAAAAATTGAAAGGTGATTTCAAACTTAGTGATGGTAATTAATTAATTTAAAATCACAACTCTTAGTTTAATATGCCTCATCTTGTTTACTTTCTCCCCCTGCTTATTCAGCCTGTCTTCTCCAGTGTAAACATAATAGAAAAAGCCACACAGACTAGTGCCTCTGCTATAAGATTAATGGCTGGTGTGATTGCCAGGGCTTTGTATGGCTTCTCACTGAAATCATATGTCCATGGGTCAAGATAATAGTGATTAAAGTAAAAGTGACAGAATGTGGAGACAAAGAGGACAAAGGAAGTTTGGGAGTTGTGCAGATGATGGCAAAAACAATAACAGAGGCTTTTTCTACCAGTATTGATGTGACTGTTCTTCATCCATGGATAGACAACAGTACGAGTAAACAGTTCAGGGGTACCTCGGATGAAAACAGGTGGAGCAGTTGCTGGTTTGGCACCAGTAGCTATCTGTCCACCAAACACAATCTAATGCCAATTCGTAACTACTTTACGTTTTGATGAATCGGTGGCTAATTCATGTAGATTCGTACGATCTCATTCATACATTTCATTATGCCTAAGTGACAATAATGTTTTGGGGTTGGGTTAGGAGTGGATCTTCATGCATACTTTTTTCCTAAAAATCATACAAATTCTCACGAAATCGCCACCCCTTGAAAATAGTTACATTTTTGTATAAATTTGGATCAGTGTACTTAAGAGCCATTCAAATATAAACTCATAATCATTTATTTCTGAAGTGCTAAATATTTTCTTGGTCTTTAAAGCCCCCCTACAAGCCAGAAGCACTTGACCCTAACCTAAATTAGTTTAAGCTCAACCCCTTAAATCCTACATCTCCATCCATTTTGACCCATTTGGCTGTGCAGTGTGCAACACTTGGCATTTGTCACATAATGAAAGAGTCCAGTGGAAACTGGCTAAGTTCTTCCATCAAAAGGAAACAAATGTTTAACTTCTGTCTGTATTTTTTTTTTTTGTTTGTTTTTTTGCTGAGTTATGTATCGACCTCATTCAGGGGACCGCCATGTTTATTTTTTGACATACGAAAACAAGGCTGTGAGGGACAGAATACAGTGCATTCAATGGATTGTACTGATGTTTAACAACATACAGATTGTTCAGCTGACGAAGTCTTTCCGAAAGAAAAAAAAAACTTTCAGTAGATAAAAACTCCATAAAACAGTGTTTTATTTCACACTCCAGGGCACAAATGTGTTTATAAAGATTTACTCATGTACCTGGAATTCATTAAATCAGATGTATTCAACCCTTCCCCTGAGACCCAATGTCCTGCAGAGTTTAGTGCCAAACCCATATCAAACACATTTGAACCAGCGGATCAATGTCTTCAGGATCACCTGAAAAATCACAGGCAGTTGTGTTTGGAGACAAACTTCACTGGACAGTGAGTCCCCAGGATCAGGGTTGAAGACCTCTGCATTTAATAGGCTTTATATTTCTGCAATGTTCATTGATGCTACATATGTGCAACATTGCAACAGTTTGTTTACTCATATATCACTTCTGAAGCTGTGCAAAATACTTAAGGTTTCAATCTTTGTAAATTGTCTAACAGAAGCTACATTTGCCTACGTTTACATTATATGATATGAGTCATAAAACTGCCTTTTGTTTACAAAACAAATCCGTATTTCACTGATCACAATCTACTCTGTTTGACATCTATAAAACAATTATATAACTTAGATAACTGTAAAAAAGAGAGATGATTGTGGATGGCAAGTTTGGAAGCGCCCATGTATTCCAGTAGATACAAATATGTGGTAGTTATCTGTCACAAATTCACTTCTGCAGGGTTCATATTGATGACTTAAATGTTAGCTAAATCTAAATCTTTACTATTTTTCCCAGACTATGCTATACCAGGAACGGTAAAATATATCTATATCCAGGGTTGGGGAGTAATGAAATACAAGTAACTTAGTTACGTATTTAAAATACAAAATTTGAGGAACTGTATTTCATTACAGTTACATTTTAAATGGGTGGTAATCAGATTACAGTTACATCTGAAAAGTGTTTTAGATTACCAAAGTGATTACTTTGAATTTTAATGTCATTTAAACAGCAATTGGTGATTCTCTGACTCTGACAGTCTGAAAAAGCGGAGTTAAGTTAATCAACATTTTAATACTTTTAAGAGGGATTATAAAAATGTTGTTATTTTTATTTAGTACTGTCCTGAACAAGACATGATCCAATGATCCACGACTGTTTTCATGTTTTGTGATGGTTGTTTGTGAGTCATTTTATAATTGTAAAAAAGGTCTTTTCTCACAATTTGTTTTTTCCCTTCACAATTGTGAGTTTGCATTTCACAATTCTAACTTCTTTTTCTCAGAATTGTGAGATTTAAACTCACAATTGCAAGTTATAAAGTCAGAATTGGGAGATATAAACTTGACTTTTTTTTCTTGCAATTGTGAATTTTGTATGTGAGTTTATATCTCATAATTCTGACTTTTCTCAATATTGTGAGTTTATATCTCATAATTTTGACATTTCTCGGTATTGTGATTTTATCATAATTTTGACTTTTCTCAATATTGCGAGTTTATGTCTCAATTTTGACTTTTCTCAATATTGCGAGTTTATATCTCATAATTCTGACTTTATAACTCACAATTGCAACTTTATATCACGCAAGTCTGAGGTAAAAAAGAATTATGAGATATAAACTTGCAATTACCTTTTTTGCGTTTGTTCCACACTTATTAGTATTCCAAAGTATTCTAAAGTATTTAGATTAAGTTACTAAACTTGAGTAATGTAACCAAATACATTACAAATGACTTTTTAAAGCATGTATTTTGTAATCTGTAGTGAAATACATTTTAAAAGTAATCTACCCAGCCCTGTCTATAGGCTATATATTTGTAGTCTAATTATATTTTAGGCTTTTTAAAGTCATTTCCCACATTCGCTACCATACTGCAGAGTTTAGCTTTAACTCTAATCAAATTGGCTGATCAAAGTCTGAAGTCTGCAGGAAGTCTCCAAGAGTAGGGTTAGATACCCATGCCATAAATGATCAACATGGAACATACTAAAATGCATGTGATAATTAATACAGTGTCAAATAAGGTTGTTGTTTTTCTCTTAAACTCTGGTAAGACATTTCCCAATGAAAACTCTACAACATTTGCGATTATCAAACATGGAGTAGAATCATCAAATAAACTGAAACAGGATGAAGCTGTTAAGCTTGGGATTGAAGCCTACATGTTTTGAGAAAGCTTTGAAAAAGCATTCTCAAGTAAGCAATCATAACTTACTGCACAGTGAGGGAGCCATTTGCCAAAGCCAATCAATCAGCTGCAGCCACATAATGACTGTTAGAGGTTTGACATTTGCTATCAATTAATTGAACAATGTTGTGTGTGATGCACATATTTTTAGGGTTACTTGTTAGCGTGTCCTACTATAAAACATATAATTGCGTCTCATGATTCACAAGGTGGCCAGGGGTGGCCGGGAACACCCCTGGCCTAAGCTTGGCCACCACTTTGGCCACCCCGCTGACAACGGCTGTTCCTGTCTCCTTTTTTCTTTAAATGAACGGCGTTTATTTAAACGCAGAACCGTCTCTTTAAGACCACAAAAAACTGGAGACTTCTCAGACTCGCGCCCCAATTTCGCCTCATCGCCAGGCGCGAGTCAAACGCGCGCGGAAAGGATACAGGTGCTGAATGAGCTTCAGCAGAACAACGGTGAACATTACATATCCTACGGATGGGTGTCAAGATCGTTTTGAGTGGGTCACATTGTGTGAAGTCGGTGAAACAACAACATAATACAACCTAATACACCTTTTCTGATGACACTTTTATTTTGAAGCACGTGTGTGAAAGTCGGTGACACTCCTGTCAGATGCTGAGAGAAACGCGTTGTTCTTATTTAGTATCTGCGGTCACATGATATGTTGTCAGGATATGTCAGTAAAACTAGTACTTTCCTGTAGTGTCAGCCTTTATACTGTGCTCGTGGCGCGCACTTTTCAATAACGCGGAAATACATGTAAATCTCTTCACTAAAGCGAAAAATAAACAACGAGCTTGCAACGTCAGTCCTGTCGTCAATTAAGTCATGAAATGACTAAAAACACGATTAAAGCTGCGTTAAAACTGCGCATGCACGTATGTATTTGTCATATAAATATGCATCACGTCACTCGACTAAAATATTCTGTTATGTGAGGTCACAATATATGTCACAAGCTGATTTGTAATTATGTAATGCATAAATAAATGTGCATTTGTACTAGAAGATACTAATTTTGCATTAATTTATAAAGTACAAATAAAAACGTATGACATTTAAATGCATAAAATAATTAATTTTACATTCTGGCTGTTGACTTCCGCCCGTATTCACATTCTTGCAAATGACATTCTTGAAATTTAGCTGTTTAGTGTGAGCCGCTTTATTAAAATGCCTGCAGGTGAGGAATAATTTATTGTATTTTTTTAAAGAGATAATGATCTAATTCATTATCTCAATTACAGTTAAGTACAAATTAACTGCATTCAGTTGTGTTGTAGGCAAAGTCCAGTACATTAGACTCATTTTTATGTTGAAATAATGAAGATTTCTGTGCCACCCAGACTCGTTTCTGCCACCTTCTCGCTTGAAATTATCATCATGTTTTGTCAAAGTCCTGTTTGCAAGCTAACCGGAAGCATTTGCAGCGGGGTTAAGTTGGTTTTGTTTGTTCAATGAAGACCCCTGCCTGAATCTGTTTAGCTAAACAGGAAACAACTGTCGTAATTTTAGATGTAAAGAGGAAAGCCATAAAGTTTTATGACGCGTTAGAGCAATAAAGTTTTACAAGTCTGTACTGTAAATGACTGAAACAAAAGTGGAGCCCGAATGAACTCAGCAGATGTCTCCTCTTGAAAACGGCTTTGTAGTTTTGGACAAAAAACTCCTCAGAAAAGCGATACCGCAGGTACAAATTGCACCCAAAAAGTAACACAAGGATATTATGAAGGCATGTAGCCTATATAAGACTCTTCATTTTTCATGATTTAGGCATTCTTATTTATCATTCTTACTCTTAAGCTATAGAAGAGCAAACACGGATTTAAAAAAATACACAAATAGCCAACACATATACACCCACCCGCCCATCTATCGACCCATCGATCAATTTATTTCCCAAACCACTTGAAACGAGCGTATGATGGACGGTCAGTCCATCGCAACGTTATTATTATTATTATTTTATTTTTTTGACAGTGCAACGCCATCAGTCAAAAAGTCATGAGGTGTTCGACTTGGACTGGGTCTCTCCTTATCAATCGCCGAGATACTGCAATCAGTTTTGATTTTCAGACGTCAAATTTCTTTAATAATAAAGTAAAAGACGTCATGTTGAACACACCCGTAGCTCTGTCTCCCTCACATAAATTTGAAACAGTGCAATATAGTCTAACAAATCATTCATTGGTGATTTATTGTATAACTGCAGCACAGAGGCACTTGCTGTAGAAGGCTTTTTATTTATTTTTTTATTTATTTTTTGGTTGGAGTTGTACACGGTAGGTTGTTGGCGGGAATTCGGCTGTTTTTACTACTAAAATTACAGTTATAATCGCTATTAATTAGTTTGGTTAATGTAAATTAATTGAAAGTTGTAGCCTAGCCTAAGGCTTTCTACAGCCCAAACATGTTGTGAATTGTGATCGACCAACTTAACATTAATTATCTTAGTAGCATGAAAAAACATACATATAAGCAAATTCTGATTAAATAATATGGCAGAAAACATATTTACACAAAATATTTCTTAGGACAGATAACCTACTGCACTGGGGATCCTTGGGGATTTTCTGATAGAAATGTAGCCTAAATGTAAACGCATTACGGGCGTTTACATGTTCCTTAACAAAATGTGTAGGAAGTGCACAGACTCCTGCTACGCTGATGTCCGAGATGCATCTTAGCCTACTGGACTTATCAGACTCATTCCACTTTAAAGAACAAACTACACAACATTTATATAGCCTTTGTAAATATTATAATACTTTTATTTCTAATAAAAGCGATGGTGAAAAAGTTAAAGGAAAAATGTAAGGAATTCCTTGCTAAATACAAAGCATCACAGAACAACATCGCATTTGAACATTAAAAAATATTTTGCCAAATAAATAGCTATTTTTTTTTCCCGCCGTTTTTGCTTTTCTCCCAACAGAGCCTTAAAATTGCGTATTAACTTCTAACTTGAAATCCATCTTCCATTCTGAAACCAAATTTGACACATGGACGGTGAGAATGAAATGAAATGAAATTCTTTCTTTCGGGTTTGGTCAAATCACTCTGGCTAAAAGTGTTTTAAAACATTGATAACGCTTATGTATGATATTACTACAATATAATATATTTTTAAAACAACGAGATGTGTCTTTAAACATCATTGTATGTTCGTGTTTTGAAAAGTTTAATTATGCTAGACCCTCATAAATTTAGTCAGCGTTAGCGGACAGTTTTATGAGCAACTGATGACTGTTATAAAATTTACTACCGCTAGTTTTACTATTTCCGAATAAGGTCTATAAAACTTAAGAAAACAATGAATGAACTAAAGAAACTGAAAGACAAATGACAACGAACACATGTAGCAGAGAAAGTAAAAAAGCCAACTTATTCTCATGAAAATGCGTAAAGCAACACCTCAGTTAAAATGTTACAAGGCAACTTTACCGTGTCTCATGTGAAGTTCAGTCATCCAAGACTCGTTTCATTTGATCAGATTTGACTTACAGCTGTTTCCCAGAGGCTGGACAGGTTTCTCTCTCTCTCTCTCTCTCTCACGAATCTTCAGATGTTGGCCGTTGGTTTATGGTTTAGGGTGCTAAAATAATTAGATGACCAAAGAATAATCAGTGCTAACTACCTTTTCTCTTATTTTGCAGTTGCTGAGAGGTCAACGATGACCGGTTCACAGAAGACTTGTGCTGATAATCAAGCAAACTGGGCCAGTAATCGGATGCAATGTGCGCCTTGTGCACGAGGACGTAAAGTCATTGTTGTAAACAGGCGCCTAAAGAATACATTAGCTTACTTGAAAAAAGCATGAATTTACATTGGCCTAGACTAAATTGAATTACTGTGGCCAAAGTTTATCATAAATCGTAGGCTAGAGTATATCATTATTATTTAGCCTGTATGTATTTGCTTTGCTTTGAGATTTTCAATCTTGATCTCGATTAAAAAATCGGGAGCTTATTAATAGAGAAGCGCAAAATATGGTTGGGGAGTTTAGGTCACGGTGAAGAAAAGCCGACAGCGTCATCTGCTGTTTATGGCTATCGACAAGCGACAATTCGGCATCGGAGTTGGAAACTTTCCACCAATGGTTTTTTCCTTCACCTTCAGAAACATTATGAGATGAAATGTAAAGGACATAGGGACTTTATTGAGAAATTGTAACAGTTCAGCTACTCTTAATAGAGCCCTCACTTCATAACTTAAAAAACTTCTTATTTCAATTCTTAGTTATTTAAAGAGTTCTCAGATAGCAGCGCAGCAACTGTCAGGCCAAAGCTACAATTTCACTGTTATTTCGTGAATTTTTTTCCCTGAATTGTTTGAGTACTTCAGTACGATTAATATATTGCAGTGAAGACTTCACAATAGCTACAGCAAAAACAAAGTAGCCTTTAATAGCGGGACGGTGTTGTATCGCGTTTTAATGGGATTGTGTGAGTTAAAACGAAGGCTTAAGTAAAACTATAGTTTTAAATTTTACATTAAAGATTCGTCCTGTTTTATGATTATTCTATTGCCTTCAATCATTCTGCATGTTGCAAGTTTATTCATGTGTGCATCTGTTTTCTTACACCACAACTTTTACCAAAGCGTGAAAATCTCTCGGTTCTGAATTAACCATCAGAAGTTTTTAAAGCATCACGAGTGGACACATCACACATCAGCTGACGCACATGATCCTGTATGTGTTACATCATTTAAAAGTTTTATTTTCTAAAAACACTAGGAGAAAAAAATCTCAACATCATGTTTGTTCTGAAGCAGAAGCATCTCGAAGCCAATCTCACCTTGAAATTTAAGGGTTGCTTTCTGAGTTTCAAAGTTGGGCACAAGACTTGACTAATAGTGTCGTTACAACTTCATTACAACTTTATTGAATACTAATTTAGGTAGTTTTCAAACATTGTATTCATATCGCTTGTCTAGCTAATATTCCAAATTTGGAAAAAGGATCTGAGAATACCTTTTTACACCATATGGTTCTTACAGAAAACCACAACACAGAACATTTTAAGGAAAGCTACACAAATGCTCATCAAAATTAGTTGAATCTCATATATTTACAAACATTTACAATGTACTTGCTATTATCGATTTTACAGTCTATGATAATACACGATAATGAATGATTAAAAAGATGATTGTAGCCTAATATTTGGAATTTCCGTAGTGTGTTTGGTCAAAGTCTGCATCACAGTCCTTTATGCATCCATATGCACTTTCCAACATCCAAGATATCCAAATAAAAAAGATGTTTATATATATATATATATATATATATATATATATATATATATATATATATATATATATATATATATCCCAACAAGAGTAAATCAATATACAATGCAGATAAAGCTTTTTGTAGCTGTCTGTCCAGTAGCTTTCTTTGATCGTCCAATTCTAGCAACGTCCTTTCTGGAGATAAACATGTTTTCCCAATTTTGGGTAAGAGTATAAATGGAGGAGCAAAACACGTTTCGCATTTAATTGAAATGTAACAGTTTTTGGTGTAAATGAATTGTGCAAATTATGAAAGTTCGATAGGTAGCTTAATTATCATGTATTTCACACTGAATGCTGAAGATCCTTTACTAAGGCCGTCAGTTATGCTCCTTTTTTTCTGATGTTTCCCCTGCTTCCTCTTTGTCCGTGTCCTGGCCAGCTCCTGCCGAGCCACTGTCATTGGTGCTGGATGTGAGATTGCTCTCCTTCTTCCACTTCATCCGGCGGTTCTGAAACCAAATTTTAATCTGGCGTTCCGACAGACACAACGCATTGGCGATTTCGATTCTTCTGCGTCTTGTCAAATAACGATTGTAATGGAATTCTTTCTCTAGTTCCAAAGTTTGGTATCGCGAATAGATTTGGCGACCTCGCCGTCTGTCGGACCCATAGCCGACTCCTGTCAGGAAAGAGATTATTTGGTTAAAGTCAGAAGAAAAGTCTCCAAATAAAGCCTCCTATATTCAAAAATAGCTTGGCTAATGTAGATATAAAGTTAAAGATCAGTTCACTGTTCCTTAATTAGATATATTTTAACCTTCTCGGACAATAGTTCTTAACGTTTATTTATTCTTTTTTAGAATAGACTAGAATGGGTTTGCTTGGTGACAAAGCGTGTGTTCCAGCCAAATGGATTTTCTCTGACGACAAAACGCGTTTAGTGCAGAGCAACAATGAGTTTCATCAGTGCTTTATAGCGGTCATAAAACCACAGTCGTAAAAACGGGTCGGTCGTGTACTATATCTCTTTTGTGTCTGTACTCACCACTGTGCGAGTTCATCCTCTGCATCCACGGATATATTTGAATACTCCCTTTCGGTTCCTGAGACGCAGGCTTGCCTTGGTCTGAAGCATAATCCTGGGTCAGTGAACCCTGTGTTTGCCCAAGGCTTTGCCTGCAACTGGGAAGCACATCCTTGTCCTGGTAGAACACATTTGATCCGTACTCGTACGGTCCTCGGCTTGACCCGAACATAACGTTTTCTTGTGGCGAATAGAACGGATTGGAGTATATCCGGTTTTGGGCCACGGCTGCCCCATATGGCGAGAAGTGTCGCACCGGGTCATAGTTTGTCGAGCTGAGGGTAACATTGGACAGAACTTCTTGACCGCCGTTTAAATGGCATGAGAGCGACGGGTTCGTAAAATAGGAATTCATTCCTTCTTTCCTTTAAACGCCACTTTTTCTCTCACTCCCTCCCTTAATCTACACACTCCCTTTCTTTCTCTCACACACACTCTTTATCCTTATCAACCTATATCTTATTTCAAGTCTTTTATAAATACTTTTTCATTAATCTCAGAACCGAATGTGCACTCAGCCTAATGTTTCCAAATCTTCGCTGTAAGATTGACAAGATGGCAATGTCAGCTGATCACTCCGGTAAAAAAAAGCGGGAAGCTACAATAAAAGTACGAATATAAGATGATCTTTTCTTTGCCCTGTTACAACAGCGTAGGGAAGGGAACATAAAGCACGCACAACCCCTTATATTGAGATATTTGATTATTGATTCTCTCTTTCCTCTCTGGGTTTCTCTCTCTCTCTCTTTCTCTCTCTCTCTCTCTCTCGCTCTCTCTCCTTCTCTCTCTCTCTCTCTCTCTCTCTCTCTCTCTCTCTCACACACACACACACACACACACACACAAAGGTTGAGCGAAATAACAATAATAATAATAAAATTTATATATATTTTCCAAACATTTCTAAAGTAGTTTGAGAGTGCCTTAGCTGTATAAATCATACCTTTTTCTGGTTCGTCAAAGTAATGTCCCGTAATACAGAATTATGTCCACAATCCTCAGCCCCAATATAAATGAGATTAAGGTTTAGTAATAAAATTATGTAATTAGTGAATAGCCCTCGCTTCACTGGTTTGGTTAAAAAGATCGATTATCATTATTTCCCCCAGACGCTTAACGACGTAAGGATTGCGAGCTGTGATTGTTATTCATTTTATTGGCTTTCTATGTATTTATTTTTAATTAGGCTGTTTAAACGATAAAGTATAACATTTGAAATAGTGAAGGTTAGGGAACAGAAAGAAAGGTGTTTTCACATATACATACCCACTGAAATTTATTCGTTTGAAGCCAGTGTCGATTTAGCCACATCTACCTTTGAACTGTTTTTAAATCTATCAAAATGTAATTTTTCAGTAATCCGTTAGGAAAATTTATAAGCAGCTATTGAAGACTTTGAAAACATATCTTACATGCCAAATATAATGGTAATAAGATGGATTATTATGTTAATTAAACAAATAGGGCTAAATAAACAAACTTAAGATTTCATCGTTTTAAGTCGGCTTTGACTAACTGAATTTAAAGTAAAAAGTTATTTTAACCCCTTAACATAAATGACCATTTTAAGTGCACCAAAATGTCCATATTAGATAAATCCCCAAATGAATCCACTATCAGGTGAAGATGCACATTATATTTTCGCTTCAATGAGGCTGTTTTACCCGTTGCTGAGAAGGATGTTTAGAAGAGGGGGTGCTTTATGGTTTTACTGCAGAGGAATTCCTTAACGCCTGTGCAAACTGAAAGTCGTAAAAGCAGACAAATGACATATAGCGCCTGCTTTACTGGCTTTAGCAGCATGTGCTAAATGAAATGACACAAAATTGTTCAGTTTTACAGTAAATTTGACTGTAGTACGGTGCAACTAAGTCTTGAATAAGATCCAGCCCTATTGTTATTCTGATTTTACATGCTTTTAAATTAACAACTGTAACTACTTTGTAATTACCGTGATATTCTCAAAGCGTATGCATTACATTACGTTATGTTAAACAAATGGATAGTCAAGAAGCAGACTAATTATTGATATTTTTCTGTAATATTTAGGAAATACAACATGACGTAAGTAAATCTAATAAGAAATACAAATAGGAGCTGACACAAGCATTATAAAAGACAATCAAGATTTTAAACTTGTTGCAGCAATTCTGTGCCGTTTCCGCATTGCAGCCAGTCATAATCTGTCAGGGCTGAGTTTCCCAAAAGCATCTTGCCAAGTTGATCACGGAGAGCATCACTGTACGAGCTGCTCAGGCTCACGATGCTTTTGCGAAAGGAGCTCTGGTCGTTCGACGCGAACATGGTTGATTTTCGTTGATGTTCATGTGAATGTTACTGTTGAATGTGTGTCGCCACAGTCTCTCTGTTGGCTATAATCAAAGCCTTTTTCGCAAAGACTTCAAGTCACCGCTGATTAAGGAGTGCATTCATTTTAAATATGTTGCATAGTGATTCAAATTGAACTTGTGGCAACATGTAAAACAATATTTCACAACATTTCTGTCTGGCTCTCAATGTGCAAAGTAAATTGGAATTAGTCAGTGCAAAGTCATGTTGATAGGTGGAGCGTATTTGTGCAGGGAAGTGTTTTATATATATATATATATATATATATACTTTTTTAAAAAGGAAAAAAAACGGCATAATGCTATTTGCAAGTCGACATGAATAAAGTAACAGGAATAACTATAACAACAGCAACAACAATACTACTACTGATAAGACATTAAATATTTTTAAAGCGACAGGAAAATAAAGTTAGATTATGCTTACAATTACTAAAATATATTTTTAAATTTGAGTAAAATAACAAAGGTAAGTGCAGTTCATTATTAGTTCATGTTAACTAATGTAATGTTAACTCATGAATATTGTAAAGTGCTATTGAAATATTTTGGATGTACGATGATTTTCTCCCATCCTGCTCTTTCAGGTGACCTTTTGACCTTATGAAATGAGTGCTTGGGCGCCGGCAAATAATGCTGTTTTTGTTCAAGATGTGTACACGTGTTGTCATTCACACATGCTGCCAACTAACTGCTACCAATAGATTACAGTTTTTAAACGTTATAACATTTAAATGTATAATTTTATGTACATTACATTTATACTATGTGTGTGTTTTTTCTCATCCTTAGAGTTCTATAGCTTTTGGTTGGAAATGCGTGATGCATTTATTTATTTGCAAGAGTTGTGTGGTTGATAATGCCATAAGTCCTCTTACTTTAGCTTCTTTTTTTGTTTTGTTTTTAGACAATTCACGGAATTCCTCTTCTGCCTTCTATGGACTTTGCTGCTATTCAAATAGCATTTGAAGCCCACGATATCTCAATTTTGAATCAATAGGAGGTTTTTTAATATTTGGTAGTATTCTTTATATGGCTATATGGTAATATTTTGTTCATATTATGTCGTCTAAACCAATTTTATTGGCAGCTTTCCGCTTTATTGAATGACCCAATTTATGTTTTCTTCGCCCAATATTTTTTACAATGTTTTTTTTTTTTTGGTTTGTTTTTTTACTGCAGTATGCCACTCAGTGGTCATTGCCATTAAATTAATCGAGAGAAACGCTGAGGACGAATCATTAATGAAATGCACACTAGATGGCACTGCAGCCTCCATAAATGTCAACAAAGAGAAGTTATATTAGGGTTTAGTTTACTTATTCAAATTATCAACTGGTATCTATTTTTATAACTAAAATATATTTAAAATACACCTTTTTTCTATCTATCTATCTATCTATCTATCTATCTATCTATCTATCTATCTATCTATCTATCTATCTATCTATCTATCTATCTATCTATCCATCCATCTATCTAATCTCTTCGTTTAATGAAATGTCGAAGAGACATAGGCCCATGAATTTAAAACGGCGTTTACTTCTCTTACGAGGGTGTTAATAAACTGACTGATAAGTTATCCAAAGCGCAGAAGCTCGAACTTACCGACGCTTTTCTCGTGACGCACAATGACAGATCCGGCTGCAGAGCTCCTGACCAGAGGGCGGGGGAGGATCGCGAGCGCTCGAGAATTAACAAGCATGTTCTCAAATTAGGTAATCCACATTTGGTGATAATCCATTCCTGTTTCCTTTAGTGCAAAGACAACGCGCTCTCGACTGGTGAAGTCTTCTTTCTTTCAAAACTAAAACTATTTAGGCTACCTTTGAAGACCAAACGCAGTGAGAGAGGAAGGGATTAGAAACGACTGTCACGTCAATTATTAAGGTTGTTGTTGCAGTTGTAAGACTAAAAAATAAATGCTCCGTGTTCACCCTGATGGGGAACGAATATGATAGGGGCAGAGACAACTGTATAAAGTTCATTATCATTGAGAGGACACCATGTGACTTAGCACAGCCAATCCATTCCTTGGCTAAGTCGTAAACTTTTATTACATAGCTGTAAATTTTTCACCAAACAACCAAGAATGTTGCGCCTTCTTTCCATCCTGGACGACCACTTTTCTTCATAATACAGTCTTAAATTCTCGTACTGTAGTCCTCAGACCTGCATTCTTTCATTTAAGTAGTTATTTATAGAAATTAATTTAAAATTACGTAAAATAGATTTATAATCATTGCACGTGTATTATCAGCTTTTAACTTTTTACTAGGGTTATAATTCAGAAAACAGTTAAAAATATATATAACATCACCTTCATAAAAAGTAGCCTTCAAACAGCCTTCATGCTGAAGTTATTGTCATGCAGCATATATGTATATATATATATTTTATTATTATTATTATTATTATTATAAATTCTATTTATATATATATATATATATATATATATATATATATATATATATATATATATATATATATATATATAAGAGTAACTTACAAAAATGTTTAGCATGGACACACACTTTTTAGCTTTTAGGCTATATAACAAGAACAACCAAAACTGTGGAATCAAAAATACAAATATAGTCTTTTATAAATAATATGTTACAGCATTGGGAGATTTGTCCATGCATGTGTACATACAGATATAGTCTGTTTTACACAGTTGTTTCGGACCCTGGTTATGCCTAATATCAGCTCTTTAAAGAGACCCCAAAACCTGAAACAGTGTCAGATAAAGAAGACACTATTGGTGTACTCCGATATCGGGTTAAAGGAATGGGCCTGTTAAATGAATATTCAGTGTTCAACACAAGTTAAGTTCAGTTCACAGCATATGTGGGATAATGTTGATACCTCAAATTGGACTCGCATCTCATTTCCTTAAAAAGGGGGGGTGTAAAAGTCGACGTTGTTTTTTGGAGGATATAAAAGCAGAAATGTGAAGCTCGCATTTCAGTAAATGACTTACATCAAGTCTCATGTTAAAACGAGTGTATCATTTAAGCAACACAGCAGGTGTTGTAATAGCGACAAAACTGTAAAATCATACAGGCCTGCAATTCGTCACTCCAATTACACAGAAAAGGTTAGTAAGCGAAGCGATATTTCCACGCTAAAATCATGTTAACACGCGTATGGCAAGCCGGTTTGACTTTTATTCGTTCTCCGGATATGAATTTGTGAAATCAACGATTACATTTTCACTAGTTAAAATGTTAATTATTGATATCAGGAATTACATTTCCACTAGTAACAACATTAATTTTTGATATCAACAATAGAGTTTGAATGGAGGCCTAAGGTGAGATTTCACTAGTGAAAATACAATTACAGATATCAAGAATTATAGTTTTTACTAGTGGAAATTTAATTCCCGATATCAAGAATTAACATTTTAACTAGTGAAAATGTAACAAATGAGATTGATTTTAACTTGTACTGAATTCGGATAGGACTATACCTTAAAAAAAACGTCCTATAATGAGAGATGTTTCCATCTCCTCAAATGACTGGTACTTTTGCCAGGAAGTTTCTATAATAACCACCCAATTGAAGTAGTTTTTCATTAGACAAATGCCCGAACAAAAAATGTTTAATTAAACATATAAAGAATAAGTAACTTTAAAGCTTCAGTCGCTATAACAGGTGGGCATTAAACAGGAAGTTATGAAAATCACATAAGCTTTAATAAGGCCATAAAATTGCCATATTCCACAAACCTTTGATGGGAATATGAATAGCAACAAAATTAGTAAAAATTGTTAATATCACATTTCTGTTTTCAGAATATTTTTTTTTATTTTGTCCCATCCACTCAAATACAATTTGGTGATTTTGGGTGATTGGGACAGTGCTTAAAGGCTTTGCTAATTAAGAAAATGATTAACCTTGCAACAAAGAACCATTGTTGTATATGCTCTAAATTGGTGGCTCCCAACTTCTTCATTTGTGCATCTCCAAATCAACCACAAATATGTTAATAGTTGGATTTTGCTAAAATAAAACAGCTTGATTCTGAAAATTTGAATTGAATTTAAATGATTTTGTTGCAGTAATACACCATATTCATGTTCCCACCAAATGTTTGCGCATATTAAATGTATTTGTCAAACTGTTTTTTTGGAGGATGGGATGCATTTTTTTTTACTTCAGTGAATCTTTTTCAATGTACATTGGGCATATTTTAACCACACTTTCTCTGGCTTTTAGTTGCCAAATGGCTCCATACAAACAACACAAACGTTTTCTGAGGTCTCAGAATCCACTGGCTGATTCAACGCTATCCCCATCATAGTTGTCATTGTCTAGGCATTCTGTAAAGTTATTCAGTAGAAACTGCTCTTACCCCTGATTGGTGGAATTGGGGGTGTTACAACTCTACCCATTTTACGGTCTCCCCTACCTGGTTACAACAGCTCGCATCTCAGAGAAAGAACGCTGCTCCCTGCTGGTGAATAGTTGCAAATTCATACTCTGACATCAGGCCGTTAAATCAGTTGCCCAACCATGGTCCAGTACACATTTTGGATGTCTCCTTTATCTGACAAAGCCATTTCAGGCCTTGAAGTGTGTACCGGCGAGCCAAGTTAAATCAAGTCTGATTAGGAATACATAAACTGCGCAGTGTTGCACTCCAACTGGATTGGGAAACACGACCGATTAATGTTACCGTGTAACTAACAAAAAATAAGAAGAATAGAAAATACAGTGGGCTATAGATATGAGCATGAATAATATAGTCTACACAAATAGACTTAATCAGCGTCGATGAGCGAGTTTGCGTCTGTCGCGACAGTGCTATATAATTCCAAAGCTGCCAAAATAATAAATAAATAATGTGATGATAATAATAAAGAAATAAAATAAAAATATGTATACTTTTATTTCCGTATTTATGTATAATTTATTTATTTATATGTTTATTTCCACTTTTACTTATTTCCATATTTATGTCTACATTTATTTATTACCACATTTATTTATTTTCACTTTTAGCCTATTTATTTCTACATTTCTTTGTCCGTATGGTAATGAGGGGGGCGTGTTTACCTCAGACTTAGCAATAGAGCTCAGAGTGCTGGCTAGGGCAAGGGAAAAGCTTTGAGGCCACAGTGACACCTTGTGGTGTGACCAAACGAAATGCGAGAGAGTTGCGGACGTGTCTTTGCATGGAATTAATTTAGAGACTTAGAGATGGGCAATATGGCCAAAATCGATTTAAGTCATTTAATATCACCATACCTGTATGTATATGCATGTATACATGGTTTTTATCCCGAACATGGCTGTAAAAAGAAAAATCGTCTGGTCGGAATTTCTAAAATGTCTTGGCACACCGTGAACAGAAACCGCATCTTCAACACATCTGGTGCGTGACTCGCAGAGCAGCTCGGAACGCGGAGAGAAACCAGCGCGCATTTCACTCAAATCTAATGCGTTTGAAACGCAACTGCAAATTCAGCGTTTCCTGATCGTGCATGAGCAAAATGAGACAGATCAAATGCTTAAAATATAACAATAACAATCAAGATTTTTAAGTTTTTTGAAGCTCTTCTGCTCACCAAGGAAGCATTTATTTGATAAAAATACATTAAAAACAGTAATAATGTGAAATATTACTATAAAATACAATATATTTTAAAATGTAATTTATTGCTGCGATGAAAAAACAACATCAGAGTCACATGATCCTTCAGAAATCATTCTGATATGCTGACTGTTTTCAAAAATGATATAGGCTAATAAGAACCATTACTGATAAACGAACAATGAACACTAATATTATTTAAAAATAACTGAGCACCAAGTCAACAAATTGAATGATTTCTGAAGGTTCGTGAGACATTGAGGACGGAGTAGCCTAATGATGCATTGCATCACTGGAATAAATTACAAAACTAGAAAATTCAATTCAATATATATAGATATATATTGAAATAAATAAATAAATAAATATAAAATCTTACAATATTTCACACAATATTATTGTTTTTACTGTATTTTTGATCAAATTTCAAAAACATTAAAACAGTATTGAAAACTTCTTCTAGATAGCTTGTGTCTATTTGTTATTTTCTGACAAATTATTTATTAATTTTGATAATTATAAGAACTCCATATTGAGTATTTGGGGGAGTTGATCATTTAATTGACTAAGCTTGTAGCCTATAAACTAAGATACGATTCTCGAATCATGTTGTATCTTAACATTTACAGTCTAAATGGTTAAATATTAGCCTACATAACATTCAGCGCATGCACATACATGAAGGGGTCTTTTAAAGACCAATTATTGTTTTGTTAGGTGTCGTGTTCAACAGTCTGCAAACTTGTAAAATGAATTTAATGTTTGTGACTTACATTTGCGAACTAGATTCAGTCTTTAAATGGTATGTAAAGTGTACAATATTTTGTTGTTTATGCCAAACAAAACGACTTATTACGCGCAAAATTCACGGAACTAAGAATTATCACTCAAACCTTTCAGTCATTCTCAAATAATCAAATTAATCGTTCCCGTATTGGTTTATCTGAACGTACAGTTTTTGTAAACCTTTCATTCCATACACCCTATAATTATGTTCTGCATGTCAAGACTATGCTCTGTGCAAGTTAACAGAAGATGACTTGTCAGTTATGTTAATAAGATGGCATGGCAGTTACGCAAGTTGCTGTTTTCGAGTAGAAGGGCTTTTAAAATGAGCTGAGCAGATGCAGTTTTTAATGTAGGCTGTAGCCTAGAAGAAAACTATAGACAATCCTGCATCCTTATGCTCTGTGCGTATAAGTAAATGAATCTAATACACAATGCATCTATTAAAACGGTGGTTAAACAGAAGCAGTATATTGGAGTTAATATATCGGTGAACAAATGTATTAAAAACCTGCCTTAAAATAATGTGACAAAAAGCTACTTTTAACTTCTTTTGAATAATTGCGATTCATTCACTTACTCTAGATATTGCGACAGGATAGGTACGCCCTTTGTCCATTTTATGTTAAAAAAAATTATTGTACTTTGCCTTTGCGTGTAAATATTGCATTCATGTCATTACGCAAATTGAAAGATTGCTCTTTCTGTATTTTTTTCGGTACACTTTTTTAAAATATTTTCTTACAATAAACGCCAATAGGACTGTGTATAGCCACATGATGAGTCAGTTTGCTTATCAAATGAAACCAAATAATTTATGCTGATCATAAGGCATTCAAAACATGCTATCAAAATCAACTAACATTTAAATAAGATGAACGTATTTTGAAACACACGAAATCCCCCTGCCCACCAACAAGCTAGGCTTTGTCAACGCATGTCTATCTTACCAACAAAGCTGGGAGCTTTATAACCCCAATTCACCCACAGAAGCCATAGACTTTTTACTGGCCACCATATAAAACCGACAAAGATGTTGAAAGGATGGAAATGATAGTGTGTATTGTAGAGAAGGCGGCGGTGGTTCATTTACAATGCCATTTGCGGAGTCTCCAAAGGTAATGGACGGCCTTGATGAAGGCCAACTGACGTAATCAAGGCAGTTTCTTGTTGTCGAGCCAGGAAGTCAACCACAACAACATCAAACTACCTAAACCACGCATCAGCTGAACAGCCTAGACTACACTTCTAGGCGTTCCTTTAATATGTTTAAAGTTGGATATGCCTTCAAAATAAAAATTCTATATCCAATATGGCAACACACGGAAAAATACCTACACAAAGAACACACATGAACGCTGTTAAAAAATCTGTAAGCTCTCCAAAGAGACAGAGCATGTATATTCCCGTTCATGAGACCACAATTAGCCTACACTTAAAATAAAACAGCAGCACAAATTCATCATCAATTAATTCTGCTAAAGATGCTGCATTAACAAATGGTGCATTATATCCTCTATGCACGATCCTTTACTTAATATATACCTAATATAAATGTATTGTTTTAAAGGGTAAAAAAGAGATAGACAACAATAGAAAACAACGACTTTCGTATTTCCTATACGATCACACCACCTCAACAAGAATAAGAAATGTTACAATTTTAAGGACCTCCACGGCATTTCCTGAAATATGAAAACATAATCCGTTGTGTACGTGCTGCTTAGTTTAAATCATATTAAAGCATAAGTCTAGGCTTACCTCATTTTTACTTCCATATATTAATTCCCTAACCACCACGCTCCTGCTCCTCTGTCCTTGCATTTTTTCCACCTATATTATGAAACAATCCCTGTTGTAACAGCAGCGAAGCGCCTTTGTGCACCATGTGAAATAAGAAACACAAGCCCGTCCTACTCTTCACATTAAAACGCATCTTTGATGTGACTCTTCGCCTAAGTGCAGCGTAGTCCTTTTGAATGCAATATCAGTTACATCGCTAACTTCAGGCTAAATTGTACACGCAAGTGCATTTTGAATAAGAAGGACGAGGAGAAATAACAGGATGATGTTGATAAATTCATTTCATTTTTACGTCATACGTTTCATACATGCAATATATATTTGATATAATTTGCAACAAATGTTAAAAAGAGGTGCAATATAAGGGGAGGTGTAACCAAAAAATCTAAATGCACATGAACTGAAAAAAGGTGCAACACTCACTCTTACAGCGCTCTATCTTTATTAATAGTAATTATTAATTTATAATTTATATCAAAGTCTTATGCGAGGTTCTAAAATAGGTTATTGTAATAGGATATTTTAGAATAGGCTTACAATATATTTTAAGGGATTGGTTAAAGAAAATGTATTATAATTATCCCTCCCCCCGACTCTATTAACATGCATCAAGCCTACACATAAATCGTATATGTGTGTTTTTAATTAATATAATTAATAAATTTAATTGAACTGTAAATGCAGTAGAGAAACACTTTGGATGTTTCAAAAATCGCTACATAAAAAGGCGGCGATCCTTAAGGAAAATCGTGTTATTACTAAAAAAAATAAAAATAACAGAAACTAATTTGATGGACATTTGTACACAATGTTATTTGAGATCTACATTTAATAAAGCATAGTGTAAAAAGTTATCTTCTGTAATGTAAAAGCCAAAAATGCAAGTTGCCAATCAATTAATTCTTATCCCTGATGATACAATTTAGCATACTGCAGATTTTATAAAAGTGGTTTCCCTCCATAGCCAACGTATTGTGACAATCTGGTGGAAGCCATTGTGTCTGGTAACTGCAACAAGTATTTTATACACGTTTTAAACATCCTGGTGAGAATTAAGATCTGTGTTGAAAGTGGAACTGAAACAGTCAAGCTCTTTTATAGAGTAAGGGTGCCACCATTGAGGCTGGAAGATGTAACTGCAGTCCTTCGACTTTCCCTGCACTATTCATTCATTTCCACCTTTCCTTTTCTCCCTGGGTGATTCTCATTACTCCAATTGATGCTTTTTCATTTCCTAGTTCCTCCAGCCTGTGACCCAGAAACCAATCAAACTCAGCCATCTTGTAGGACATCTCAATTCTCTAATTGCACCACGAGGAGGCGAGGAACAAGGAGGGAGGAAGATTCCAGAGGTTTTTTTTGAATGAATATTTAAAGAGCACAGAAGACAGAAAAATAAAGAAATTATTTGAAGTAAGGCATATACAATCAGGATACATTTAAGACGAAGTAAGCCTACTTCATTGCTATGTGCAAGGATTCAACGCGGGGTTCTATGCAGAAATCTTTCTTGTTGGAAAAACCTAAGACAAAGTCTTTCAAGTGATCTGGCTGGGATCTGGTACACACGGGTCGTGGGAAGGAAAAGTCCTGACATAGGCCTGAAGGGCCCAGAGACTGTGGTGCGTGTAAAATTATGGGCTGGGTAAGGGAAACAGGGGGTGGGGGCAAAGAGGGGTCTAAGTCTTGCCTGCCAACCTGAGGTGTTGCAGTTTCCCGTTCCAGTGGGAGAAAGGTATGTGGCAGATTCCCACTGCTTTGTGGGAAGACTGGGGTAGGTGCAGCTACTTTACAAAGATGACTAGTGTGCCATCAGGTACCATCCTCCAGGAGATAAGATGCCCTGCCTATCTGACGAGTAACCAACAAGGGGGTAAAACATACAGAGGCCAGTTTATTGCTCCTGTGTGGTCACCCAGTCCTGAATTGTGATAACTGGCTCTTTGGCACATCTAAGTCTGTCAAATATCTGTTTCATCCGGCGCTGCTGGTGAGTGACGTAATTTCTAACCCCCAGGGGGAGTCCCTTGGGTGAGGAGGGATGGAATCTGTCCAGTGCCAAAGTGAGTTCCCTGCCCAACATTAGGTGGAGCTATGCTGCGAGGCCCAGTAGTGTACCAAAGTCAGACAAATGGCTTGATTGAAAGAGCACCTTTGTGCCGGGTGTGCTCTAAGGCCATTTTTCAAAGACTTGTGGAAACATTCCACACCCCCAATTGGGGTGGTAAAGGGTGATGAGGATGTGTTGGATACCCTTATTCTCTAGTTAAGATGAGAAGTCCACTGAGACAAACTGAGGGCTGTTATCCAACGTAAAAGTTTGTGGAAGGCCCCAGCGGGAGAACAGAAAGTCCAGAAAGTTCACAATGACTTGAGTGGTGACAGAGCCGGTGGTGGTTAGTTTTGGCCATTTGGAGTGCAAATCATATGCTACCAACAGGTATCGCTGGTTGTGGTGCACAGCCTCCGTATATACCAGCATCCACACCCAGGGCTCATCTCTCTGGTTTAATTGCCACAGTGGGGAAGTGATGGGTGAATCTTGGGCAGGTGAGGTTGGTTTGGGGATGGACTGAATGGCCTCCACGTTAGACTGGAGTGGGGAAATGCCCTGTGCTGACAACTTGAACCCCACAAACTTGATGACAGGTAGAACAAAGACATTATCCACCATTTAAAGTTAGCCTGTGCTTGCTGAATGCATCAAAAACCCTGTTGAGGCATTCATCATGAGTGTGCATTGTGGGCCTGTGCACGACAATGCTCGTCAAGGTAGATGATGGTGTGAGACCTGATGTTCTATCAGGACATCCTGCAGCCATTGAATTAATCCGAACCTGAGTTAATTAGTAGATTAACCAGCATTTACATGGTCCTTCAAACTGGAGGAGTGGACTGCTACAGACATGTCTGACCCAGAAAGAGAAGCCCCTGCTGTGTGACCAAGGAGACGAGTTAACCCTCCAGCTTACTTCAAAGTACACAGTGGACCTGGGGCTCTTCAACAGAACATGCAAAACATACATACCCAGTCAGTGTCCTGCAAAGGAAATTCAATCATTTTGCCGGGTTACATATACAACAGCTGGACAGTGTAAATCCTGTGCTTCTCAATTGTCTTCAGAGCTTTGCTTCTCATGACATGGCCAAAAATCTTGTCACTAAACTCCACAGCCTTCTAGCATCTGGTGGCTTTGATCTACGAAAGTGGGCTAGCAATGACCATTCATTTATCAGCCATCTGCCAGTTGATATTCAGTCTCAGAGAAGCATCCTCTGGCTCCGTGAAGCTGGCCCATTATCAACTCTTGGCTTACATTGGAATTTCCAAAAAGGCACCCTCTTGAATCTCTGTTAAGCAATAGTCAACTGCTGTGCCTAGTCCCCGAACAGTACAAATCTCATACGAGTTGGTGATCATCTCTGACAGATCAGTCAACTAGAAGATGCAATTCATTCCATTGTCCTTGAACGATATCATCATCAGCTCCAATGCACTGAATGCCAAAAATGGCAGGCCAAACCGCATCCCTCCAGAATGGCAGACCTCCCATCTGCCAGGTTGACAATTCAGCCAGTTTTCTACTCAACTGGGATATATTGCTTCAGTCCTTATCTCATAAAGTTGGGATGCAGAAATGCGTAAAGATGAAGGAACATTTTCAAATGTATGACTTCCCATGCAGAGCGTACTGATCATGGCTTCATTGCTTGGCGAGGGAAACCCTTTGATATTTTAAAGGTAGGGATAAAGAACTTCGAGATGCCTTTGCAGCTCTTCAGCCTGAGCTCCAGGCTCAACTTGCAAGTCAGCAGATTAGATTCATGTTCAATCCACCCATTGCACCACATTTTGGTGGGTGTTGGGAGTGGGAAGTTCAATCTTTGAAAACAGACAGTCCCTGAAGAAGTATTGCGAACTGTTCTTATTGAAATCGAGGGCTTCCTTAATGCCAAACCCATTCACTACATGTCTTCAGATATTGCTGACCCAGATCCAGTTACACCCAACATCCTGTTAATGGGGCCGCAAGATGCCGCACTTCAACAAGTAACACACCAGGATCCTGAACTTCTGAGCTGACTGAGAAGTCAGCTACTAGCTGATCACTTTTGGAAAAAAATTATCCATAACTACATACCTAACCTCCAAAACAGACAGAAATGGATGTCAGTAAAGGACAATATACCAACAGGTGAAACTGTTATGATTGTGGACCAACAGCTACCTCATGCACTTTGACCTGTTGGAGATTTTGGACTATCGTCTCTATCACAGTTACACTCATGTGACGTACCTGTGCTACACCATCACACAAGCTTGTCATTTGAATGGGTTTTTAAAGCCTTTTAAGCCTTTAAATCGTTCAATCTCAAAAAGCAGCGAAAGAGGACTGATTTTGTTATATGCGTGTGCTGTCTAAGAGACTGTGTCTGAGCTCTGTGAGAGACACCCACACAGGAAGCCACTGCTCATACAGCGCGTGAGTCTTGCTTTGTTTTTGGCACCTTATTGGGCTTGAACAGTCAAATACACACTGGTATCTGTCAAAATAACTGTCATTGTGAGTATCCTTGTAAACAAGGTAGCTTATGTCATAAGTACATAAACATTTTAGAAATGTGCACGTGAATCAAGCTTGGTGATTGATGTCAGGATGTTCGCTAACAGTAAAAGCTGCAAAGATATTTAGAATTTCTTTTTACCCCTAAGTGAAGAACGAAAAAGAATTTTCGCTATGAGTAGGCGGGGCCTTTAAGGTGATGATACATGGGGCAACATGTTGCCAGGTTATGTTGTTTAGGCACTTACTTATTGAGAATGGGCAACACATTTTGATCTAAAGTGTCCAGATAGAAATATGTAGCCCATTCTCAATGGCAAAGTGTCCAAGCAACATCGTATGGCAACATTGCACAGAAAGTTGCCCTGTGTATCATCACCTTTAGAGTTGTTGTCATATCAAGAAAAAGCAAGAATCTTAATTTTATTATTAAAAAACACTGTACCTAAGTTTAATACACTGTTCAATGTAAAACATCATGAATGATGATTGAATGTTGAATGTTAGTAATACAGGCTCATAAACAATTTCATTTATAATTTTTAATGTTCTCCAGAAATTCTAATTTTGCAGTTATGATTGGAAATTAAATCTACAATAGCATGCGATCCTTGAGGTTTTTTTCCAGCACATGTTGCAGAACTTTTTACCAAATATCAATAACAGCTACTTGCCACAAGACATTAAAATAAATGTATATAAATAAATATAGCCTCATTCATTCACATGCCAGGGACATTTTATAACCCATTGGCAGTGAAAGCATGCAAGTTTGACATAAGAAGAGAAAACCTGCGATTGAATCAAACATCACTAAAGCAAACAATGGAACAAAATAGTGAAGTGGGCCTATTCCTCATATAGGCTGTATGTATTTATTTACAGCAATAATCTGACATTATTCAATATTAAACTGATGAATTTGCCGAAGTCATCTCACCAACTCACCAACTTCAAACTTTCAGGAAACAGTCGTGAGTAGTTATTCGTTTTTTCAATGATGGATTGTACTATTGTAGTTAAGTTACAAGTTCTGTCGTTCTTCTGAAACCCACCCCAGAATAGTACAAGATAAAACGAAGGATTTAAGAAATAGTGAAAGCATAGAAAAAGACATTGTTTCATGTCGGCAGGATGCAGTTAAGTGCTCATGGAAGAGATGAGCTTCCAGCTGTTTCTTGAATATTGTAAGGGTTTTGATCATCAACGAAGATCATTCCACCAGTAAAGAAAACGTTCTGGAAAGTTGTTTTGTGCCTCTCTGTGATGGTACCACGAGACACCGCACACTTGCTCACCACATGCTTCTGGAGGGGATGTAGACGTGAACTTGATGAGATCAGCAACTGGTAGCTAGTGCAGTGAGAGAAAACAGTGAGTCAAGAAACAGAGGTGTGACTTGGACTCAGGGGCCAAGTCCAAAGTCACAGGTCAAGCAGCCAAAAACACTGAGGCCTGGTATGACAGACAGGGCTTAGATTAAGCAAAGGATAAGCATTCGTTCAGTTAGGATATTTAAGTAGCTTTCATAAACATGGCTTTGAAAAAAAAAAAACAGTACTGCTGTTCATCTTGAGACAAAACAATATGGCAGTATTATCAATATTATCAGCTAAAACAGCTCAAACATCCATTTTATAGTGATGAGAATCGAATAGTTTAGGGCAAAAGCAGACTAATATTGACTTGTGATTATGTGCTTAGGGATATAGAAAGAGACAGATATAGTGCTCTGTGCTAAATCATTTAAAATGAAAACCATATTACAAACTGTTATTTACTATAACGCAGCTACATCATTTTTCTGAAATGCTACTGTAACGAACATGGCATCTGAACACAACTTCATTGTCCTTTTGCTTTATTTGACGTTTGATTGGTTCCTTCTTACTCCAGGGTTAGAGTTTACGCATATGCGCACTCTTCAAAAACGGATTGTAGAAAATATTATGCCCCAAGAGCATGATCATGCCAACAAGAAAATATGCTTCTAACTAGTAACAACAGGTCTTGCGCCATAGTTTTGGGGAGGAAAGAAAGAAAGAAGGAGCAGCAACTTTGAGAGCCGTCGTCTCCATTTTTCCACTGTGCCATAATTTGTGTTCCAAAAGCCCTGTTTTCGCGCCTGTAGAGCTGCTTTCTGAGGAGCTTCTCCTTGTCCAGACACGTCATAACAGAAGTGTTTTTTAAAGGTAGACAGTGCTTTACCTCTCTTAAAAGAAGATTACATATTGTTGTTTGCATTCACTGCACTATTATCAAAACATTATTTTTTTTAAGTCTATATTAGGTTTTGCCATGTAGGCCATAAAATAAACATGTTTTTTTAGTTTGTTGAAACACCGACTAATATAAAATGTGCCTTTCTCTTTATGACTGCAGAAAGAATTTCGGTTTAAGGTACAATTAGGCGGAAAAATAATGCCTTTACGACAGTGTCTAGACTGGATGAGTTTTCAAAGGACTATTGAAAAGTTATTTTAGTGCTCACTTCCCACTTCACGCTCTGCCTTACACATTTACAAATCTAGGACACTCCCGAGAGAATTTGTGGATTTTCTAGGCTGCACAAAGCACACACCTGACATAAACCAACTTACCATGGATGAATTCCTTCAAAGTATTTTTCGACGAAGCGCAGACGACCCTTCCCCTTGTGAAAAATAAGTACACTTTACCATACTTTTAAAAAAGAGAGTAGAGATTTAAAATTATATAAGTGAAAATTGAATGATTTCGGACACTTATTGCATGTTATTAGATTACAATGTATTATAGTTTAAAATAATATGCAATTAGCTGACTTGAGTATATTCATGTTATATATATAATTAGCCTCTGCTTTATATGTAATTTCATAATTCTATTGAATTTGATGGTTAAAGTGTTGAATGCTGATTTGTGGTAAACTAAAATACTTGAATGCCATTTATATTAATGCTTTTATGTCATATAAATATATAAATGTAATTACGCATTTGTATTGATGAAATTGTAATTTAGTACATACTTCATTGTGTGTTCACTTCAAGTCTATATTAAATAGACCCAACAAATATAATAATCAAGTACTTTATGTGCTTTACTTTGGCAACACATCAAAATAAGTGTACTTTTTTCTTTTTTATAGCATGATGACTCAAGATTATTCAACATATGATTGAAAATGTACTTTCAAGTAAAACGTTCAATTTGACGTTATTACGAGTGGACTTTTAAAAACTCTCTTTTCAGTCACCATTTATTTAATTTTATATTATATTATTTGTAAGCGCGTTTTTTTAAAGTGTACTTTTAATTTTTGAAGTACTACAAATGCACATTCAATGTAATTAAGCGGATTTCTTTTTCACAAGAGTTATCAACAAATATGACAAATTATTGTTTATATATTGTTTAAATAGGACAGTCTGATTATTCTTACCTTGACTTATCGAAAAACATCACTCTTAGTCATTCATATTCATATCTGACTGATTGTAATGTACTGGATTTTTTAACACACGACTGTGAACTATGCGAGTACTGGAGATTATTTATTTTCTTTCAAATATTTATGCGTATATAATTGTATATATCCTTTTTCCTTTCATAGCTTGGGAAACGCAAACAATACAATGGTTTTAGGAGACATTAAACACTGCAGTTGTTCAACATCCTGATGAAACAGAGCCGACAGCAGCAACTTTATAATATAATAATAATAATAATAATTATAATAATAGAGGTTAAGTACTGTTGCTATTTGGTGTGTGATTTTACAATCCCATTGAAATATACAAAATAACGAAACATGCTTTTTCTTAATGCAAATGCTCGTTTCTATTTGCACCAGTCTATCTCGGAGAAACATTCACTGTAGTGGGCTAAACATAAGAAAGAGTAATGTTTCCTTTCAAAAGTCACATTTTGTCCCTCGAAGAAAAGTTCACAATAGGGGGTTTCCAGAGAAATACTGCAGGTGATCTCGGCTTAACTTCTTTTCCTTCATCCTTCTGTTCTGGAACCAAATTTTGACCTGTCGGTCAGTAAGGTTTAACATTCTGGAGAGCTGCAGCCGTTTCTCTTTGTTGATGTAAACGTTAAAGAAGAATTCTCGCTCGAGTTCTCGGATCTGAAACTTGGTGTAGGGACATCGCTTCTTCCTCATTCGTAGGGTGGCTATAAGAGCAATTAAACAAAACAAGAGCGAGGTCAAAAACCGCCACACCAGTGCTATATGTATTTCAGAATGGATATGTATCACTACCAGCAACTTTAATGAACATACTTTGATGTAGAATGTAATCTATATATTCTAATTAATCTATAAATGTGTTACTAATTATATAAAAACGCATGCTTAAAACATAACTTTGTTATGTCGCTTTCCACCATTAAACACACAAAAAGACGTTCAAATATTGAAACTTATAGAATAAATGGAGATGCATATTTTTAAAAAGGATACACTAATAACGGGTTTGCTTTCCCTAAAGTATATATTCACGAAAACGCATTAAGACATTCTGCTAAATTATACAATTATATTTTTGAAAGGTTTTCTCTGTGGTGGGCTTTACTTACACTGGCGTCTCTCTCCTCAGATGCTGAAAGCAATGTTCTGCTCAATTGCTTTTTATTATTGGCTGCTAAAAGTAACATCCCTTAAAAGTTCATGCAAGTTCATGATCAAAGTTACTATATGTCCCTCTCACAATTTCACAGACTAACAGATTGTGTGAAACATGATGTTTTTCAAAGACCTTCCCCGTTGTAAAAATTCTTCCCGTTCAAAGAAAAACCTTTGTAGGTTATAATAAAATCCCTTGAATGCTTATAAAACCCCACATAAAATCTTATATACGAAACACCGCTCTACTCTCTCTCTCTCTTTTACAGCGATGAACACTTACTAACCGGATTTGGTTTGGTTGTCGTTTTTTGTCCCCGAAGAGGTTTCAAAAGAACCCGAGGTTGTGTTTTTCTCACTCTCGTGCTCTTTCTCTACCTCTACAGCACTGCGGAGGACTGACGACACTTGAGCCGACTCAGGCTTTCCAGAGCCTTTCTGCAAACAGTTATCTTCCAATCCACCATCTGGTCCGCTATGGGAACAGTCAAAAAGGCGACCAAAACTTTGCGGAAAAACGTTGGTCTTTCCGATGCTGGAGTAAAAGCCAGTGCTGGAATGGTTACCCGGGTGGTGGTGATAGTGGTGGTGACTGTAGACATTTTCATTCTTCATAAACATTTCCGTCATGGTGGCTGACGGCGGAAGGCAATCTCTGTCCTCCTCCGCAAAACAAGATGAATAGTTCCCTCTGTGGTGCCACTTCCCCGGCGGATTCAACTCGTATGATAAATCCCTGACTGGCGGAACTTGCGTGAAGTTAGTGGAATAGGAATAAGTGATTTGCCGTGACTGGGCCTGTGGTAAAAACGAGGAAACGGCAGAAAATTCTGGGGCGTAATAGGTGCTGGGGAGGTAGAGATTTGAGGCGCAGCCCGCCCGCTCTCCAAACTCGGAAGTCCTTTGTTTACGAGACTGGGTGCAGAAGTTGCCTAGATTGAAAGAGTTAAACATTATTCCCTTCAGTTCTCCGTTGGATCAAAATGAATGCTTTGGATCCGAACAGAAGAAAAATTTGGGAAGGCGAGATGACGCGCTATCCCACTAACTCGCCCTGAGACACGTGATCGAAAGTAGATATTCTCGTATATCAATTTGGAAACGTTGCATAGGAGTGGTTCACTCAAGGTACAGGCGGTTGATATGACTGAAAGACGACGAGAACATGGTGACTTTGGCAGTATTTCTTTTCAGTGCATAACATTTAAATCCTGTAGAATTCGATAACATTGTGAGGAATGTGGAATTAGCCTCAGTCCCTAACAACAAAAATTAAATCTCCGCAATTATGTCATAATGCAATGGGGATATAGATATGTACACAATACACAATACGTATATTTGTGCATTTTTGTCTATGACGAAGACAAATAAATTGTTTGAAGGTCTTGTTAATTTAGGTTTGGAATTTGGGTTTTTCAATCCTGGTCCACTTATGTAACACACCTGACTGAAATCATCAGCTCATTTGCAAAGACGTTTATGAACTGTGCAGTTCAAAAAATATGCAGTGATGTATCGACAGGGACAGGGAATATGCATGAGAATACCATTGTAAAAGTCTTTAATTTCCAAAAAACAACTTTATTAGAAAGCTGCCTTTACAAGATGTGTCTGTCTGTCTCAGAACTCCTCAATGACGAAACAAGCACTACACATGGCAGGCGTGTGAAATCATATTGTCCCTTCTAGAATAATTGTAATTGGATGATAGCCAAACTTTTCAACATGCTGTAAATAGTTGTAGGGCCGTGCATAACCAAGATGACAAGTGAGCAGCAGCAATCGGCAACAACCTTTAAGAGGAAGAGAGAGAAAAGATATGGAGAATGAGGGAAATTGAACAGGTTACAAAGTTTCTTCAAAATCTCCTCCTTTGTGTTCAGCAGAACAAAGAAATTCATACAGCTTTGGAACAACTTTAGGGCGAGTAAATTAATTTAAAAAGCATGATTTATTTGTACAGCACATATTTAAACAAATGCCAACGCACCCGCTGGGTTTTCATGTTTCATGGGGACATTCCATACACAATTTCACTGTTGCTCGAGGCACAATGGCAGTTCACATGTTGGATGTCTGGCTTATCAGACACACGTGATTAAAACTCGTTATTACAGCCTACAATACCTGAACAGATCACGGGCTATATAAAGAATACCGTACTATTTCTGCCTGAGAAGTATATGCTATTCTAAATCCTGTCTGCCGTCTAAAACGTGTAGCCTACTATTTGTGTGCCTCCAAGGACGGGGTTGGGAAACAGAACAAGGTCCTGATGTGCTCACAATAGAATTTTAAAGAGTTATGAATTTAGAACCATTTTAAAATATGAAAATAGGTTACATGGCAACTAATAAAATAGTATTCCAGCATTAGAATATGAGCCGCGTGATTGAGGTGTGAGGGGAAATCTCAACTGATCTGGAAGATTATTTAGATCTTTCGATCATTCCTCCCATGATTTTTGCTATAATTTTTGGCTATTTCGACAACAAATTGATCACCATAAACTATGGGTGCACAGACAATTATTTTAATATTCTGTGTTTGTGTCTAAGTCATCGGAAGTGTTTTTTTTTTGTTGTAAATGAACATAAAAGCCACTTCAACATGCTCTCGATTATCAACACAGGTTGTTGTTAAATGATTGACAAGAGCATTTTTCCCTTCAGTAACCATTTTGGAGAACGCAACAGCTTTAAATCATTTACTACGTCCATTTTAAACTTCGCTGGTTTAATACTTGTACTTATCAGATCATGCTTGTGGTCTCTGTGTAAGTCTCTCCTGTTTCAAGTAAATATACTATAGGTTGGTTACGAGCTTTTGCGTGGTAATGTTTTTGCAACAATATTTGTGCCACGTGAAATAAAAACTATTCTATAATTAATGTTTTTGATATCCATAATAAGAAATCTCTTTTCTCACCAAGGATAAATTTACGTGATCAAAAATACAGTAAAAAGGTGAAATATTGATTTCTAGAGTGTTAAAATGTAATACATTCATGCAGCCGTTTCTCCAGTCTACTTCTAGAAATGGGGTTTTGATTTGATTTGTTGCTTAAGAAACATTTCTTATTAATGTTGAAAACAGTTGTGCTTCTTAACATGTTTGTGGAAATCAAATCTTCTTAACATGTTTGATACTTGTTTTGGGAATACTTTAACAACAATTTGGGTTGATTTTATTATTTTTATTATTTGTAATTTAACCACACACACACACACACACACAGACACACAGAGAGGGAGAAAAAAAACTCGCAGAGCCAGTGAAGCTGAATATACGAAATGTTTATTTTAATTCATGAAACTGATCGCATTCGTTGTGTCATCACAGAAATGAAAATGTACAGAAAAATGCAAAATGTGAGTGATGAGCTATACATTTCCGAAATAGAAACGTATGGTTTCAATGGGTACAATTGGCGAATATTCAAATTAAACAGCCTAACAATAATTCTTTAGGCGGGAAATGCGCTTTATTCCTTTCTACGCTAAAAATGAAGTTATAGCATGTGTATTTCCTAAACGAGACTTTACTTCTAAAAGTATTCGGTTGCAGGAAGCCGTGGCACCCCTCAGTCTCTCGCTTTATGATGTTTAATTTCCTTCTCTACTTCCTACCGTTTTAAATTCAGAGAAAACACAGTGTCGGTGTTTGAAGTTGCATTTCCAATCACTTCAGATATATTAGCTATATGTCCTGTTCTTATTGCAAAATAGTTTCGTTCTTTCCAATATTCCTCTGAAGTCCTTTTCTTGTCACACTAAACTGTTGTAAGTTTAATTTTATTGTCTTCCCTCTCTAAACTGACAAAACAAATCAAAAAGCTCAACAGGACATAAGCCGTTCTTTTGGTTTGACCTAGTGGTTTTACTTTACTTTTCTTTTACTTAATTTAAAATCCTCAAGATGATCAAATATAAATATTTTATTGATTAATAAATGAGAAAACAGCAAATTAAAATGTTCTTCACATTCAAGTCAGAACTTACATTTGATTTGATTAAATCAACCTGTAAAATTAAGTTACAAAAAGCAATTTTGGTTGGAGATGAAGTAAAAATACATTCAGAAAAACGGCAAATGACATAAAAATAAATGTGGCAAAGTGCAGCGTGTTATTCAAGCGAGCTCGAGCCAAGGTTTCCTTTTAACTTTAATTCTTCCTCTCAAACTATGAAAACAATTTGTCGCTTGAAGCCGACGCTTTGCTTTATATTTCATCATTGGAAAACAACGGCCAATGAAGAGATTTGTAAGAGGCGTGGGTTGACTTTAAAACATCTCAGAATGCCCAGTCCTCCTATTAAAATAATATAGCCATGTTTACGTTCAGTAAAACCGTTTAATACGGACTGACAGACCTTTAATAACAGCGGCACACTGCAGATTACTCATAATAAACCGCAGGAATCCCCCCACCCACCAGTGCTTTTAGTTTCAGCTCGACACGCTAAAGCGAGTGATAATGAGAGGAAATGATACTAGAAACATAAAAGATTATATCTCAGAAAGTCTCTTAAATTCCTTTCAGCGTATAAATAGCACGCCAAATACAAACACAAACCCTCAGCCTATAGATATATGTGTTTATCTAACGAACCTTGTTATATACAATTTAAACAGCCTACTTGTTTTAATCATCAGATTATAATGACGATGGACAATTAATTGTACGCTTGTAACGATGGCCGAACTCAAATAGTCTTTTTTCCCCTCCAGTTTGGAACGATTATTATTTTTTTTTTTAAATGCATTTCATTTCTACTAGTAAGATTCGCAAATGTAAGTTGTAGGGGTATAATCCTATAAGGGTTTTTTTTTACCCTGAAGTTTTGTTTTGTTGGTGTAAGCTAATATATTTAGGTTGATTCGGTGATGCTATACTATTTTTTGACTTCAATATAATTAGCCTAATTATTTTTGTTGCTATTGGCTGCGTGACAAAATGTTTCTTGATTTCTCTTAAATTAAAATAGATTTTTGTATTTCTATCTATCTATCTATCTATCTATCTATCTATCTATCTATCTATCTATCTATCTATCTATCTATCTATCTATCTATCTATCTATCTATCTATCTATCTATCTACATTTATATGTAAATTAAATTAAAATGTTTAGAAAAAATCTGCAGTTTACTTCAATTTCTCTCACTGAAGCTCAATGTCTCGCTAACTCTCCCACTGCCACATTCAAGGTCTGTGTCAACGCCACAGACAGACAGATGCTGTAAAGACGCCGTGTCTGTCTCAGAGTCGAATCCGCGGGTGTCCTGAACGTTTATAACAAGGGGGTTTATTGTGGGGGGAAATGAGAGGTGTTATCATGCATGCTGGAGTTCAAAAACGTTTGTACACTTTGAGGTGGAAAAGCATCCTTTTTAAATAACCTCATCACGGGACATTGGGACATTGGGGGTGTGCATAAAAAAGAAGGTCTGAATAGATTTTGGTGTGAAACATTAATTTTGAACGTGTTAAAAACAAACTTCCAAAATGTTCATATTTTAAGTAAATTGGGCTATTTCACGAACCTATACATGTAACAAGAAAATTTAGATCATTTAGAAGCATATCACTGCTAAACTATAGATACGGTATTTTTTTTAAAAATATATTCTTATTCTTTTTCTTTGTATTAAAATAAAAATGTAATGTCAGACAATAACAGAGAACAGATAACACTTATTAGGTATAATCACATTTTACTGGAAATTAATTGAACACTTACACGGATACAATCATTTAACAAACATTTTCCATCCAATGTTACACGAAACCGAGACAACAACAAGACATTGCACTGATTATAAAACAGAAAGACGAAAAAGACAAATGCCAGCACTAAGAAAGATGGCAGTGAATGTTCAAAAAACGAGCATTGTAAACATTTGTTACATGCAAATCACAACAATAGTACTTAAAGCTTGACACCGTCCATGTTCTGCACTTTGGTCTGAACTACAGAGAAGCAACAAAAAACGCAGATCATAATTTCATCTTGAAATACAAACTACAATTAGCCTCAATACCGTCAGGAGGCTTGTTAATAATAAAGCCTTTGTTCCTTTACCCTGGCATTAGTTCACAGATCTGACGAGCATTTTTTGCACATGACAGTTATATGTTAAGGAGTGGATTTGGGGTGCAATACCATGCTTATATTGCAGTTGAAAATTAAAAATATATATTTTATCGTGAGATATGGTCTGGTCTTTACTATTTTACGAATGTGTAAGATGTGCTTATACGAAACGTACGATTTGAATAAAAAGAAAGCGTGAAGCTTCACCTCTAACAAACTTAGAGAATAGCAGTAAGATCACACGAACAAATTTCACCAATTTGCAGAAACATGAAATGGTTAGAAAATGTCATGAGACTGAATGATTTGACATTTATGGCTTTGCTGTTGTCCATGAACGTGAACGCCCGCTTGGTAAAGAGGACGTTTAGTTAAACCGGAAAAAGTGAAAGTTGTATGATTATTATGATATTCCTAACACTGTTGTTGTGTGGTAAACCATTCAAGGTTCACGTCTGGTGCATGAGCACGGCTGCAGGGTGTTTTGTGTTAGGCCAGGCGTTATGCTGTGGTAAAACTGCGGTCATTCAAGCTTCAATGAGAATTATTTGGAAACCGCGAAGAGATATACTCTATCCCAAATGAGTAACAGCAATTTATTCAGATGTTCAGTGAATCATCTCAGTCGGGATCAGCTTGGCTCTAAAGGTAATACAATGCCTGTTCCCTCATCAAGAGCCTTTTCTTCTTCATGCGACGATTCTGGAACCAGATTTTCACCTGTTGGTCCGTGAGCTTTAGCTGGTCAGACAGTTCCCTCCTCCGCTGTCTAGTGATGAACTCATTGAGGATAAACTCACTCTCTAATTCGTTCAGCTGAAGTTTTGAATAGGGTTTACGCTTCTTTCGGGTGCGTGTGAGAATTGGGTACCACAGCGCATCTTAGAAACAAAAAAGAAGAACATTCTGTAGTGATTTTTGTTCATGTTTGCTTAAAAGGCAAGGTACGAAATTCACTTTATAGGCTATTAGAAAGTGCACAATGCCCAAGGGCTTGGAACTCTTTTTAGAGAACATGCATGATTTCTCTTCAAGATCCTCGTCTTCACATCTAGACATAAAGACAAGACTTTCTAAAGACTCACCTCCGTTTAGGGCTGCATCACTTGCGTGGATGTCAGGAGATGTTAGTGAATGCGTGATGCCTGATGGGGTCTTGGCCCCCTCGTTAAGGAGTGAAGAACCAGAATCTGATTCAAGGGACCGACACGATGGAGGATCTGGGGTTAAATATTCGGCAGTCGTTAAGTAGTCATATTTGGAATAACTTCCTCTGTTGTCCATTCCGTTCAGATTCTTCAGTCCGTTCTCTGCAGAAGTGGATACTGATGAGTTTTCCCGTGCTTTCTCGTTTGATTTCAGGATGGTACTGTTATTGTCACCACCACCGCTGGTGGCGCGTGCACTCTCACTATAAAAACATTTGTTGTCCTCCTGCAGAGGAATGTCGCATGATTGATTGTATGTGGAGTTTATGGAAACATAAGATTGTGGGTATCCAGTGCATGGTTCCGATGGGTTCCAAGGCAAAGAGCAGACATTGTCCCTTCTTGAGAAGCGGGGGGTATGTCCTATCCCCGCTAACGGCCCCCCCGACGCACGAACATTGGAGAGATAGCGTGCATCTCTTGTATGAATGTTCACCAATTGTCCAAAAAACCCAGGATTAAGGAGATTATGCTCGCCCATTTTGGCGGGCCCGACTAAGAGTTTATAGTTTATAGAAAATCTGACATTTAACGTATAGGGAAACCAGGCTGCTCCCTATTGGCTGTATATAGTGGTCACATGACACTGGTTGCAAGTGAGTTGCAGAAGGTGCCACCCACTGTGTTTCGTGTCTGAATATATATATATATATATATATATATATATACATATATATATACTGTATATATATATAGTGATATACATATACTGTAATGCCTGTATACTGTTCCAAAAGAGGTGTTTTTTTCACTCATACTGATATCGTGGTACCCTATATTACATATTACGTGACTAAAATTATTTACAAATTTAAATGTACTTATTTTAAAAAGAAATGTAGACCTATTATATGTGATTTAAAATAACATGTGTGGGTTAGTTACACTAAAAAAATAATTACTTGCTACATCCTCAACAGTGTAATTAGATTACTGTATTTATTACTCTCTCTAAAAAGTGTTGAATTACTTATTACTTTCTGAATCCCTTAATCTCAACCAATTGAACAATACTTCTGAATTAGTTCAAATAAATAGACAATTGTATGAATTATTTTTGAACTGACCAATGTATTTACAGGGAGAAGGTTACATTAAAACATATTTCTTAACTTTACACGTTAAATTCTAATGTTAAATTCACTATAGCATTGTTCTGTAGCCTGTACAGTATTTAATGCAATTACATTAGAAATAACTGTATTTTTAGAATTTCACACTTTCAGAAAAATTAAATCCTTTTACTTTTTCAAGAGAAAAGTGATTGAATAGCACTAATTAATTACTTTGTAATGCATTAACCATGCTACCACACACAAATACATGTATAAAATCGTACATTAAACACTTCTCTCTCAAATGATATCATTCCAAACCAAAAATGGGTTTCCATTCAGTGGTTTTAACTCTAGAGTTGTTTTGCGTCTGCTGACTGTTATAGCCACTATAAGGCAGAGAGCTTCGCCCATTACTGTGCCATCGAGCCATCTTCACCATTAAAGTACAACTTAAGTGCGAAGCCCAGACATTAAATTGAGAACAAATTAAATCGAGTATGGCACCAACTGATCTCATGGCAATCGGTACGTATTTTACGAGGTGGCTAATACGTATGAATTCGTACGTAAATACACGAATTGGTCGTGGATGGTACACTCCATCTTCCTCCTCACGGTGTAATAGCACGGTAATATTTTTCTCTCCGCCTAAAGCGTAAACATTTGAAATTCCAAAAAAAAAAAAAAATGTGACAACATTTACGCTTGAAATGAAATAGTTCACCACTCACCCTCATTTCTTGTCAAGCCTATAAACCTTTCGTTCATCTTCGGAACACAAATGAAGATATTTTAATATCTCATCATCATCGTTGTGCAAAAAAAAAAAAAAAGAAAAGCCTATGTAAAAACAAAAACAAACAAACGAAACAAAAAAAACAATTCAAACGTAATCCGTGAATCGAGCGTTTTAATCCAAGATTTCTGATCGTTTATATGCTTTTTGAATGGCGCAGTTTGTATGCCGCTCACACATCTTATGGACTTGCAACTAATTACCTAGAAATAAACTTGAGTGTGGAAATTATTAAATGTCTTCCCATAATATATGTACAAAATTATTTCTCTACAGTAGGCCTGTCTTAACCGGTTTGTCTTAACAAACCTCTCTGCAGAGCTTTGCTGCCCTTCAGCTTCCCACTGCCTGTGTCGGTTCAAGGTCACTGTCACGTACATTTTAACAACAGTCTCGGATTCTGTGGACTTGGAATCACACCAACGTCGCATTCCTTCGATGGCCTTCTATCACCAGAGTCGCCCTTTAAAAAAAACAAAACAAAACATGTAACGATAATACACTCTTGAAACTGTTGGCGATGTTACCTGATTATCTAAACCACAAGTTGTATAAGGATATAAAGCTAAATGTAAAAAATATATAAAGTTAATGCAATGATATAGACCATTGAACACTTCTAAAATTTTATCCAAATTAACATCGACTTTGAGACCATTTAAGACATTGTGTGTGTGTGTGTGTGCGTGTGTGTGTGTGTGTGTGTGTGTGTGTGTGAGAGAGAGAAAGAGGGCAGAGACAGAAAATATTTATGCTTTGAGGGAGAATAGGCCTATGACAGGGAGGTAAAGGTTATTTAATTACAAAAGCAAAAGGCCAAATTTGCAATCTTTTAAATTGAGTATATCTGTTTGTTCTCCTGAGTGTTTTAGTAAATTAATGAGTTACAAGCGACTTTTACAGATTTTGTGTTGTATACAAGTATGTATTTACTCTCTTTCCCCACTAGAGGCAGTCATAGACCGTATTCTAGGTGTTCTTTTCTAACTTATGCTTTGCGAAAGTTCGCTCAAAATAGCTCATAGGCCTATGTTAATTGCAACACTAGAATTACGGATAATTAAGGAGATTAAATAATATTTAAATTAATTAAATAATAATAACGTGTTTTAAAAACAGTGAAGTGCACTGAGACATTTATCCAGAAGAGAATCCCATACATTGTCATTCAATAAAAAAAAACATACATTCAGAAGCCAAATGTTTCTGTTGATGGATAATTGTATTAGTATGAACAATTGTCATGCAACTATGAGGATAAGTAGTCGTGGAATAGGCCTAACTTCACAACATAAAAAAGATTCATGGAAATGCTTTAGTAGCACAAAATTGTTTTGGCATTTTGCAGCCTTGAGGCAAATGTGAAAAGAGTCCATAGTTTTAAATTAAACATGTCAGTGATATCTTAATGCTAGACATCAGTAGGCTGCAATGGTCTAATTCTTGTCTGGACAACCAGTAGACCACACAGTCCTCATTTATGTGGCACAATGGCACACAATCCTGATGAGATAGCAGAAAAAGGGGAGAAATATAGGATTATAATAATGGCTGTTTGAATCTAAACTATCAATTATTAAGTAATATTTTTGCCAACTTCCCTGTTTTTAGCTATTTATAATATAATATAATATAATATAATATAATATAATATAATATAATATAATATAATATAATATAATATAATATAGGGCTGGTTTCACAGACAGGGCTTAGCCTAGAAACGATGCTTAGCCTAGGATTAGGCCTTGGTTCAATTGACCTCTCGCAAAGACCCGCCCCCTTTAGTTACTGTTGCTATGTCCGACAAGTCATGCCCTCTCACGCCACACATCATGTTCTCACGCAGTGAAAAATACATCGTGGAGCAAAGAGGACACTGACAACACGTCGACAGACAAGACAGAGCAGGTTACTTTTGATATGAAACAGTTTCATATGTAAAATATTGTAATTTTTTAAAGAAGTTTAAACAATAAATACTGTATAGTGTCTCTTTAATGTGTCGTGACAGATCACTGTAGATCCTTCAAGCGGCTCGTGAACCGATCATCTCTTCATACTAGTTCATTTATAGCATCAAATAAACATGAATGAACATCAGAAGGAATGTTGTTTCAAGCACGGAAAGACGTGAGTACACACAATTTTTCAAGTTCAAGTTCACCAATGTTAATCTACTAACTCCCGTGACGGCTTTGTCAGACAAAATGGTGGATTCGGGGTTATGATTGGTCAGATCGCCTGTCAATCAAACTGTCTGCGAAGGGTCAAATAGGATATTTAAGTAGCTTTTATAAACGTACACTGGAAATAAAACATCACTGGTGTGCATCTTGAGAGACAAAACAATTGTAGTGACATATTTTAAGATATTTCATTACAAATTGCTTTCAGTTAAAATAGCTCAAACATGGACTAGGACTACCTTAAGCCTTGTCTGTGATACCGGGATATAATATAATATAATATAATATAATATAATATAATATAATATAATATAAAAATATGGTTGTAACATGTATGGGGAGAGTTGTCACACCACCAAATAGGAGTCCTGATCACTGTGGTTTACCCTAGTTTACCCTAGTTCCTCCCAGATCTCATATGATTGTCAAGGATGGAAATAGGCACAGGAAATTTTTATAAAGAAAAAACTGATTTTGAGCTAAGAATGTGTGTTTTTAAAAAAAATCTTATTAAGTACTTAAACTTTTGCCGATAACATCATTTAACTCATGCTAGATTAAATTGTAGTTTCTTAGCCAAAATGTGATGTATTTTTTACCTGTTAATATCAAACAATTAAAACACTGACTGACAGGGTGGGATTGAACACTTCTTTAAAAGTATTACAACCATCCCCTTACATAGACCTAAGAACTAAGTTTATTTTTTAATAATTTTACAGAATGCCTGAACAATGAAAAAAAGTCAGACAGAGATGTGTCTGCCAATGTGATGAGGTTTCAGAGAAGGGCAGGGCAGTCACATCAGTTGAGAAGAAAATGTTGAAAGCCAAACCTCAGAAAAGTATTGTGTTGTTTTATGGAGCCATTTGGCAACTAAAATCCCTCTGGACCCACCAAGCCTGCACTCTATAGGGTTAACAACATTCATTTGTCACCGTTGTGACTCTGACAGAATATTCACACACAGACACACAAACTCACACATATTGCAGTTTTTTTTTGTTAGACCTACATGTTCTTTACACAGGTACACTGGAGTCGAGTGCATTAAACATAAATAAGGAAGTTTGTTTTTTTAAGACACTCCTGAGTCAAACTCAAAATGGATGAGTTATGGTCAGTCATAGAGAGATGCATTGTTTTGGATTGTTCTTAAATTTCTATTGCTTAATGTGGCCTCTGTTTTTGCTTCTTTTGTTTATTTAACTTATCCCAGCGTGTGTTACAACCTACCCCGGTATGAGGTGGATTGTAACAAAGGCGCACCATGTATATGACATCAACTCATGGATGTGATGCACCAACACGATCTGATACTGCGTATCTATTGCACGAGTATACGTTTGTATTTGGCGTGCTATTACGCTGAAATGACTTTTTGAGTGCATATGTTACGCAATGGGTAGGATTAGTGGTGTGGGGTAGGGGAGTTGCGTATCATATGCACGCAAAAAGTGTGTATGCACGTGAAAAACACGTGCCTAACCCTAGTCAAGTCAATTTCTGAGTATAAATAGCAGGCTAAATAGAAACAGAAAAAAAGTTTGCCTTGTATAGAAATGTGTGTACATTGTATAAAAAATGGAGCACTCTAGCTCAAAAATTCAATGAGTTACAAATAATAATATAATATAATATAATATAATATAATATAATATAATAACAAGAGTGAGTTTCTCAAAAGCTTCGTTAGCCAAATATGGTCACAAGTTCCGTCGTTAGCAAGTGTTCAAAGATTTAGCCTTTCCCAATACCACAGTTCCAAAGAGAATTCGCAAACTGCATCGCAAACTTGTGTGGTTGGAACTACAGCTCTTGACCTGTGGGTAGAAGCCAGAAGCATATTCTTCTATTCTATATCTATTCTATATTCTATCCATATTCTATGTTTCTTTTTAGTGTGACGTGTGCTAACATGCTAACATGCACACACACACACACACACACGCACACACGCACACACACACACACATACACACACACATATATATATATATATATATATATATATACATATTGCCTACACGCCCCCCCCCATCCCACCCCCAAATTCCATAGACATAATGATTTTTATACTGTACAAACTCTATATTCTCTCCCCATCTTTCTGCATTTTTAGATTTTCAAAAAACATCACTTGATTTATAAGCTGTTTTCCGGATGGGGACCAAAAAAACGTCCCCACAAGGTCAAGTATTTATTGCAATGGGGAAAGATATGGATATGAAACCTGTACATTTAATGTATAGACACATCTATTAAAAAGTACAACGACAGAGTAAAACATTTTACATATAGCGGAACTTATTTGGATGTTCACATTTCAGCAATAAGTGCATAATAAATATGTTGTCCATGGGGCAGTCATATGCATCTATGGGCTGCATATCATAACTTCAGGTTTGTTACATTTCAGTCAAACACAGTGCAGCATGAGATGACAAACGTCAAGACGTGTGCGAAAATTTGACCCAAGTTCAGCTTTGTCACTGAACTTATTTTCTGCACATTATTTTCACTTATATGCAGTATGTGTTTTTTTTTATTAATAAAGTTCTGATTTGATCTCCACTGTTAAGAGAGATACTTCACGTACACTGAAATTGCATGGCATTATTGGGGAACACAAATGTTGAAAAGAGAAAGGCGTTCAGTACTTCACTATAAACAACGCATTAACTTCAATTCAATACGTTTCTAAAACACAAGAACATTGACATACACTTGATATAAAATGGAGCAAAAACGCTATAGGGAGAAAAGTACACATTGCTGCAAAGCTGACAATTAACAATTCGAGGATGACTTTTCGTTTTGATGGACAGAACATTTTGATATAGCCGTACACATATTAATAATTACCATCTCAGTTGTTTTTCAAAAAATTCATTTCATTTCAGTCAGTTCAAATCTGTCACACCAAATTCTAAAATTATAAATAGCAGTGATTAATTTATCAAGAGCAGTCTTGTTTGCAACATATTAAAATCAAATGCAAAACCAACAAACCTGATAGGCTGATTGACACTGTGAATGAATATAATGGGGTGTTCTTCAGAAAAAATCAATCATCAGACCCCCTAAGCATTCCAGCATATGTTAAGTTAACTGATTCTTTAAAATCAGATGAATGATGTTTTGACTCCTCTCTGGAAACCTATCTATCACTGCATCTGTAATGTATACCATCTTTTTTGCCATATGTCCAGATGTCAGATCCGTTGAATGTGGAATGACTTTTTTTTTTTTGCTTGAATGATGAAATTGTTCGCGCAAAAATCTGGACGCAATTCAAATAACATGCATGACTTTGCTTGGCTTTGATTTACACACGAACTTCTTTTCTTTGACACGGCGGTTCTGGAACCAGATGGTCACCTGGCGCTCGGAGAGATCGGTTGTGGCGGAGATACGCCTTCTTCTGTCTTTGGTGATGAACTTGCTGGCTGCATACTCTTTCTCCAGCTCCTTTAATTGAATTTTAGTGTAAGGTACCCTCTTCTTACGACCGCGACGATACCCATTAATCTCGGTCTGGTGAGGCGCCACATCTGCAAAAATGGTGTAAGACGGAAGAACATCTCAGAAATCATAGGATTTGCTAATGCCTACTTTGACTCGTGACTGTCAATATGGCGAGTAAAATGAAACTGTGACTACAATTCTGACCAAGAGTTTAATTTTGCACTAACAAAGTCCGAGAGTTCAGGATTCAATGCATTTATTGTCTGTGAGTCATCTAATCTATGATTTGATCGTCGTTGGTAGCCTATAAGAAAATTTGTTGTTTTAAATGAACCTTTTCATACAAAAAAGGGATTTAAGTGAGGGATTGTGACTCCAACACTCACTTAAACTGTCTGAGACATTAGTGAATCCCAAAAGAAAGGCCTATTAAACCTGAATATCGTTAGTCGCGACTCGCGATTTATTTTTGTATTGTCTACTATATATCCACTTCACTGAATTATACAATTAGTTAACGAACTATTATGGCGCAATAGCACACATAAATGTGATTAACGCTAAAGTAAACTAGCATACATATCTTTATACCGGTCCTCGGTAAGCAAAAGCTTCAATGATTTTATTGCAAAATTATTATTGAACATTAAACACTATTTTCCGTATCAAAACACACAGAATAGAACTTCATTTGCTCTCTACATTAAGTCCTAAGCAAAGCACGCTGGGAACTACTGTTTCATATTCGCCCTACTTAATTTGATCTAGTAGATTGTAGGCAGCAGAATTTTGTAGAAGCGTGAAGGAATTACATTGATCTAAAGCAAAGAATCCGAGTTAGAAGATAACACCCAATTTTGTTATGTATAGATCACAAATAATATTATTGAGTAAATCGGACAATCTGTATGAGTCATAAACAGTGATGAAATGAGTATTTGTCAAGGCAGAAAATGAGACGACATTTAGAATGGTTACTTGTCTAAGTATTGTACATTTGCAGACAAATTTGTCTTACTTTAATAATAACACAACCCAAATACATCAGTGCGGATTTACTTGGACTGTTTTTGTTAAAACAATATCCAAGTTTGAGAGGGGGGAAAGAAGCTATATTAGGCCTATTGGAGCCCTGCTGCGTTTCCCAAAGCCAATATGGTCGCAAGTTCCATCATTACCAATATAGTTAAATGGAACTTGCGACCATAGTTGGCTTTGGGAAACGCAGCCCTGAATGATTACGTGATACTATGCCTACTATTTAAGCAAAATGTATCAAAAGAAAAAAAAAAACAACTCTGAAGTTTAAATAAGTCTAATTTTAAACTTACACCTGCCAATCAACGTCTCAATTAACAATTCATCTAAGAACTATCACTGAAAACCACTATCGGGTACAACAACGAGGCCTCCATGAACATATTAATTATGGCCTGATGAAGTAAATTTCCACGGACGCCTAATATTTTTTGAAGTCACTACATCTCAACGCCAATCCTGCAAGTATAAATTAGTATAAAGTAATTCAATGCCAAGCTTTATCATATTTTCTGATTTTTCATTTTACCCGAAAACTGTGAATTCCATAGGTGGTTAAAATGTGTTTGTTCCTTAGAACAATACAGCTGCTCATCCCAGCCGTTCGACAGTGCCCACTGCTGATAACTGTCCATAGGAAATAAAGTTTCATGCCGTGACTCTGGGTGAGCGCTGATTCCTGGTACAAGCGGGACGTCCAAATAGCCGGAGACAGTCTTGTAAGAGCTGGCTAAACTTGAGTAAATAGCAAATTCTTTGGATCTACAGGAAAGCTCTTCAGATGGTAGCACACCGCTTGGTTCCAGGTATTTTTCTGGATTCTGCTGCAAGTTGTGAGAGTACGAAAGACGACATCCATAATATGGACTCCCAAATGGGTATCCGTAGCTCAGTGATGTGCCCGATGAGGTCTGCGGCGCAGGGCATTGCCTGCCGGCATCTTGTGCAGTGATATCCGGGTACACTGTATACTGGTGATTCGCGAGGTTCCCAGAATGGTGTCCCAGTGCAGGGTGCGAGATAAAATCACTGCAACGAGAGGCAGGACAGCTCCCACTCAGTCCCTCCATGGTTTTGCTTTTATGAGAATTACTTTCATTCGAGTTTTTTTTTTCTTCATTACACGTAAAACAATGTGTACGCCCAGTATCCATATAGAATCAGCGAAATCGTCATTGGTTGTAGATGCTTTTTAAAACTAGACTGACACCTCGATTTCAAGCTAATTTTCTCCGTGCACGCATGCGCGTCGCTCTGCTTCACTGTTAAGAATAACAGGTTAGGCTACTGACATATGCTGTCAAGACGAAGCGAGTAAAGGAATTTCTTACTGGGGAAGATGTATGTCTCTTTCATTATCACTGACTACAAAACAGTTATCAAAAAAAAAAAAAAAAGTTCAATGGCTTGTAAATGTATATCAGGCAAACTGATGATTTTTTCTGAATTATCCCAAGAGCAAATAAATATTATTGTTTATTGGAGAGGTAATAGTGAAGCATTAAGATAAATCAGATAAATTGAACCTAAAGTTTTTGTGCACTGAATGTAGGCCTGTATGATATTTCTTATTTTTCGTAGCAGTGGAAAACAAGTGGATTTGCGAAGTTTCGTAATAGTTTTTGGTATTTTTTTATTCTTTTTTTAAAAAAACTCACAATGCATGAAAGTTTGTTCTACACACACATACACGCACAAAAGTCATATCAGTTTCAAATATCATAATTTAAAACGCATTATAAGGTGATTATCTGCACAGGTGGGAATTAGATAGTGTTTTAGGTTGTTAACTGGGAAAAAAGTCATAAAATGACAGAGAATAGACGACGATGTAAGAATAGTTTGCTTCATATATAAATGCAGACATGGGTCAAAAACATTTAGATGTCCGCATCAATAGAAATGTAAAAAGTGATTTTAGCACATTAAATTCGAGTAAAACGTCTACTTTTAAAATTCCAAATACGTTTTGGCAGAATAAAATGTCAAAATATGGGTGAAATAATGTTTTATTGTGATTCAGTGTAACACTTATATCTATGTAGAAATTGAAATAACATACTTATTCTGACTTGTACAAATTAAAATATATAAAAGAATAAGTGAGCATACAAAATTTTATCGCGTTTTAAATGAGTAAAAAATTCTTTCTGACAAATGGGCAAAACCTATAGTGACAAAATGTAAAAATGTAAAATTACCATTAGCATTTGGGGTCTAAAAGCAGTTAGTCCATTGTTTTGTTGAAAATATCCTTGACAAGATTGTTACACTGAATGATATTTTAGTGTGTATCTTCAGTAAATCATGGTAAAAAATATATTTAATTTTTGCCCTGAAAAACAAACAAACAAATAAAGCAGGACCCATTCTGATGTATTGAAAATAACAACAACAACAACAACAATACAAAGCTGTATTAGACTTATTCTTTTGATGCTAGAAAAGCCATCGTCCTTGACCCACATTCATGCATACATAGGCCTACATACACACACATCCATAACATTGTACTCAATTACAAAATACTACGACGGAAGCAATATAGGACCACTGAAAGTTATCAAATAAATCGAATACACATTCACAATGTTTTTCTATGATTATGCAAACTACTAATAATTAAGCAGAAGTAAAAAAAAAAACTCACATTTTGGTAGAACTTAACTTTAAATACTGAGTAACTTAACTCATATAATTCAATTAAGAAGAGCCATGTAGGTTACTGTGGAAGCGCAAGTAGCCTAAATTCTGGCTATTCGTCCAAATACCATCAGCTCCAAGGAAATCCAAGGTCAAGGTGGAAACGTAGACAAAGACTGTCTTAACTAGTCTAGACAGACCGGAACGAACTTCACACTTACATTGTCGAGTTCACGTGGACAATAGAGGTAGACTTTTTTTTCTCTTTTCTACAGACTCTCATGCTTTTTGTCCTCAATTGTTCCTTCCCATCACTAATTCTATCAGAGGAACCTTCGATTGAAACATCGGCCAAAACACATGTAGAGTTTACTGTATGCTGCCCTAAAAAGTGTGAGGCAACACTTTTGAATTTAAGTTCATTAACATAAGTTAAATCGTTATGAATGTTGAACAACATTTGGTTAATTTATAAATATACCATTATTCATTGATAATTCATGTTTGCTCATAATGCATCAACGAATGTAAAGCTATCCTAAATAATTTTAAAACTTAAAATGATATAATTGTAACATCAACATTTTAAACCATATGACAGTTGTGCTCTGATACAGAGTTGACTTAATTCGCCCTGAAAAGGTAAAATAATTTTGCAGAAATGTAACAAGAATATAACAAGAACTATAACAAAAAATATAGTCCTACATTTTAATATCATTGCGCTATAAAGTCAATGACAACCAGATCTCACGACAAAAAGGTAGACACTTTTTTTTTTTTTAAGAAAAACGTGATTTGCAATACAATCGACATTAAATAAAATAAAACTTAGCATGAAGCAGCATTCTTAATCTCACCTCTGAACATGACTGGGATAAAGTCACAAACAAGTTCGAGTGAATCATACGAATTCGCTACAGAAACGACTTTTTACCATGGTTCATCTCTCTTAAACTACAATATTTTAGTTAGAAGCGAGATCGTTAAAATATTTTCCAATATCAGCAATAAATAGGCAAATAAAAGTAAAAAAAATAGGCAAAGTCACGCAAAAACAGCTAAATCATTATGTGAAACAAGAAAATGGAAACTTATAAATATGCCTTCAGAAAATTCTTTAGAGAAAGGTTAACCAAATTGTAGTTTGTTTGTGGAGGAGACGCGTCCCTCCTTATAAAGGTTATTGTATGTAATATAGCAAATATATCATTTTTGACCATCTCGATCAGTTCTTAAGCCCGCTCAGACATTTGTTTAATTATCAATTTGATGCAAATGACAGACAAATAAGGATCTTCTCAAATCTCTAAAGATTCAACTGCAAGTATAATTCTTGCACAGTCTAACACTTCTTAAAATCCTACGATGAGGCCAACTGGAAAAGTCGAAGCTAGCCGATTTGTACATTTGTGCGTTTCTATCTTCTATCCTAAAATCTGTACATCTATTATTCACGTCTACCTTTATCTTACAAACTACTGTATATGTGCCTTTATAATTCCTAATTATAATTCATTTACTGAAGCCATGCAGAGTGAAATGTTTTCCGTAATGATTCAGCAACATTTGCACTAAACATTCCATAATTACACAAGCTGTAGATGTTTAATCACAATTATATAACCATTCTTTAAATTATGTCATGAACTAAACAGCTAGATTAGTCACTAAAACAGCCCTTCGCCCTTTGCTCAGACCATCATAAGTCTGGAGCTTCCGCAGAAGTCCAAGTTCAAGTTAAAAGGGATCTCTGTCTTGCCCACACAATGACTCTCATGATGAAGCTGGGTGTTTTTAACTCATTGGGATCTTCAGAGGAAGGCACCGTAAGATGGCTGACATAATAACAAAAAAGTCAAATAGGACAGATTCTTGCAGAGCTGGTCTGCAATGATAAAGATTTGCAAATTGCATTCGTGGTTTAAATGATTCATTTCATTAAAAACATTTCCATGGCCAAGCCAGAAATAAGCAGAATACTATTTTGCAACAGTTTGCAACGTAAAAATTACACCAGAGATTAAAAATGTTTAAAAAAAAAAAAAAAAAAAAAAAAGCTACAAGGATAAACTGAATATAGATTCATCACCAATTCCCAAAACGTAATACTTTCATATTAACATGAGTGTATTGGGATACGAAAATGTTTCATCCTCATTAAACACTAATCAAGGATTTAACAACCTCTCTGTTACACTGACATTGTACCAACATTCAGAAAATAACTCAAAATCATCACAAAGGCAAAAAAAGACATCTCACGACATCTAAATATTTCTCCCATATTGTCTCAATCAGCTCTCCGAAGTCATATTAAACATGCCATGATATTTACACGTCTGAACACATTTTCTTTGATAAATATATAAAATTAAACATATGATATGCTAGGCAATAACTCTATGTACTTGTTACTCATTTCCAGCAAATTTCTAGCAGTTTAAAATAACAAATTTGTTTAAGGACTTAGTGTAATGAATGAAGCCTGAAGCCTATATATATGTTTATTTACACGGTTTTGTGCGCCATTTTTCTTGTTTCAGCTAATGCCAGCAAAAATGTGGACCTTTAATTACCGTTGAAAATACGTCCCTCAGTCAAGGTTGAAAAATAAGTCCAAAATGAAATTTAAACTGAAGTCTTTGACGTTATCTTATTAATTAATTATTAATTATTTAATATATATTTAACTACACGTAGTTAAAAGTCAAAGTATGCAACCATGGAGAGTTGTGGACATGTACAAACGTATCTGATTGTATATTTAGGAACTGTTCTGCGTTACATATTTTTACGATTTATGCAGTTCAGCGCGACTATTTTTGGCCAGGGACAAGACGTTGCAGTCGGACCAAAGTTTGTTGGGACGTTTGTTTCACATATTAGAGGAATTCCCATAATACTAATATTAATGAAACACAAACATAACTCTCACAGAAATCTGAGGAAAAAAACTACATTAGGTATATATCTGATTTGTGGAATTTATAAGCCGTTTAATTTTGTAAGGACAAGTAAATTTCGGTTGATAGTAAATGAGGACATTTGGCCCTCAAAAGTAAGTCTATAGACTTTATGTAGGCCTGCCCCTTTTCAGTTTTCTGTCTTCCAGTTTTTATTTCCACAGCATGAAATTTATGAATGAACCGCTCTTTAAAACCTTCCCGGTCTACTGACATTTGATATGACATCCGCTTCAATCATTACAATGCTCATGATAACTCTACAAGAAGTAAATCCAGTTCACCAGCTTTTTGTTTCCGCCAGGAGATAAAGAACAAAAAAAGGTAATTACGACTTTTTTCCCCCATAGAATTGTGAGATATAAACTCAATGGCAAGCTAAGACATGGTATAAATTCAGAATTGCGCGATAAAGTCAGAATTGTGAATTATAAAGTCAGAATTGTGTGATATAAAGTAAGAATTGCGTGATATAGTCAGAATTGTGTGATATAAAGTCAGAATTGCGTGATATAAAGGTAGAATTGCAAGATATAAAGTCATAATTGCAAGATATAAAGTTACAAATGCAAATTATGAAGTCAGAATTGCAAGATATGAAGTTGGAATTATGCAATATAAAGTCAGAATTGCATGATATAAAGTCAGAATTGTGTGATATAAAGTCAGAATTGTGTGATATAAAGTCATTATTGTGAGATATAAAGTCAGAATTGAACAGTGTGATATAAAGTGTGAATTGCAAGATAAAGTCAGAATTGAATTGCGTGATATGAAGTCAGAATTGTGAGATATAAAGTCAGAATTGAATTGCGTGATTTAAAGTAAGAATTGCGAGATATAAAGTCAGATTGAATTGCCTTATACAAAGTCAGAATTGTGTGATACAAAGTCAGAATTATGAGATATAATGTCATAATTGAATTGAGTGATATAAAGTCATAATTGCAAGATATAAAGTCAGAATTGCCTGATACAAAGTCAGAATTGTGAGATACAAAGTCAGAATTGCCTGATACAAAGTCAAAATTGTGAGATATAATGTCAGAATTGAATTGCGTGATATAAAGTCACAATTCCGAGATAAAGTCAGAATTGAATTGCGTAATATAAAGTCAGAATTGTGAAATATAAAGTCAGAATTGAATTGCATAATATAAAGTTAGAATTGTGAAATATAAAGTCAGAATTGAATTGCGTGATACAAATTCACAATTGGGAATTATAAAGTCATAATTGCAAATTCTGACGTAGTAACTCACAATTCTAACTTTATAACTCATAATTGCTAGTTTAAATATCGCAATTCTGAGAAAAAAGTCAGAATTGAGAGATAAAAATTAGCAATTACCTTTTTTTAACCTTTTTATTTAGTGGTGGAAACAAGCTTCGACAGCGATGCCATAGAAATATACAGAGCTACCGCAAAAACAGAAGTTCAAACACAAAATTCTAAAAAAGATGGCCGCGTGCTTGTTTATAAGGTCTATAGCTACACAAGAACACGCACATGTACTGAACTGGACGGGGACATTGCTTTTTTTTGTGCTGTTTTTTGCAACAGTTTGTTTGGAAGAATATATTGTTGTTTGGAAGAATATATTGACAATATTGTGAGGCCATTAATTCACCAGCTGAATTTCTTGAGGAGTTTTGGGTAATTTCAGAATGTTCTTCAAAAGATGTACAGCAAGAGTGTTACTGTGACAGCCTTGCTGACTGAAGACTTGCTGAGCCCCAGGCCATCACCTACCACCTCCATAAAACAAAAAGTGTAATAAAGCAGTACAGCTAAGAACTGCACTGCTGGACTTAAGGAATAATTGGCCTTCTGAAGGTGTGGTTTAACAACAAGCAGCAATTCAAGGATCTTGGTCCTTGGAAGCCAGAATTTTCTTACAATGATGTTATCAGAGATATGCATATATGTAGAACGATTCTGTGTCACATTCTGTGAAGCTACAGGATTGTTTATAAAAGCCGCTATTGTTCAGTATTTGAAATACACATACTGTTTTTATGATGGCAGTTAAAATAAATTGATATTGATATATTGTCAGTGATATGTATTAACAAAATTCCCACTTTGCCAACTTCAGTGTTTTGATGGTTGTGGTGCAGAGGAAGGTGACGGCCATCAAACCACATGCCAATAGTTTTATTCGGTCCTTGATGGAGTTTGAATGGAAAACTTCAAACTGAAGCCTGCACCCACCGTTAGTGGGACACTTGTTGTTTTTTTAGTTGTTGTTGCTCACTTGTCATTCTTTTACCCAACCCAGTCCTCAAATTATCATTTCTCATTTGTTTTTTGTTTTATTTACAGATTTGTGGACACTTAAAGGGATAGTTGACCCAAAAATACAAATTCTGTCATCTACTCACCTTCAAGTTATTCCAAACCTGTACAAGTTTTTCTTCCGCTGAACACAAAATAAGATATTTTAAAGAATGTTTGTAACCAGACAGTTGATATTTTTTCCCTACTATGTAAGTCAATGGCTACAGTCAACTGTCGTCTGGTTACAAACATTCTTCAAAATATCTTGTGCTCAGCAGAAGGAAGAAATTCAACTGTTTGACGGTGAGTAAATGATGACAGAATTTTAATTTTGGGGTCAACCATCCCTTTAACAGTCCTTAATACCTGTAAATTGCTGATTCACTGAACATGTAAATAAAATGGTTTTAATAGTTTAATTGATTGAATAAAACATATTTTTGACAAGAACATTGATTGGATTGTCTTTTGATTTGCAGGTATTCTGACATAGGATTATAATATTATGTCCTATAAATGTATATATTGTAATAACTACATATATAATTATAATATTAACATTATTAGTAATTATTTTGAATATTATAGTAATATTTTGCAGTAATGGATCAATATAGATATTACAGTACAATACTGTATTATTAATTACAGCAGAAGCAGACTAAAATGAGAAAATGTTGTAAAAATACAGTAAAATACTGTTTTGTAGAATTACAGCACTCTTCTTGTGTACTGTAAATTAATTTACAGTACGTTTACTGTATATGAAAATACAGTAACTTGCTGGCAACCGTGCTGCCAGTACTGTACTGTAAAAATACAGGAAAATTGTTAACAGTGTAGTGTATGTGAGAGTGCCTCACCAATACGAAATAAAGTTTGTATTCTACTCCATAAATATGCTCCATAAAAAACTTATTAGTCACATTATTTCAGGTATTTAATCAGGGATGACAGTTCATGTAGGCATGCTTCAAAATCACTTACCAATTGCTTATAGATTTTTTAAACATTTTTTCAATTTAACTGATGTAGATTTTTAACTTCTCTCTCATTGAACAGGAAATTGAATCTCATGTACCACACAGCATCACCAGAGCCCCATTTACCAGACCCAGTCTATTTCCACCTCCCATGATTTTGGGAGCCAAGGTGGCCGAAAGAAAAAAAAAAGGAGGAAGAGGTTTAAGCCTACACTCTTAAAGCTGCAGTCGCTATCTCTGTTCGAAACCTGCAATTGACCCTTCACAAAGACCCGCCCCCTTTAGTTACTGTTTCTATGTCCGACAAGCCATACGCTCTCACGCCACACATCATGTTCTCACGCAGCGAAAAATACATCCCGGAGCAAAGAGGACACTGACAACACTTCGACAGACATATGAAAGAGTTTCATGTTTAATATATCGTAATTTCAAATAAACATGAATGAACATCAGAAGGAATGTTGTTTCAAGTGCGGAAAGACGTGAACACACACAATTTTTCAAGTTCAAGTTCACCAACGTTAATCTGCTAACTCCCCTGACTGCTTTGTCAGACAAAGGACTTCACTTCCCACAATGCACTACACACCCACTCACTCACACCTGCGCACTACATTTCCCAGAAAACTTGTACCCGGGTCACTGATTACTAGGGGTGTAACAAGGGTGTAATCGTGGTACAATATATCGCGATGCAAAAATGTTACGATATGCATTGCAGAGTGGTGGCGATGCTTTTATGATATGACGGCAGTCTAATCTTATTGGTTAAGCTGCCGACTTGACCTACTCTGCAACAGCGTCGCGTGTGCTTTCATCACAGATGCAGAAATTGCTTGACCTGAACATTAGTAGGGCAAAATGAGTTCGGCTGAAATTGAAATTGAAGATGCCCCGTCTTCTTATAAGTCCAATGTCTGGCAGCATTTTGGTTTTCCAGCCAAGCGACAGGACGACAGTAAAACAATTACAGACAAGACACAAACTATTTGCAAACACTGTAAAATAAGGCTGCCATACACAACGTCAAACACTTCGAATATGATGTGCCATTTAAAACGGCATCACAACAAATTCCTGCAAACTCCTGTGACAAAAAGGGTGAAAGAAGGTCAAACGTCTATACAAAGCAGTTTTGCTGCAACATGGTCTCAGTCAAGTGAAAGAGCTTCAGAAATAACCAGGTGCATCTGAGTTTTTATTGGTCAAACAGGAAATTGAATCTCTTTTTAGGTCAAACGTCTATACAAAGCAGTTTTGCTGCAACATGGTCTCAGTCAAGTGAAAGAGCTTCAGAAATAACCAGGTGCATCTGAGTTTTTATTGCAAAAGACATGAGACCATTTTCTGTGGTCGACAATGTTGGATTTAGCGAACTGGTTAGGGTACTGGAGCCCAGGTACCATATTCCGTCACGCCCTCACTTCAGTCAAGAGGTGGTTCTAGCCCTGTACTGCGAAGCTAAAGCAAAGGTGGTCGACTGTCTGAAAAAAGCAGAATATGTGCTATAACAACTGATGGGTGGACATTCCTGAGCTGTCAGGGAATGCAGCCATTACCGTGATGGCCACGGCCATTTTGTGTGTGTGGGCTGCACACACATTGGCTCCAGCCCCTGAGACCCCAGAAGGAACTACAGTCCCTAACTTGCCTCCTGAGGTGACTCAAGCCCCTGACCTACCTCAAGAGGGTGCAACCCAAGAGTACGCTCCCGAGCCAGTCGTTGAGCACTCCAGCGCAGCCCAAGAGGGCGCTCCCGAGTCAGTTCCTGAGCATGCCAGTGCATCCCAAGAGGCCGTGACCTGCCTCCAGAGGGAACTACAGTTTCTGACTTGCCTCCAGAGGGAACTACAACCCCTGGCCTGCCTCAAAAGGGTGCCTCTGAGTCAGCTCCTGAACCCGCTACTGCAGATCAAGAGGGCTCTACAGAGTCAAGTCCCAAGTCAGTCCCTGAAGCCCAAGAGGACGTTTCTGCAGCTCCCGAATCAGGTCTTGTGCCACCTCCTAAGGCATTGGAAGAGGTTTCTGACTCCATATCATGTTCACTCAAACATCATCCATCCTACCACCACAACCTTGATATGACCACAGAGATCGTCACCGGTGAACTTTCTGTCTGCCCTGTCATGGCTACTGAGTTCAGTTATGAACTTCCTACCTGTTCTGACACGACAACTGGAGTTGACTCTGAGCTTCATGCCAGCCCTGCTAGGTTCACAAAAGTCACCCCTGAGCTCTCTGCCACCCCAGTCTGCCCTGGAACGACCACGAAGGTCACGTCCGAATATTCTGTCTACCCTGAAGCGATCACGGAGATTGTCTCTGCACTGTCTGTATCAACTGTACCTGTCTGCTCTGACACAACCACAGCAATTATCCTTGATCTGTCTACTGGTCCGTATACAACCATGGCTGTCACTTACAAACTTCCTGTCTGCTATGAAACAATTACGGAGAGCAATCCTGAGTTCCCAGTCTACCACGACACAATCATGGAGCTTGCCTTTGACTTTCCTGGTTGCCCTGAGACGATTACAAAAATTCCTCCTGAATTCTTTGTCTGCCTCAAAACAGCCATTGAAGTGGTTTCCAAACAGTCTAGTAGCCTCAATATCACCCGAAAGGAGGTTCTAGCTGGCTCTAGAGACCGTTACTAACCTGAAAGTGAAAGTCGTGACGTATTGTCAAGTATGGTGACCCATACTCGAAATTGGTGCTCTGCATTTAACCCATCTCAAGTGCACACACACAGTGGTGAGTAGTGAACACACACACACACACAGTGAACACACACCCGGAGCAGTGGGCAGCTATTGCAACAGCACCCAGGGAAGGTGCCTTGCTCAAGGGCACCTTAGTCGTGGTATCGAAGGTGGAGAGAGTGTTGTTTATTCACAATCCCCACCTTCAATTCCTACCGGCGTGGGAATCGAATCGGCAACCTTTACGTTACAAGCCCAACTCCCTCACCATTAGGCCACAACTACCCCTAACCTCTCTTCTTTTTGTGTTTCAGTTGCTCCGCCCTTGGTGTTGTGCACTTTACCTCACCATGTTCACCTCCACTCCATGGACCTGGTCCCCCGTTCTGCCTCTTAGCCCACCCCCCTCCAGGACTACAAGTGTTAGAAGTGTCTCGAAGCCACTGGGGGGGGGGGTCTATGTAATGATCATCTGCTGAAGTGCCCATGACCACGACAAGAGGGCACTTCATCCTGGACTTTCACTCACACACACATGCACATGTGTGGACTTCACTTCCCACAATGCACTACACACCCACTCACTCACACCTGCGCACTACATTTCCCAGAAACCTTGTACCCTGTCACTGATTACCCCAGCCAGCTGTAGCACATTATCTGTCATTATTTAAACACACTGCACACTCACTGCGAGGTCTTGATCTTCTCAATGTCGACATTTCCGAGTGCTATTTCCTGTCTTGTTTTCCTGTTGCCACTCTGCCAGTTTATCCCGTGTTCTGATTGTTTTGCTACCTACCCTTGGATTTATTGCCTGTTACTGGACTGTGAACGATATCTGCCTGACCTGAACTTCTGCCTCTGATTATCCTCTACCATACCTGTCTACTGTTGATTACCATTGCCTGTCTGACCATTCCTGTTATAAATAAAGCCTGCAATTGGATTTCATTCCGCTGACTTGGCCTTCATTACACCAACTGAGAAAAAAAGCGTTAAAATAAATCGCACTCCTTTATGTAAACAGTTCTCGAATTTCCCGCGGAAACCCACCAGTACCACTCGCATTAGAAAACATTATCACGAGCTTACCGTTGTGAATCGGGCTAAGGTAAGAAGATCGTTTTGAACGCTGGCTATGTACTTGCCCAAAAATTTATTTTGGATAATTTTTAACCAAATTTGTTTTACAAACAGAAGCTTTAATAATAAAGGTTCTTTATTGACATCTGTGGTTCCATGAAGAACCTTTAACATCCACAGAAACTTTCCATTACACAAAAGGTACTTTACGGTGAAAAAATTATTTTTAAAATTTTCTTCACGCTAAGAAAAACAAATTGGTTCCATAAAGGACTGTTTACTCAATGGTTCTTTAACTATAACCAAAACCATAAAACTGTAAAAAAGTAAAACAGCATGCATATTTGGTGTGCCTTGCCTTCCAATACCTCAGGTCCCAGGATGGCCAAAATATTTTCTTCCTCTGTAGTCGGAGGAGGAACAAGAACAGGTACCACCACCATCAGTCTTTTTTCTTCCCTTGTGACACTTGCAAAGTCTCTCTTACCTCTTCAGGACTTTGTATCCAAAGCCAACTGCATTTTGTGTGTGTGTGTCATATCTGCTCAGTGCCATGGAGCACCATCAGTCAATGAACTGCTGTAGATTTTTCAATTCTATCTAGTTCAGACAGATAACATTAATAAAGCTCACAATCATCTGACGCGCAGCTGATGAAGATGTCGGACACTTGAGAGTGGTTCTTTTGAGGTTCTCCATTCATCTCAGATCTTCCACCTCTTGTGTTGCTCTTAGGAATTCCAGACTGGCAATTTGTTTTTGTGCTTTTTATACAAATGTGTTTTTGTACCTCATTTTTGATTTAACCTACTAGTGTCTCTCCTTTGAAGTTGCTATACAGTGATGCTTCTTAAGAAAATTTAACAGAAGTGGTCCTGACAGAACTTATCCCATGCTTACGTGTGCGATAGAAAGCTTTTGCAAGCATTTGAGTTGGGTGCCGAGGACCATGGCATCATAAACATGCCAGTAGCATTAGAGAGCAGCTCACTCTGTGTTCGCATGCAGGTGCTCTTTTTTACACAGTAGTTCAAAAAGACTTTTATGACCTTGCACTGAGACAGAGAGAGACACTCAGTGAGACGAAGAGAAAACATATCCAGCCGACCTAAGTCTATCCAAGAATGAGAAAGCACATCTCCTCAAAATATAATTACTGAAGTTACTCTGAACGTTTCTTCAGCACTTGCCATTGAAGTAAAAGTCGAAATTTAGCAGTATGTATTCAAACACCAGAAGCAGTTTATTGAGTAAAATAAAACAAGGGTCTTTGTATATTTATGTGCATTTTCTTGGAGGATAAAGAGGCAGTGTTCCATATGGATGTCTAACAACACAATCGTCTTAGTGTTCTTGGAAATGTAGGGCAATAAAAACAGTGATTTTGAAAAGTGACTTTATCATGCACAAAATATCTTATAATGTCCTTATACAGAAACGCTTCCATCTGTGGTCTAGTAGTTATGTATGGTAACTTTAAAGAGAGAACTCATTGTTTTCAACTTGGCGACCATTCCAATTTTGATGTTATCAATGACAACTAGATTTACTGTTGTTGTGAGTCAGAAGTCTGCATTCCACATTATTTTCTCTGTCTCTGCAACCTCCCCCACCTCCTTTTTATGTAAGTCTAACCAACGCCACCATGTGTGCGCAGTAGTGCCACCTCACAGGCAAAAAATAACTACAATGAAATTGTCTTGTTTTCCTCTACCATCCCCCACTATTACCATAGCTGTTTATTCATCAAACCATTAACATAACACTGTGGTCATGAGCTTTGCTGGCTTAAAGAAACTGGACAACAAGGCATGCACATCTAATTCTGTAGCAACCTAAAGAAATCACAGTGAAGAACACAGAACGGTTTTTCGTTTATTTACAAGTAGATTTGTCACTATTTACACCATACACTGCTTGATACGAGATTTTATAGTGTGGCTGTTGAGCGGTGTGCCCTTGGGGTTTTTTTTTTATTGCTGTGCTGCACAAGTCATGCATGAGCACAATACACTTGTGCTGCAGTGAGCAGTACTTGGAGAATGCATGGTTACTGCATGATGACTAAACAATCTACAAAGATTCTGATCTGAAATTACAAGAATAATATATAGTTATACTCCTTTGCTAAGCTCTAAAATGGTTGAACTTGTCAATTTGACACACATAGGAGAGCAGGAAAATTAGATCAAAATAGCTTTGTTGGTTAAGGTTATGACAATGCAGATGGAAAGCCAGAATGCTGTAGGTGGCAGCAAAGACCCCCGAAATCTCTATATTAAATTGAGACATTTAATTCTAATTCTAAATGAATTACATTTTTAAATTGTGGAGATCTACATATAGAATAAAATAAGAAAAAAATATGCAAACAGTTTGGTTGCAAATCTGAATTCATGAATATATACAACTTATATTGCAACAACAGCAACCATGACTTTCTTTTGAAATACAAATTCTCATTATAACTTAGCAAAGAGATTATGTAGTGGGGCAGATAATATATAGGTCTACTACATAATCATAATGCTACATTTACATTTTATTTGTAAAACAAATAAATGATATGCTGAGTTGAGTTTTGCTGCTCTGACTAAATGTATTCGGGTTTGTGGTTTGATAATAGTTGGAAACTGTGGATAGTGACTGGAAAAAATGTCTAATTGTAAACTTTTACAGCATGAAGACTAAATGATTAAAGGCCGTTTATGGCACCTTTTTCAACTAAAACCAGACAAATGTATGCATTCCATTAATAAACACAACAATGGTGTTTTGGGGGCCTGAAAATGCAAACTTTTAAAAATGGATTTCAAAGTGCAAAAGAAAACGAAAACATAAACTACAAAAAAGCAAATTTGTGAAAAGGGTGCAGTCATGCGCATGCGTATTATGTGTTCAGTCTATAGACCTGTGTCCGAAATCGCTCCCATATCCACTATATAGGGTGTCTGCCATTTTGTAGTACTGTCCGAATTCTGAGTGAACGACTTCATTCCCTACATTCATTCACTAATTTATGCCCACAATTCTCTCTGATTTCGAGTGTGCATTCGATGTACACTCGCTGAAGCACTATTTCCCAAAATCCAATACGGAGAAGACTGAGAGCGGAATTGCATGAAATAAAGTCAGAATTGAGAGTGCAATCCAGAGATTACTTTACAGCTTATTACAGCTGTGCTTATTATTTTATTATTAAAATATATTATGTAGGCATTAACTCAATTTAATGTTAGTAACAGCAAGGTGTTTGAATAATTTGTGGCCTTTTTGTAAACTCATTAAACTTTGAGATTATTGGATGATTTAAAAAAAACATTTGTTAATCATCTCTAGCATTCTAATGTAATCATAACCGTAGGGATGAAAATATCCAAAGACATTTTAAAAATGAACAAAGACATTTGCTTTGCTGTTTCAATCCCCTTTCTCTTGCTATCGAAGACTCAAATGTGCTGATAGTGATCAAGGCATGTATGTCAAGATGCCTGTACATCGGGGGTCTATGAGTAGTACAGTGGGGGAAGTTTTACTTTTGATTGGTCAGTTTGAATATCTCACATTTGGGTTACAGTCACATGGTCAAGGAAGAGATAAAAGAAGGTTGTAACTGGTGCTCTGTCTCTTTTTACTCGCTGCTTTCTTGCTCTTCTTTTGAATCTCTGCTGTCTTGCTCTCCTCTTTGATTCTCTGCCCTTTTTCTTGGACACTCTCTGTCCCTCTCTCTCTCTATCTTTTTTTGTCTTTTTCTTTCACTCTATCTAACCATCTCTCAGGTAACTTTTTATATACATGCTGGGCACGATTAATGGTATAAGTTTTTATCATCTCATACATCTATTTTGCAGCCTGAACCCCTGTAGGTGAACATAAGTATGATAATCTTATGTATCATAAGTATGATACATAACTGTCGCCTGAGGGCGCTCAACGACCACGTCATCTGTGAGCGTGAGAGACAAACTAAAAATAGCTTCATTAAAAATAATGTTAATGTGTGTTTATTTTTGTTTGCAGTTTTTTGTAGGATTATGAACATATTAAAGGTGCACTATGTAGTTTTTTTTCCTCTAGGGGTCGCTAAACAATTCAAAACAATAACAAACGCGTAGATTGATGACGCAGTGAATATGGAATATGGAATCATGGAACTTGTCGTCATGCCGATGGACTAATAATGTTTATGGAGAAATAATGTTTAGGGATGATATCAGTCGCACACGCGAGTCCCAGGGGATATAATGAAAGGACGACATTTCATTCTACCGAACTACTCACAAGTGCTGAAATACTCCTCATACAGGTCAGTTTTCTTGATGAATTAAAACTGTGAGGTAACGCAGCGCTGTTTCACTTGATCTAATGTTACACTATCATACTAAACTGTATTTGAGTGTGTTGAAAGTTGTAATGTTTAGTAGTTTGTTGTTTGTATATACTGATGATTGATACTGATGATATATAACACTTCATCATGTTGAGCTATATAACATCTTTTAGTCTTATGTAGTCTACATTTGCTTACCTTGTCTAATAACGTGCAAGAGCGCCGTCTCTGTCAAGTCAAAGTTTGTTGCAAAGCTCTCACCATCTCGGAAACGCCACGTGAGTATTGATCCTCGTTTTATTTCTCCTTTTGTCCCAAAGTTTGCTTGCCATGGTTGATTGAACGAAACAACAGCAGCGTGCTGCTAGACATTAAGCAGCTGTTCGTGTCTGTTGCCATGGTTACTGTGCAGTACAAGCAGAAACCAGGGATAACGCAGATGTTACGTCATTGACAGGCGCAAGTAACAAGAGAGGGACGGGCACTATTTAAAATTGTGAATTTCTCTGAATTTACAAATTCTTGGAAACATTTAGGATAATGTAAGTACACAGCTGAACAAATACATAAAACTGTGCAAGTGGTTTTTGGATATTTTAATATAGAATTTTTACATATTATACTTTTTACATATTATACTTAAGCATGACAAACCAAATATACAGTCGATGAAACTACAAAATTGGCATGGAGTTATGTATGATTACAAAATAAAGTCTGATAAATGATTCTCATTGTTATTAACATAATTTTATAACGTAAGTAACATATAGGATACCACTTGGTGGAATTGGCAGACGTTCCCTTCATCATGTGCCGTGGTAGCGCGTCAAATCATTCACAGGAATAAATATGAAGCTATTGTGCACGAATGTGATTTTGAATTAATATTTCATGTCGGTATACAATGTTTACATATTTAAAACTAATCATGGTATTGTAAGACTCTCGACTCTCAGAACAGTGGCAAGGAAATCTAACTTTACCGAGCACCGAGAGCCTTAGTGGTCAGGAGCATTTCCGCTGTGTTGTGGCTTTATTTCATTGTGTTGTGGCTTTATTTCATTGTGTTGTGGCTTTATTTCATTGTGTTGTGGCTTTATTTCATTGTGTTGTGGCTTTATTTCTGCTGTGTTGTGGCTTTATTTCATTGTGTTGTGGCTTTATTTCATTGTGTTGTGGCTTTATTTCCGCTGTGTCGTGGCTTTATTTCATTGTGTTGTGGCTTTATTTCATTGTGTTGTGGCTTTATTTCATTGTGTTGTGGCTTTATTTCATTGTGTTGTGGCTTTATTTCATTGTGTTGTGGCTTTATTTCATTGTGTTGTGGCTTTTATTCATTGTGTTGTGGCTTTATTTCATTGTGTTGTGGCTTTATTTCATTGTGTTGTGGCTTTATTTCATTGTGTTGTGGCTTTTATTCATTGTGTTGTGGCTTTATTTCATTGTGTTGTGGCTTTATTTCGTTGTGTTGCGGCTCGTTTCCGTTGTGTTGTCGCTTTATTTCGTTGTGTTGCGGCTCATTTCCGTTGTGTTGTGGTGATTTCATTGTGTTGTGAACTTATGTTTGCTTTTTAAATTTCGTTGTGTAGTGCACTACTAGGCCACCATAAAAAACACACAAGAAAAACATTTCAGTTTTTATTTACTACAATGTTGTCATTTAAGTAAACATACCCTTAGACACTTTCAAGTGTCCTTCTTAATCTCCTTAAAGGGTAAAACTGTACAAAAATAACTACTCTTTCTCCTACTCAGCTCCATCTCTTTCTCTATTTCTCTTTTTGCACTTGTCCATCATTAATATTCTAGCGTCATACTACTGCAGTACGGGTGTAATTTCCCTAAAATGCTGCTTTTTTACTGTCTATTTCTCCTTAATCAAAGCAGCAAAAAAGGTAATTGATGGCTGATGGCACTGGCTGTGCAGCATTTTTATGGCAAGATTTACAGCCGATCTGCTGCGGGGGCCACTTTATGCCTCATGCTCACCAAAAACGCTTATTTCCATAGAAGGATTAAACACAAGGGTTAAATCAAAGTAAGAGAGGTCTATTTCACACATTTACTCCAGTAGCACACTCAATATGTAAATATGTCCTGTGCTTTTTCCTCTTAATAAGAAAATGAACAACAAAAATGACAGAGTTGAGAAAACAGTAAATAAGAAAACATCTGTTCATAGCAATGTGGATACAATTCGATACTCCAGTCAAGTCACGTCACGTTTATTTATATAGCACTTTATAAAAGAAGAAGCTTTACAGTGTTAAACATGACAATAACAGTGTAAGTGTCAATTTAAATTAGAATAGAATAGAATTAGAAGCTCTGTGTGTGTTTAGTAAGGATTGGTGTGGCTCGAGAAAAAACAAAGATAAACTGACATTCTTGACAAGAATCCCTTAAAAAAAACAGGGAATTTGATCATATGCAAAATCAGACACTATTCTATTTTCCTCACTATTCTTCATTCCCTTTTGGCCCGCCAAGCATACAGCTGTCATTAATTTTGTGTAATAACATGAAACCCAGAACATTCTTTATGTGGCTTGCAGCCCAGTGACAGTTATATGACGGGGACTGATGCACTAGCAGATGCTGCAGCTTGGCTTTGCATACTAACTACCTTCAACCCTCCTTCTAAACCACCACTCCCTCCTCAGCCAATCTATCTTTCACTCTTTATCTTCTCTACGGTTTCATTCTTGTCAGATAGGGAGAATTCCTTTCTACTGCTCATACAACATTTTCACCAATTCATCATTATGGCATTCATCAAAGATATTGTCACACACATATCTCACACACTCCTTCCTCATTCTCTATTACTGCTCCTGTTCCTCTCACTCTCCTACCACTTAATATGAGTGATTTGTCTTCTGCATAATCTAAAAATTTTCTGCAGTCGCCATTATCACTGTTTCAGCCCATTCCTACAGTCCAACAAGATTGAAAATTTCATTTTTCTCCACAATGTAGGGAATCTCTCTCTCTCTCTCTCTATCTCACTCACTCACATGCACACACACACACTGGTTTGTTTTGCTATCTTAGAGAGGAAATTGCATAGACTTCCATTGATTTTATATCAGGTCAATGATATTTTCTAACACCTAACCAGGGTTGGGGAGTAACGAAATACATGTAACTTAGTTACGTGTTTAAAATACAAAATTCGAGTAACTGTATTTCATTACAGTTACATTTTAAATGGGTGGTAATCAGATTATAGTTACATCTGAAAAGTATTTTAGATTATCAAAGTGATTACTTTGAATGTAAACTGTGATGAGCAATAAATTTAAACAGCAATTATTGATTCTCTGACTCTGACTGTCTGAAAAAGCATCCTAAGCAACATTTCTGCTCATAAGTTTCATACCCCTTGCAGAATATGCAGCATTTGAATAATTTTAACAAAATAAAAGGGATCATAAAAATTATATTTTTATTTAGTACTGTTCTGAATAAGCTATTTCACATGACAGATGACTGAATTTATAAAAATTGCCCCATTCAAAAGTTTGCATATCCTGAATCTCAACTGACATGTCATTACCTGGATGATCCACGGCTGTTTTCATGTTTTGTGATACAGTGAAAAAGGTAAAAAAAAGAAAAAAAAAGAAAAGATAATTGTGAATTTTTATCTCAAAATTCTGACTTTTTTCACTGCAATTGCAAGATATAAACTCACAATTGCAAGTTATAATGTCAGAATTGCGTGATGATATCTTGATATTGAGATATTTTTTTTTCTTGAAGTCGTGAGTTTATATTTCACAATTCTGGCATTTTTCTCACAATTCAGACTTTTTTTCTGGAAAATTGCGAGTTCATATCTCTTTTCTGACTTTTCTCACAATACTGAGATTTTTTTCTCAAAATTGAGTGTTTATATCTCAGAATTCTGACTTTTCTTTCAATTCTGACATTTTGTCTCAAAATTGAGAGTTTATAACTCACAATTACAACTTTATATCACGTAATTCTGAGAACAAAAGTCAGAATTGTGAGATAAAAACTTTTTTTGTGTTTGTTCCACACTTATTAGTATTCCAAAGTATTCTAAAGTATTTAGATTAAGTTACTAAACTTGAGTAATGTAACGAAATACGTTACAAATAACTTTTTAAAGCATGTATTTGTAATCTGTTGTGAAATACATTTTAAAAGTAACTTACCCAGCCCTGCACCTAACCCAACCTCTACTCCTAAACCTACCCATCACAGAAACATGTGATCACTAGATTTAAATAAAAACTCCTTTTGGCTGATATATAAGCCTTTTTAAGGTTCAAAAGCAAACTCGTACACACACACTTGTATGCAATGTAATCTTCTTTGCAACCATTGCAATCCTTGCAAAGTGTGACCTTACTCAGTGATTGGTGATGTTTTGGACTTCATTTCCCAGAGTGCAACAGAGGGGGCAGTTCATCAACATGTGCATTTGTTATTGTTTGTTGCACTCACACAGTCAGTTTAAGTCTCATCAAGATCATAGGCACACGTACAAGGACATGAAAGCTCTCAGGTGATCTGATTCTGCAAAAAACCCATCTTTGTATTAAGGTAAGAGCAAAATCTACCCTGTTATTGTAGCAATAGTGTTTCTATGCAGATTTAGACCTTGAAATACTTCCTCGTAGTATTTGTTGTTGTTCAATTGAACACTCATTTTCTGGTGTCCTTGACTGGCGTTCCTGTAGCTGAACTTGTTGCGCATCCAAACATAAGGTCATGAGTTTAATTCCTAGGCAGCACACATAGTGATAAAATGTATGGCTTGATTCTCACTTTGTCTACCAAATGCATAAATGTAAATTAGTCACATTTTACTAATTCAAAAAGCTCTCTGCTGACTGTGAGACCATTCAGCTCTGTCTACACAAGACTTTATATTTGAGAACTGTAATGGATTTTTACAGAAGGGCCGCAGTGGTTGTATTTACATATACAATGATTAGAAATGTTGAAGGTCATGAAATGAGAATGATTACACTCTATTGGACTTGACTGCTGTGTAAACATTCACAGAAAGAACACTGTTACCCCATCTCTCATGCAGTTTCACAACACATGGAAATCTAATATAGTCGTCTGCAGTGTCAAGCATTCCTGTAGTTTGTAGTTTAATGGAAAGACACTAAATATAGCACACAAACAGGATTGTACATTTCCAGTTATTCCGAAGGACTGAAAATGTTCAGTAATCACATCTGATCCATTTGAACTGCACTGTTATGGTCTTCGATGCTGCACACACACACACACACACACACACACACACACACACACAGTCACAAGTTACAAAGCAAGTTTTTAAAGTAGGTTTTTGTCACACCACTATTTGACTGATTTCTTTCTCAGTGCAGAAATCTGACCTGATTTATAACTATGGAGGAAAACAGAACTGTGAGATTCAGAGATGTTGCAGAGAACTATTTCTCACAGACGAGGGTGGACTGTCGCTACACTATAAGCGGTCAACACAGTTGGAGCAGTCATGACTGGATAGGTCTATTTAAGGTAAAACACAGTGTTTATTCGGACCAGAACACAATAGCTGTGTCCCAATTCAGAGCCCGCATCCTTCAATGTTTGAACCGAGCGTTGTTAAAATGCTACGGAGGATTCCTCTTGCTATTGCCCCATCAACGTTTGTGCTGGAGTCACAATCAGCCTCTGAAATCAAAAGAGGGTTCACAAAATATGTTCACCACATATGTCCATTTAGCCTATGCACATAGTAAAGAGTATAAAATAGCATCTTAGTAAGGTATGTCAACATTTGAACAGCTTTAGTAAGTTGAAACCTAATACTTCCGTTTAAAACTGTAATCCTGTAATCCATCATTTTCTTTAAAAAAAAAAAAAGGCTGCAATCGAAGGAGCCTTCGAATTGGTACAGCCTTCTTCGCATTGTTGTTGTGCATTCAACCTTCGAAGGATGCAGCCTCTGAATACGTGTGGATAGGATGAACCTGCAAAGTGAATACATTTTTTATAACTCGTCTTGTTTCACAGGTGGGATGGCTTACAGTGAAAGATTACTACACTTTTGCCTGGGCTCTGGCACCGGAAGGGTACCAAGCGGGAACAGATGCAAACTGTAGTGTGGCCTTCTACTGTATGTTTACATTTGCTATATAACACTATTTTATTTATGTTTGTTTACATAAAGTAGCCTACATTTGCAGATCAGGCATGCGGTCACATGTCTTACACCAGAAGAGACAGCAAGTGAAATAACAACTGCAGTTCTTGGTAGAACAAGACCACTCAAGTTGCCATCTGATACTTTACAACTATTGCAACACTTTAGCAAGTGCCTGACATGTTTGAGGCTGTGGCTCAGAAGGAAATGTGAATTAATCATAACTGGTTATAATAAATATTTAGATTAACTTGAAGTAGCAGAAGTGATAGTTCACCCAAAAATGAAAATTTGCTGTTAATTTACACACCCTCAGGCCAGTCGAACAGTTGAAGATTTTTAGCTGAAACTGGTCCTCGATGATTCAAATATTGGATGTCAATGGGTGCCGTCACTTTGAGATTCAAAAAAAACATATGCAGACAAAACAAATTAATACCCATGGCTCCAGGCCACACATTGAGGTCTTAAGAAGCATGAAGTAATGAAGTATGAGCAGAAGCTCAAACATTGAGAATAAAAGTCAATCTTCCCAATTGAGACCACGCATATATAGGTCGCTGCATACAGCAAATAAGCACAAGTAAGAACGATTATGACGACCAATGCAACGCACGTGTCAGGAAGCTCCAACCTGTCGTGAATTCGCTTTAGGACCGTTTGTCAAGGCAGTGGATTAGAGGTAAAAATGTTGTAAATAATGTTCAGTTTGTGACTGAAATGACTTTCTTACTTTACAGTACTATTCAGAGCATGTTGCCAAAATCTACATGATTTGGGACTCCGGTATACACTGTAAAAATGACAGTGATTTTAACGGTAAAAGACTGTAAAAATGCAACAGTGAAAACAGTGATTTCCGTACTGTATACGGTGAATAACGGAACATTTAATGTAATTTTACATAAAATACCATTAAATTTACAGTTTTTGGGAGTGAAAAATAACAAGTCATTGTATGATTTACAGTGAAAAACCATAAATTGACATTCCCACAATTCCCTGCATGACACGTCACATTTGTTGTGTTTTCATTGAAATAACTCTATTTCTTCTTAGTTTTTTAATCAGTTATGTACATTAGGGTTTATGATAAATCTGTTGTTAAATTAATGTTTATTGCATTTTTTTAAATTTCATGATGGTGTGTAGGGTTTGTGGGAATGACACCTTCTATTTATTCGTATTATCATTCTCATCTTGCAGAAAAGCTACTTGTAATGATCATTATGTGACTCATCTCCACTGTGATTGGTGGTTGTCAATGTATTACAAAAGGTACAACACAGATATTAGTACTTCATAAGGTGCGTAAATTAACATATCAGTTAATGAATTACTTTTTTTTAACGGTAAATTTAACCGATTTTTTTTTTTATGTTGCTTCCATATTTTTTATGGTAAAGTTCTGGCAACCACAGCTGGTGTTTTTTTTTTTTTTACAGTGTAATCACAAACAAGTTTACGTGTGACAAGAACAAGACTTTATAAACTAAATGAACTTCAGTAGATTCTTAGATTTAACGTACACTTCATTAAAATAATGAGACTAAGTTTGATACTTGCATTTCTTGCCCATTTGAATTAAACTGCCCAGATGCAATTTGTTGAGGCTCCAGTTGATGTTTGCTGAAGTTGTGTTGATGAGAGAGACCCAGCTGGAGTCAGAGAATCTTTGATGAATGGAAAGACAGCCTGGCATAAACTTAGGGCTCCTTAGAAGACTTCTTGCTCATCTTCAATTTCTCAGAATCAGCAGGGATCTTGTGATCAGCGATCCTTTAAAACATGAAGATGTCACGAGTGAGAGGCGAGTGAGCCAATAAGAAGATGTTCCTTTGGAGGGAATCTTTACGATCCTTAATCTTTGAGCACAGTGTTTTGTTTTTGTAATTTGATTGGGTGTTGATAGAGAAACTATTAAATATTCTTAATATGTTGCATAGGTTTTGTCAGCAGTCTGTGCTCATTTGGTGAGGGATATTGTGGAATATTTGTTAATTTTGGTTTTAGGAGTTGTCTGACTTTTGTTCCACTTTTTCTGCCATCTTTCAGCATCTTATCTACCAAAACCCGACGGGGAGGCGTATCAGTTTGTGTATGTGGATGAAAATGGCGAGATATCTGCAGTCAGTTCTCCGTTTAATTTCTGCGCTCCAAGACCTCTGGATGAACTTGTTACGCTCGAGCAGGAGAAAAACGGCGAGGAAGAGGAGGGAGACGACCTGCTGCTTGTGGTGCCGAAGGCTCTGATCCTGCAGGTGGGGTTTCCTTCTATTGATCAGAGAACAGATCCGAGCTTTTCAAGAACACCCAATTAATTTTTGGACACCTAAGAAGACACAAGTCATGTAAATTATTTTAAAGTAAAAAGTGTTTTCAAGCGAAATGTTTCACCAAGCAAAATAGCTAGAAGAAACCTAGTCAACTCTAGCATCATTTACAGATAAATCATGAAGTTATTCAGACTTTTTAAGTGTGAATTTAGTGTCCAGGCCACTGTTTCTGATATACTATTTTGCTCATTCTCTTCCTATGCTTTGAAATATTTTACAGAGTCTCTTAGAAGGATGCCAGCGTGAGTTACATGAGTTGCATAAGAGGCTCGAGGTTACAGATGATGAGGTGGAGAGAGAGAAGGAGAGATGGAAGACGGACAGAGATGAGTTTGAAAGAGTGCGAAATGAAATGAGGAGTCAGATTGATGAGCTAAAAGACAACCTGAGGCAAAGCACTGAAAAAATTGAGGAACTGGAGCAAAAACAAAAGGTACAATCAAAGGTAACACTAGGCTAAGTGGTTCCATAAGTTAGTCTGCATGACGTAATTTTCATCATCAAGATGGTTCGCGGACATCCTGTGCGGATGATGTGCGTACAACAGCGCATGTGCGAATGACTTGAGCGCTTGAAAACAAAATCCACTATCTGCAAAAACCACACGCGCCGAACACGTCTTTCCACATTCAAGGCCAAAGAAGTAGACTTTGAAAAGAGACGGAGCGAAACGCAAAAATTGAAGTATACATGGGCCTTTAATGTTGGTTAATGCATTTATTACAGTATTTATTGATCTCTGTGTACTTAATTAATAAAAATACAACTGTTCATTGCATTTTAGTATAGATTTGTTAAAAAATATTAATGGTTACAACTTTTGATTTTAACAACGCACTAGTAAATGTTTAAAAATAATGAAAATTCTGTCATTAATTATTCACCCTTGCGTCGTTCCAACCCTTCAAAGTCTTTTGTTCGTCTTTGCAACACATATGAAGATATTTTTGACAAACCTGAAAGCTTTCTGATCCTTCATTGATAGCCTACGTAACTACCACTTTAGCACTTTATTTAAAAAAATAATCTCCATCTATCATTTACACAACGATGTCTGCTCTCGTGTCAACACAACACGCATGCGTCGTGATGCCTGAACGTCCATTGGAGATTAATGCACCAAATAATTTATTACTTTTGTTAATAAATTGGGACATTATGTTTTTGCTCAAACCAATGAAAGTTAAAGAAAGTGAAAGTCGTGACGTATTGTCAAGTATGCTGGCCCATACTCGAAATTGGTGCTCTGTATTTAACCCATCCAAGTGTACACACACAGCAGTGAACAAGTGCACATGGATTATTTTAATGATTTTTTACTACCTTTCTAGGGCATAAAAGTGGTAGTTGCGTAGACTGTAGTTCATGTCAACTAATATAGTTAACTATGGAACTTTACAATAAAGTGTTACCCACTCCAATTTTTTGGGCATCACAAACTGGTAATCAGAAAAGTAAAAACAAAAACACAGAGACCTACTGTATATGAAACCCTAAACTCAGGTATCTTTACCATCAGGATGTGCAGAGCACCCATGAAAACTTGTCTGCTGAATGCAGTGGACTACTAGCAGAGAGAGCTGAAAACCATCAGCGAATCAAAGAACTGGAACAGGATGTTGCCACTCTGACTCAGCAAAAACAGGACATAGAGGCCGAGCTGGACAGGTGATGTGGGACTCATGCTTCACAATCACATACTTTGTCTATGAATGTTAATTTCTATGATATAACCAACTGATTAAGTCAAATAGCGCATTATGAAAACACATTAAAATAGAAACATGCCCTTTTTCTCGGCAGAATGAAGGAAAGAGTTAAAAAGATGACCACACAAAGGCGAGATGAAGAAAAGGAGAAGAAAGATTTGCAGGTGAATTTTGCACCTTCATTTAAATGGCATCTTTATAAACGCAGATTCTTTCAAAGCAACTTCATGAAGAGTAGGGGTGTAACAATATATCGTGTCACATTACATCGCAATACAAAAATGCAACAATATGCATTGTGTATAGTTCACCCAAACTGAAAAGAGTTTTAGTGTCAGTACTACATTAAACTATATACTGTATATAATGTTGAATATAATGTATGAGAATGCGATGGGGGAATATTTTTATTTTATTTTATTATTATTATTATTTTTGAATTATTTTAAGTTTAAATTATCTGAGTGCAAGCATTTTCGTCTAAAATAATTCTGTATTGTCATCTTCAGAATGATGAATATTTTTATTCTGTTGTCACCATTGTTCTGTACATTGGTTACCAGCACTATGTCCAAGCCTATTCATTTCCACCCCTAATTTAATACCAAATGTACCATTTTAATCAACAGTACACTTTTTTGTTAACCTTTTACCATGTCTTGGAGTATCGCAATAAAATCGTATTGTGAGATCGTTACCGTGATATGTATCGAATTGTGACATGAGGGTATCGTTACACTCCTAATAAATAAATTCTAATGAATTTAATTCTGCTGAAAAGCAACTATAAAAAAAGCTTAAGTCATTTCAGTTTTGATTCAGTTTGGTTTATGTATGTGTTTGGTTTGTTGGTTATAAAGCAGCTCTGCGGAAAACATCGTCCAGCTCAATTCAGTCTCATTCAGTAGTATCAGTGCATTAAAATCAATAATATTACTGAATATTATTCAGCTCAAATCAGTCCAGTTCAATGTAAAGGTCATCGATTATGAAATGAGTATAAAATTCGATATCAGCGTGTTGTAATTGTTTACATTCTACATTGTAATATTTTCTGCATGCTGTGAATTTTTTTTAACAAATATAGATGGAAATGATCTCAAGCTGACTAGCTGAAGACGTTACTGTAGCTTTACCCATTAATAGACATGCTACTTCCTTGAAAATAAATTTCAGCACAGCTACAAGCAGAATGAAATGAACTTCACTTTATAGTGAGTTAGAGAGCAATTTATCTGTTCAATATAATATCTTGAGTAGTTTCAGCCTCAGACGTCACGCCCACAGACCGTTGGCTGAACGTCTGATGCATTTGGCACGTTATCTGGAAACACTTCAGGAATTTCGAAGTCGTCATCTGGTTGGTTGGATTCTACAGGATGTCTGGGAGACGCGTGTGTCGCATTCTTTAAGGGTCCGCCTGGAAACAAATGCTGTGACGCCAAACCCCCTCATAGAAGAAGAACGCAGTCGTGTTTACAACTGTGACAATGAGCGCTTACCAGAATCAAATAAATGCTGGATTTTTAAAAGTATGTGAAGTTCGTGGCTCCATTGTTGCAGTAGACTTGTACAACGTTCTTGAATGAATAATTTAGTAGATTCACGACGGTGTGTTATTGTAAGGACATCGATTTTCATTTTCACGTCCCTGAACATGACGCGGAACAAAACGAACTGGGATTGGTTGCGTTACATGTCAGTCAAACGTCCTTTTGGGCGGTCCTTGGCCAATGAAAGCTGCCGTCCGCTATGCAAGACTACCTGTTGAATAATAAAAATGCCATCTTTGCGCGCTTTTACAACATGTCGAATTCTTCAGTTCTTGAAAAGCGAAGCTAATGTCGGCTGTGGTATTATTACGACCTCCGCAGACTCTCTTCTGTTCGGCGTTTGTTTAAAATGGGTTATTCCCTGAAGCTTCTCTGGAGTAACTTTTCTGTAGTAGCCGGAGCAACTTATTTTATTACTCTATTTATGGATATGACTAGAAACGCACGGGCGAGTGACTTATGAACACAATTTTCCACCAAAATTGTGGTGTGTTCGACTTAAAGCGGTGCTGTGCAGATGTATGACATGAAAGTACCGCGAGAGCGGTTCGAAAGCATACAGAACTTTATTAACAGTAATTACGACATGGCGTGAATGCAGCATTATTTGAGAATGAATATTTCCTCTGCAGATTGAGAACGAGCAGACACATGCTGAGCTGCGGACCCTGCAGGAGCGTCTGGAGGCCAGCGAGCGCAGCACTGACGCCCTCCGCAGGGACCTGAGTGAACTGGGCTCCATGCAGAGTCACAGCCATGCAGAGCTGCATCAGGTCAGACTGCAGTCTGCACAGATGAATTTACAACTATCCCAGGCTAACCTGGCACTGCGTGAGGGACAAGCCACCTGGGCCCAGGAGAAGGAGACTCTGAGACAAAGTGCAGAGGTTATTACGTTACTACCACCTTTATCAGTCCATCCATAACACTGCTAGTAAGTGTGTGGTTCAAACCCTTTGACTCTTGTTAAAGTTGGATAAGGATCGTGTCCAGAAACTGAGCCGTGAGCTTCAGAAGAAGGAAGAGTGGCTTCAGGAAGAGAGAACGGAGAGAGAGAAACTGGAAGTGGAGCTGGGGAACGAGAAGGATTGTAACCGGGTAAATATTCCATGACACGCACGTGGCCTATAATTAAACTTTCACCTCATTCGGAGTCTTCTGTATACCCGGCACATATGTGGGTCAGGTTACTGGTCTTGGAGTTACACCAGTATGAGGCAAGAGTTGCTTTAAAAAAACCTGTAAATAAGCTGACCAAAATAGATTTAAAACACAACTATAAATCGCACATGTATGTGTTTACAGAAGTGTTTTCCTCCTAATATAAATGGATGCCGTGGGACACTAGTTAACTCATTGGATAAGAAATCTAACACTTGATCTCGTAATATTGAACGTGGAAACATATTTTAATTTCAAATAAAAGCACAATATTCTGTATATCATATGTAATTGCAATGAAAGGATGACATTGCTGATATTCAGATGAACACACATTTAAATTAAAATGTATTATTGAAGTCACTAAATACAGACCTCCATAATAAGTCGGGCAGACATTAGATTTATAAACTCGGTTAGCCATGTATTAAACACATGAAAGTTAATCAACAGTACACACACACACACACACACAATGTACAATAAAAGAAATATACTTACAACGTTCAGAATTTCTTTCTCTCAATAAAGGAACACTCACTTCAGGAGTCTGTTAATAATTTACTCTTGTATGAAACTCTCTTGCCGATAGCAGTGATGTGTCAGTGTGCCGGATATCAATATGATGCTGGAGATTACGTCAGAGAAGACATTATGATTCAAAAAGCAATAATGATCAGCAGGCTGAGCAAAATATTTCGCTTAGGCAAAGACAGGCATGAATCCAATAAGTGATGGAGTTTGCAAGCAAATTGTTTGAGATTAAGTAGTGAACAGTCCCTTCTCTCACACTGTATGAAGTTTTCTGTCATGTGTGTTCACAACATTCAGGAGCTGAGAGCCAGTCTGAGAGCCCTGCAGAAGGAACAAGAGCAGCATCAGCTGGAGAAGCAGGTCCTGCTCCTTTCTGAATATTTCTCTGAATGCTCTGATCCTATCTGATGTCATGCTGACTAGTGTTTTATTCCCAAACAGGAGCTCTTAGATCATATCCATGTGATGGAGCTGAGGCTAGACACCGAGACAGATGCCAAGTGGGTTGAGGCAGCGGCTACACCAACACGTCAGTTCATCATTTCCTCTCATACTTTCTGCAAACATACATAAAATGATGACATTACAGTAAATCGTTGTCTTATTTCTTGCAGCTTGCATGGATAGTCCTCCATCGGTTGAAAAAACGCCACCACAAGAGTCTTCACCCGAGCTGTCTTTAAGTGTGCTAGACAGTGAGCAGTTCAGCTCTGATGGGTCAACAGAGCAATGCCTGAAGGATAATGAGAGCAATATGATGGTAAGTACCGCAAAAATGAAATATGGTTGATTTAATATTCACCAAAACTTAAAAAAACGAACAACTAAAGCATTTGAAGCATGACTTCCAAAAACACTATTGCATTGTGTGTCGACAAAGTAAGAATGATGTTCCCTTTGCAAAAGGAACTATCGCCTCAAATTAATATGGAATTCCAATAAGTTAATGATGTGATGCTAAACCCATCTATTTCTGAACACTGTCAATCTATTAGAAATATTTTACAAACCATTTATTTGCTTTCTTTGTAATAGCGTATTATAACTATAATTTGTCACAATTTCAAAACATACAGTGGCCTCAAAAAGTATTTGAATAATTTTGGACACATAAATCTTTAATTTAGTGAAATGCACTCTTAAAAATGTCTGCTTTTCACTGAATTAGATAAAAATAAAAAATTCAAACCAAGTGACAATTGAAAACAACTGATGCTGGAGGTTTTTTTGTAATTGACCCTTCGCATACAATTTGATTGACAGGCGATTTGACCAATCACAACCCCGAATCCGCCATTTTGTCTGACAAAGCAGTCAGGGGAGTTAGTAGATTAACGTTGGAACTTGAAAAATTGTGTGTGCTCACGTCTTTCTGCGCTTGAAACAACATTCCTTCTGATGTTCATTCATGTTTATTTGATGCTATAAATGAACTAGTATGAAGAGATGATCGGTTCACGAGGAGCTACAGCGATCTGTCATGACACATTAAAGAGACACTATACGCTATTTATTGTTTAAACTTCTTTAAGAAATTACAATATTTTAAATATGAAACTGTTTCATATGTCTGTCAACGCGTGTTCAGTGTCCTCTTTGCTCCGGGATGTATTTTTCACTGTGTGAGAACATGATGTGTGGCGCGAGAGCGCATGACTTGTAGGAAAGGGAACTAAAGGGGGCGGGTCTTTGCGAACGATCAATTGTTTTACAATGAACTTCACTTTTCTGAGCTTTTATTTTAAACCACTGGTTTGAATATAAACCAGTAAATTCAACAATGCACACTGCTACTAAAATCTGTTTTGTACCTTTAACACCTACTGATAAATCACCATAATAATGCAAGTGGTAAAAGAGAAAGCCAAATGAAGAATCAGAGTTCATCACAAGAGTCATTCACACATCATGGTAACACACAAGAATTAAATAATGCAATAAACACTTATTAAACAACAGAAGATGTGAAGAAAGAAACATGATTATTTGAACAAAATACTTTCAAATTCTAGCAATATCAGTTTACAGTTTTTTTTACTGTAAATTATATGTTGATTTGTTCATTTTCTAAAAAAGTTCCATTTTACGGTAAAATTACATGAAATTTCTGGTTAGAGCTTTTACAGTTTTTCCTGTATATAGTTGGGGAACTTATTGTTTAACCTATTTTTTCCATAGGGTTTTTACAATATTTTACAGTTAAAATTACACTTTTTTTTTACAGCGATATATTTTGAATTATATTATCTATTGCTTCATATTTTGAAACCTAACAAATTTTCATTGAATAGAGCACTTTTATGCTGTGTTACTTTAAAATAAATACTACTTGGTTTGATATCTTCATAAAATAGTGAAATTTTCATCATATATTATGGATGTTTATACAGGTACTACTGTTAATACATGAAAAAAGTGATTAACTTTTTCTTTTTTCTGTACCAAACACCTTTATAAAAAAGCAAGAGGATCTAGAGGTGGAGCTTTATTCCAGTGTCACTGCTGACAAACCTTTCCTGCTTTCTGAACACAAAGACGGTGTCTTCAGGTGATTATGAAGCACAGATTCAGTGAACTGGAGCTTTTCTGTTGTAAAACTCAAGCCTGCTACATCTTAATACTTCAGGAGCATTAGTTCCTGTGCTCATGCGTTCCTTATGAACAATAAGTGTTTGGAAGTTATTTACATCTGTAATGTGATTCATTCCATTCTTTCTAATTTAATGTTGTCATGTTATTACTAAACAGCTTTTTTAAATAGACACAGGCAGAAACATCTGACACTATCGGCTCCATAAATTCTCACTACTCAGTGCTAGAATGTTCCCAATTGACTATAATTTCACATTTTTAACAGAGCAATGATTTTTTTTTCTGTCTCTTTGTAATTATTGGCTATCATTACACTGTAAACCCGAATAAGTTGACAAAACTCAAAAAAAAAATTGAGGTAATCAGTAACATAATTTTTTTTTAAGTTAAGAAATTAAAAGTTTAAGTTGAACTATCAGTTTTGTTTAACATACATTTTAATTGCTCTCATCGTGAAACATACATACATTTAACTTAAAAGTATCATGCAATTTCAACTTATATTTTAGCAGTGGAAATTTAGCTAGCTATAACTAGCTAATTCAGCAAATGCTAATTGGTGACAATTAGCATAACATAGCAATTGCTGAAAAAGAATAGCAATATAGAATTTTTTTATATGCCTTTTCTCAAACTAAGCACACAAGTATGGGAAATAGAAATCCCAGCCCAGTTTCAGGTAAATTTAAGTTTGTCAAAATTAAAAGAAACAAGTTCATAAAACTCAAAACAATGCAACAATTCAGATTACTTAAAATGTCTCAGTTTCACAAACTCAAAAGAAAAAGAAAGTTCTAAATACTCATAAAAGTTAATATGATTTAACTAATTTGTTTAATTCAAGTTTGCCCAACTCAAACCAATGAATTATTTTGGTCATTAGGGTTTACAGTGGAACTCTTGTGTCATGTTGCGTTGCGTTTTGATTAAGTTTCATCCATGTAGAATGTGTTAGGATGAGCCATACAGCACATTTACCTCAGACAAGCCCAATAAAAAGCAAGGCCCTGTTCCAAATCGTCCTCTGAATCCACTCTTTCGTAACGTAACGCTACTTTGATTGTTAGATAGAAGTCTGCTGCGGAGCTCGTTTCAGTGCAGACTCTGCAAAAGTGAGCATCGAGGGTGCACAAAGCACCCTTCTGAAAGTGTGCCATTTGGGACAGGGTCCTCTGCTGGTCGGAGTGATGGGCATGCTGAAAGGAAGAGGCTGTATCGAAAGCTCTTTATAATTGGTTGTGAAAGCTCCCTGTTAAGGTGTAAGGGTTAGGGGTTAGTATTTGTTATAGCATTGTGTAATTTGGCACGCCCTTACCTTTCATCATGCTCATTTCTTTGTAGCTATCCCTTGTTGAAATCGGAATTGCACACTAATATATTACCTTTACCATATCCTTCATGGCACAAACAGTAAGAGTAATATGCTCGCATGAGGCTCTGAATTCAGCACCTGTATCTGTTTCCCCTACAGTGATCTAACTGACGCCCCCTTGTGGTAAACCAGAGGTGGAACAGAAGAACCTGTGTGCAGCTTGTTTACATCAGCGCATGAAGATCATGTGCTCCTGATCAGTGTGAAATATCAAAACAGTTTTCTGAGCTGGCTTATTATATAATCAAACTGATGCTAAGAGTGAGGTCTAGTTCCAGCAGTGTGAATGTGAGTGTGTCTGTCAGTATGAGTTTCCATTAAGTGTAAGGTGATTTAAACTTCAGTATGGTGTCTAGATATGCCATTTATAGTGCATTCAACATGATGAATCACTTACGTATGACGAACAAATGCCATTATATTTGAGTGCTATAATACAAAGTTTAGATTTTAAATAATTGGAATGAATTGTTATACATTTGATGTAGCAGAAATGAGTTCTTTTGAAGGAGCAAGTCGAGTGTTTCTGATCAGAGGAGTTGCTAGAAGGGGAAAGGTGGTGGTCCACAAAAATAGACGGCGATCTTTACCGAAGAGGCAATTTCAGCTTTTGCTTAAACCTTTTTCCATTCAGAATGGTATCTGTGTGCTTGTTTGTTGGTTGGTTGTTCTGTAACACTTGACAATGACGTAAGTCCATTCAAGTCATCAGTTTCCCATTTTAGATTTTTTTAAATAAACACTTTATCTTCAGATTTTATCACTGTTTGCTCTCTTGTTCAGTTTGTGATGCTTATCCTTGATCTAAACTCTATATATTGTCCTCAAGGCTGCTGATCTCATCCTCTTGTACTATTCCTTTCTCTCTCATTATGAATTTAATTGTGGTGCACGCTTCGTTTTACTGCCTCCTCTAAACCTTCAACCAAGAAATAAAAGGCAGAATGACGGCCCTCTGTTCCTTTACCTTTGATCATTAGACACACACAAGGCATGGAGCCCATTAGATGGACCACAATAGATGCCTACTTCATTTTATCTTTGAACCCCAAGCATCTCTCTTTTCCCTGATGTCTCATCCCTTTTCTCTGTATTTTTTTTCTCTATTCATCATAATGAACTTCCTAAACAAAAGCATCTATCGTGTAGTGCCAATAAGTCATAATGCCTATCTTGTGTGTAGGTCAGATTTGTAGGAGAAATGTCTTACTAGTGTTTGACCTTTGGGAAGCCACCTTAGATCACGTGGCATCCTAAAGACATGTGACCTGTGCTGGCAAAATGAGTCGCAATGAGCAAATTATCAAAAATTTGTTATTTTCATATTCTCTATTAAAGCTGCAATATGTAATAAATTGCTGATGAGCAAGTTTATGCCAGTCTTATTCTTTTTTCCAGGTATTTGCTTTCCTACTCTGAAATAAGACATAAAATGACTGCCTTGAAATTCTGCCTACAAGTTGCGTCTCAATCAGTTCCTCGGTCGTGAATCAATATATCGTGTAAATGAATGTGCCCTGACTACTGAACTAGGGAGCTGATCGAGAGGCACGCTTAATCTTACACACACATTTAATGTTCAAGCACAAAATGCTAGCAAGGAAATAGGCAAAGTTCAAGAAAACCACCTTTTGTCCTCAGCATGCCCTTGCTGATTTGCATTGCCATATTACATTACAGTAGCCTTATTTCTAGCATATCAATTATACATGAAGACAGAAGCACATAAAGCAAAGGAATAAAATATATGGCAGAACTCTCTAACATGCTCACCGTTGTTAAGTTACTATGGAAACAGCCCTCGCAGTGGTCAGATAAATGAGGTCGTTAAATGCTATAGCTTGTAAAACAATGTATTATGTATGGACCAAGATTTAGTCTGTGCAGCACATTATCGATCTCTGTTCAAAGAATCTTAATTATGGCTGTGATTTAATTAGCCTCATCCCTTTTCTCTGGATTTTTTTCTCTATTCATCATAATGAACTTCCTAAACAAAAGCATCTATCGTGTAGTGCCAATAAGGCTATTTCGTGTGTAGGCCAGATTTGTAGGAGAAATGTCTTACTAGTGTTTGACCTTCGGGAAGCCACCTCAGATCACGTGGCATCCTAAAGACATGTGACCCGTGCGGGCAAAATGAGTCGCAATGAGCAAATTATCAAAAATTTGTTATTTTCATATTCTCTATTAAAGCTGCAATATGTAATAAATATCCAAAATCCACTAGGCCAGTGTTATATACATAATATAATATATATATATTATAACCATATTTTGTTCAGTTGAGTACTTACAATATACCAAATGTTTCCAACTATTTTCAAATCATGAGAAAATCGCAATTTTAACCAAGGATCCGGGACGTGTGAGTGAGTCGCCTGTCAATGGCGTCATATCCACGTTACACAGCAAATTCATCAGTGTTAAATTTCAAGTGTTAAGCCAATTCAGAGTAAAGTGTTGAAATTATAGTGTTAGATTTAGAGAAATGAACACTATCAGTGTTAAAAGCTGGTTTGCTTCAGTGTAATCACTTAGTTACAGGTATCCAACACCTCCCAGTGTTATTTGCAACATCCGGGCATTAGTTCAGCGATCTCGGTGAAAATTTTCAGACGCCATTTTCTTGTGCCATGCGGAGGATAACGACAAATGACAACTGGTGAGTAAAGCTGCTTAAAAGTTTGAGTTTGATAGACCTTATATATCAAATTTATTATATCTTAGTGTTAGTTTTAAATTTCACATACAGGGATGCATTTACATGTGAATGTTTTATTTGTCCTTGTTCGCTACACGAGGCGAGTCTTCTCAGGCGGTTTTGAATATTGCTCCTCCATTTATACTCTCTTTCATCCCGAGTAGGAGATAGTTGTAAAAAATAAAAACAGTGATTAATTTCAAATTTTGTATGTTTCAAATAAGACAAATCCTACTTGAGTTTAAGAGACTGATGTTTTTGTTGATTCCTAGCAGTTCTCTAGATGTCTCAGTCACCCCTGTACTCATAAGTTACTTCTCTATGGCTGTATTTCAGAAAATGACTAAGCAATATTTTTATCCATGCCATATCAAGACTACTGATTTCCTGTCCTGTATGTTTCACCTCTACTTTATGGAGGGTATTGGATTGATTGATTTGAATTATTTCCAGTAATATAAAGTTTTGATTTGTCAGCTGCTATTGCACTTAGTGAAAATAGCACTTTTTCTTGGCACTAAGTGTTAAATAGATGTTAGATGCTATTTACAGGCCTACTTAATATAGTGACAGATATTATTTGCACCTCAGTGTATTGTAGTATACAGTATTTTAAAACGGTATAACAACATATTCAGCGTATATTATTAAAATAATATAAGGATGCCACTTTATTGGGACACTTCCCCTTAAACCTACCCATTAAATGCTTTATTCCCACTATTAAATACCCGTTAGGCACTTTATTTCCACTTTTTGAATATTTTCTTAATTTTTATTTGCAATAGACCTCTCTCTGAGCTAATACGCAATGGGAAAATAGAGAAGAAAGGTGACTTCCAAAAGGTGGTTTCGAAATTGGGTCGGTCGAATCAGAAGATAACGCCAACCGCCGTGCTCTCTCCACCAGGGTTGGGGAGTAACGAAATACAAGTAACTTAGTTACGTATTTAAAATACAAAATTTGAGTAACTGTATTTCATTACAGTTACATTTTAAATGGGTGGTAATCAGATTACAGTTACATCTGAAAAGTATTTTAGATTACCAAAGTGATTACTTTGAATTTGAATGTCATTTAAACAGCAATTGGTGATTCTCTGACTCTGACAGTCTGAAAAAGTGGAGTTAAGTTTCATCAACATTTTAATACTTTTAAGAGGGATCATACATTTTTTTGTTATTTTTATTTAGTTCTGTCCTGAACAAGACAAAATGACTGAATTTAAAAAAAAAAAATTGCCCAACTGTCAACTTAACTGTCCTGTCATGACCTGATGATCCACGACTGTTTTCATGTTTTGTGAGTCATTTTATAATTCACTCGTCACTGCAACTTTTTCTCACAATTCGTTTTTTCCCCCTCACAATTGTGAGTTTGCGTTTCACAATTCTGACTTCTTTTTCTCAGAATTGTGAGATTTAAACTCACAATTGCAAGTTATAAAGTCAGAATCGGGAGATATAAACTTGCAATACTGACTTTTTTTCTTTCAATTGTGAATTTAGTATGTGAGTTTATATCTCCTAATTCTGACTTTTCTCAATATTGTCAGTTTATATCTCATAATTCTGACTTTATAACTCACAATTGCAACTTTATATCACACAATTCTGAGGGAAGAAGTCAGAATTGTGAGATAAAAACTTGCAATTACCTTTTTTTTGTTTGTTCCACACTTATTAGTATTCTAAAGTATTTAGATTAAGTTACTAAACTTGAGTAATGTAACGAAATACGTTACAAATGACTTTTTAAAGCATGTATTTTGTAATATGTAGTGAAATACATTTTAAAAGTAACCTACCCAGCCCTGCTCTCCACACCACTACTGCTGTTATCAGACAGGTTTCTTTTGTAATTGTGTCTGGCTCAGACAATGGTGGGTGGAGTTAGTGTAAATCGCCTCTGCCAAGAAGGTGGGCTATTTGCACTTGGTACACCTACTATTTGTTAAAAGGAATCAGTCTTTAATTGCACAGCATGAGACGAGGACATCTGGATAAAGAAAAACCTGGATTTATGAAAGGTGAAGATTACATAATGGAGCATAAAAAGTTCCCTCTCTTAGTTCAGCAGGAAAGCATGACAATATAGACTATGATGAGAAATTTCTTTATAAAATAATAACATTTGAAAAACATACAGAAAATGTATTAAAAAAAAAAAGAAGATGAAGGCCAGACATGATGTGAGCATCATTTAAAGTCATCAATACCACTTGTATCTTTGTCTCAAGGATTTGCATTTTGATGTACAGTAATTGTAACAGTTTCCATGAGAGTTGTGCAAGGCGACTGAAACGTTTTTGCAAGGCACATAACTGAGAGAAATACTAAGAACAATGACACACAAAATTAGATTTAAGAGAAGACAAACAAATGTTAAATGCTATTATATTTAAAAAGAAGTGTTAAGAAACAGGGATTGTTTTTTTTTTGTTTTTTTACAAGAAATAACATCTAGGCTGCTTTTCTAACACCATAATTAGAGCACAAACAGATCATTTTGTAAAATTAAAAATGTGCATTAAAACACAAACTTGTTTGTGTATTCTCCTTAGCAAATGACCCACCATGTTTCCTATCATTCCAAACCCAAAAGAGAGATACAATTACAAATAAAATGACAAATTTAGCAACAAATAATCCGAATGAACAAACAGATAATATACACATATACCAAGCCACCACACACACACACACCAAAAAAAAAAAAATCATTCTTCATCAAGGAAAAATTTGACCTCTACTGCAATAAACAAAGTACAAGCACAGAAGGTAAACACTGTATAAGAGCGAAAAAGAAAAGAAATAAAAGCCTCACATGTTAAATCCAATATCTCATGTTTCATTTACAAAAGAGACATCGAAAAAACAATTCAAACGCACAAAACAATAATATCCTGTGGCCTTTTTGAATTACACTTTGCCATGGACTGCTACATTTATACATTTGTCAAAATTAAACTGACATTTCTAAGGACTTATTTATCATATTTTCAGAGATATGGCTGTGTTCCCTTGGTTATTAAAACGTGAACATGCACACCCAACGCTATCTCACATGAACATGCCTAAACTCAAACTGCAAATTTGGCTTTGGTCTGAAAATGCAAGTACAGACACTAAAAGTCGGAGTACCACTGGTTACTGCTGCAGGTCACATTTACCCTGTCACGTATCCGGATCAGTGCATTTACATGAAGCTGCTAGACTCTATGACCACTGCAGATTTATCCAGCACACTATGTGGTAATCATGTGTTCGTTTTGGTCCTCTGGAAATGATCTCATTTTGTCGTCTAACCACTTTTGAATATCGGCCGATCATTACGTTGGTGGTACATACTCTTCCACACTCAATAGAGACACAAATGTGAGCGGTCAAAAACCCAGTTCATAACATGCACCATTGATTACAGATAAAACAAAAATGTAACAAGACAAGGATAAATAAGCAATAAATAAAAGAACGTGTATAATGTGTATGTTTATGTATGAAAATATTAAAAGAGAAAAGACTGAGATGTCCTCTTGATGTAGTCAAATAGAATAGTTTGCATTGACACAAAGGTAGAGAAGAAATCTATACAGTTTTAGCAAATAGTATACATGCACGCAGCTTTCAATCTGAAACCGTATGGCTCGATCCACAATATCTTACAGAAGCTTATGACTTTGTTTTGGTAACACTGTTCTGTCATGTAAGGAGGTATAACGTTGTTATCAGCGGCGCGCACAGACCTCACCAGAGACGGAAGGATGAAAAAGTTGTTTTCTTTTATTGTCCTTAACTTTCTATCTCTCATTCATCATTAATAACGCCCAACTCTGTGATCGCTCTCTCCAACAAATAAGTACTTTTTGGACATGGTTATACCATGGTATTCTGGATTATGTAAATACCATGGTATATTTAGTATGTTATAGTAAGTTTTTAAACCATCTATTATTTTTAACAAAAAAGCTAAATCTTTGGTTGAGCAAGACAACTTTTCTTTTTCCGTTGCTAAGGTGTTCTGAGACTACATTTTTATAATAATCATTCTGACTCATGCAATCTAAAATCGAGTTTTATTTCATTCATTTATATATATTTGTGTGACAAAGAGATATTAACGTTTTTTTTTAAAAAAAACCTGGGACCGAGAGGAGACGGTGCTAATTTGCATATTCATGATCCACATAAGGGTGTAGAGTTACATTAAATCTATTTTAGATTTTTTTTTTTAAATATACCATTTTGGTGATCAAGGATGAGTTTTAAGGGATAAAATTATTGACTGAAAGTTGCCATCCACCACCAGCATTTTTAATTTTCACAAACATTCATTTTGTTGTATGAATATCTAAGCATGCAATATAACAAAACAAAGAACAGAGCATCTGCTTGTAAACAATCAAACAAACAAACAAACAAACCCGAAGCTTCATGCATTTGTTTTTTATCAACACTTGAATGTGGGTAAGTTTTATATGTAAAAAAAATTAACATTTTGAATTTTTTTTAAAGACTACAACATGCGTAAACAATGTTTTTATCACTTGCTTATGCTTCTTTTTTCCTGTTTTGATCCAGAGATTCTGTACTAATATTGTATGGTAGGAGCTCTAATAGCGCCCCCTATCATTTAATAGTGAAAACACGCAGAGCCAGAAAATTCCATCAATGGCCGGGAAAATGTTTCTTGAAAGCACTCTGATCTGTGTAGGGAACCTTTTCCTAACTGGCATTTCTTCCCCACTACCTACAAAGGAACATTTTTGAAATGGATATGGGATTGAACGGAATCGTTTGTGCACGCCACTGCTCAAATATGATCTGCTCATATTTGACACATTACTACAGAGTTCTTACATGTAACAACATATCCGTGTATTATTGCTTTTAATACCTAATCACGGAACTCTTCTAGATCCCAGAGTAAAACGTTACATTTCAGCTTTTAATGTTACTTTTTGCGTAATGATACAGTATAGCTAAAGATCAAACGTACGTGAATAGTGCACGCATGCTCTGATCTATGAGACTTGTCACCTTTGGTCCTTGATTTGCCCTGAGTGAAAGGTTTGATTTTTTATAATAACGTAATGAATGTGATATATTCTGACGAGCTATTGTTACAAATTTAAATCTAAAAATTGAATTCAAAATTTAAAATATCAATCTAAAAATTTATATAATCTTCTAATGCCCAAAACCCTAAAATTGGTATCAACGTCAAATTCAGATGTAGAGTATGGCTGTAGGATAACATGTTAGAGCGTTTAGTAAAAAGCATGTACTCAAAAACACATAAAAACACACTGAAAGAAGCATAGAGTTGTTGAAAAGTATGCATATACAAAATGTAATATAACTGAGACAATGCGACATCAAGAGTACAAAGTTATGCAGTAAATGTATGTCTCGAAAAAAAAAAAGAGGGTTTTTAGACCATTGAATTGGTCAGTTATGTGGTTGTTTGTTGTTTTTCTCTTTTGATCAGTTCTGATTATGAATCCACATACAGTCGTGAAAAAATGTTTCCCTTAGAGAACAAGGCTTTGGGATGCATTCTCAAATATTTGGCATCTCCAAATGTAGTACAAAATACGCATATACCAAGTAACTTCCAGATATGGCACAATGGCTTATCTTTCTCTGGTCTTGCACTCTTTTTTTAATTTCTCTCTTTATTCAGTTAGAGAAACACTGAAGTAACAGTGTTGTCATGTTCTTAAGGTTTTCTCAGTTTTTTGATGTCATTTTTAGTTGAGGGAAAGTAGATGTGCAAAGCTGTGCATGTTTATTTGCGTCATATAAAGTCATTATGGGAAACGATGTCGTTTGACTGAATGATGGAAAATCTGTACCGACTGATCAGGTGTCTAAAATACAATGTTGGCCGCTGTTGTCTGTATGTATCAGACCCACATACATACTGTCCTCCAGCGGTCACTGCGCTCTTCCTGTCGCACTCTTTCTAGCTCCGCCCATGTCCACTTGCAGGAGTCCCCATTCCTCATCCTCACTGTCCCCTGCTCTGTCCCGTCCCTCCTCTGCACACTCATCCTCCTCATCTTCTTCATCCTCCAGGGTGGATTCCTCGTCCCTCTCACGTTTGATGGCCTGGATGGCGGGAGGCGGCAGGGGGGCGGCAGCTGCATTGTCTTTAGAGTCAGAGTTCTCCTCAAAGGCCTCTGGGTTCTCCAGCATCTCTCTGATCAGAGGAGGCATCGGGCCTGGGATCTCCATCTTCAGAGTGATGGCTCGCTCCGCTCCTGAACACACACAAGCATGATCGACTTTGTTTTCTAGGTTTTAATCTTTTCACTTAGGTCCATATTATACATACTTATGATGAACTTGTGGTAGAGTTTGCAGCAAATACACTCTCAGAAAAAAAGGTACAGTGCTGTCACTGGGGCAGTATCCTAAGTGAAAAGGTACATATTTGTACCTCACTAACCCCTATATGGTATATATTAGTACCTTAAAGATACATATTAGTACTTTAAATTGCACATTAGTACCTTAAAGGTACATATTAGTACTTTAAAAGGTACATTGGTACCGTTTAATTTTTGTACATTAAAGTGCTGCCCCATTGTCGGGTAAGGTTAGGACAGGTTTGATGGGATTGGTAGGTTTGGTTAAAGTGTAAGGGAAGGTTCGACAGTGTCATTATAAATGTAATTACAGAAATTAATTACAGCTGCAATTACATGCAGCTATCCTATTTTATAAATATAAGTACAATGTAAAAACATGAATGTACAATAAGTGTATTGTATCAAATGATTAATATAAAAGTTATTACATAGTAGTTAAAGCTATTTACGATGTTAAAGGGTTAGTTCACCCAAAATTGAAAATTCTGTCATTATTTACTCGCCCTCATGTCGTTCCAAACCCGTAAGACTTTCGTTCATCTTCATAACACAAATTAAGATATTTTATTGGCCAAATTAACAGATTTCTGTCCCTCCATTGACAGTCTACGCAACTACCACTTTCAAGGTAACTAAAGGTAGTAAAGACATTATATTTACAAAATATTAATCTCCAATGCGCATTCATGAGAGCAGACGTAGTTTTGTGAACATATATTGGAGATTAATATTTTGTAAATAAAGTGGTAAATTGTGGTTGTTTTGGACAAAGCACTCATGCCGCTTCATAAAATTGAGGTTAAACCACTGGAGTCATATGATTTACTTTAATGATGTCTTTACTACCTTTCTGGGGCTTGAAATTGGTGTAAACAGTCAATGGAGGGACAGCATGAGGGAGTCTTAAGCATTTGGAATGACATGAAGGTGAGAAAATGATGACAGATTTTTCATTCTTGGATGAACTAACCCTTCGATAACTTTAAAGCACATTATCACAGTCTGTGAAAAGGGTCCGCTGGAGCTGTCAAGCGCACTTTAAACATATCATAATGTTACATGACTTTTCCACACTGAGTTAACCATGTAACCCATATTGTAAACCGTACAGACATGAACAATGCCGACCTTTGGTGCTGATGCCTCGGAGGTCAGTGACCTTCATCAACATCCGTGGGAACATGTGAGGTTTGTTGGGGCGTCGGCGGCGAGCGTAGATCTTTAACGCCTCTAGCAGAGGCTCCTGTAGCTGATCCACACGATGAGGCTCCTCCAGATCCATGCGGTCTATTCGTTCAGCCAGTCAGAGAAAGGCAAGACACGTCAATCAGAGTTTGAACAGATTAGAAGGAATAAACCAACCATGGAGTCAAAAAACAAACAAAACAAAAAACAGAGTTACTACTAGGTGCAAAGATTAACATAGCACTCAGTACCTCCGCAAATGAGGCAGATGGCGCTAAGGAGGCCTGTCTCTGTGTCGTCCATCTCCAGAGGCAGGAGCTGCCCGGCGAAAGCAAACACCAGGTCTGTGAGTGGACCAAAACCAGCGTTGTGCATCTGTGTTCTGTTGAGGGTCAGCCCATCCGAGAAGGTCATAGTGTCCTGCTCTGGAGTGTAGCGAGTACAAATCCGCAACATCTGCAGGATACAAAGCATTAAGACAAAGTGAATCATATGAAGTTGACAGTTAAGAAGTACATATACACTACGGTATATGGACAAATGTATTGGGACACGTAACCATTAATGATGTTTTATTAACAAAGTTCGGGAGGAGCAGGTGCAGATAATTAACCTTATTAGCACAAGTGGAGAGCTTTCAGTTAATCAACTCAATCAATGACAAGAGGTATAAATACAGTAGACTGTTCATTCTGACAATTTATCAGCATCCCTCCACCACATCTCCTCACTTCTAGTTCAATGTATTTTTATCTCAACCGATCAATTTGCGGTGGAAGAGTATCCTCTGACCCGACGCATGACGTACCGATGAATGCGGAAGCACAGAGGATAGGGCAAAACAAAACACCAGTCAAGCGTTAGAAGTCTAAAATGAGAATTTTTAAAGAGAAATATCAGAAGATTTCGATATAGCTTGAGTTTGTTTCCCAGCCCTGTTTGTTTGAACTGTGAGAGGAGTCTAAGCTTACGATACACCTACATCCTACGTCAGGTCAGAAGTCACTCTTTTGGTGTAAATCGATGAATAGAGCCAGTTTTTATAGCGTCTGCTGGAAGCCAGTTATTATAGTTTATAAAGTTTTAAATATGGATATTTTTCTTACACAAACCTGTTGCTTCGCTTCAGAAAGCCTTTATTAACCCCCTGAAGTCCTTTGGATTACTTTTATAATGGATGGATTCACTTAGGATTTTAGGCTTTAAAATCTTAAGCCACATTCACTACAATTATAAAGCTTGGAAGAGCCAGGATATATTTTAATTCAACTCTAACTGTGTTCATCAGAAAGAAGATAGTCATATACACTAAGGATGGTTTGAGGGTGAGTAAAGCTTAGTTTAATTTTAATTTTTGGATGAACTACCCCTTTAACGACATCTAAAGACATTGACATTAACAAGAAGTTGGTCCCTCTTTGCAGCTATAACAGCTCCCACTCTTCCGTGAAAGGTTTCTGTTTCTGAGGGAATTTCTGGCCATTCACCCAGTAAAGCATTTGTGTGGTCAGGCACTGATCAGGATGAGAAGGCCTGGTTCGGAATCGCCATTCCAGTTCATTCTTTATGGACCTTGCTTTGTGCACTGCATGGGGCACAGTCATGCTGGAACAGAAAGGGCCTTCCCCAAACTGTTCCCACAAAGTTGTAATCATAACATTGTCCAAAATGTCTTGGTATGTTGAAGCAATAAGATTTGCCTTCACTAAAAGCGTGAATCATCACTCCACAGAACATGTTTCCACTGCTCCAGAGTCCAGTGGCACCGTGCTTTATACCACTTTATCCTATGGTTGGCATTGTAGCACTGGGACTTGGTGATATGAGGCTTTCATGCTGCTGCGCGGCCATGGAAACCCATTCCGTCAAGCTCCCGCCTCACAGTTTCTGTGCTCATATGACTTTATTTGGTCATCCTCTTTGATACTGTAGTTCCTAAATACTTCCACTTTCCAATAATACCGCTTACAGTTGCCCGTGGAATATATAGCAGGGATGAAATTTCACAATCTAACTTATGCAAAGGTGGCATCCCATCACAGTACCACGCTTGAATTGAGCTCTTCAGAACTACCCATTTTTTCACAAATGTTTGTAAATGCAGATTGCATTTAGGTCTGATTGAATATACTTTTGCCCATATAGTATTTATATGAAGGGGAGACAACTTTGATGTTTATTCTAAGGTTGTTAATTATACTTATATAGTTTTTGTTTTATTTACCAGTATATCAAGGCAGGCAGATTTCAGTAAGGTGATCTGGTCTGCAATGGTGAGTGAAGTAAAGCCTGGCAGACGTTTGGCAAACTCCACAATCTTTATAATGCACTTTGTAGAGAGCTCACTGAACTTATCCCACAGTCCAAGATCCAGCTGAACCCTGTGATCCGCACTGGAGTTCTGAAACAGAGAGGAAAACTTTAAGAACACCTCTGCATGCATTCCCATACAGTTTGGTTATCTCAGAAACATTAATGTTTGTTAAATCTGAAAGGAAATTCAGAAAATTTTTGTGTTTGAGTGGATGTACATATGAACCAACGGATGTACATATGAACCAGCTTTGGCACCATTGCAACTTTTTATTTGTTTCCTGTTACATTTCAGTTTTGACTTGCTAGTTGTAAATTTTGGCTGTTAATAATTCACGATGCAGATATCTATAACGCAGTTCTGACTAATAATTCACATGGAAGGAATCCACATTGCAATTTTGAAAATCCCAGGCTCATATATCCATTATTCACAAGTTTCATTTATTTTTTAATTTAGATTTTAATTCAAAGCAGTAATAATTTATTTTAAGACCTGTCCAGTTGCAAATATGTCTAGGCATAATACCATATTACTGGAAAAAGAATTATATGTACAGTTTAACTAAAACCATTTAAGATGCGTTATTATATACCATATTAGTTTCATGTTTCATATAGAGAGATGGATAGAATCTATCTAGACGGATAGCAAATGTTCTGTTCTGCAGATATCTGTAATGGAAATGATGACTAGTCAAAACATTTTGAGTTAAAAGTATCTTTAACAAGTCAAAAAAAGTGAAAACTAGATTAGATTAAGGGGCTGCATCTTTCTCTTTAAAAAGAAACCACTCTTCATGTTAGCAGTGGTTCAATGGGAGTGTAATGTTATGAAATATTTTACACTGGTCCGCAGCATTTGCATGATCTCACCCGCACAGTCCGGCACATGCCAGTGTTTATTTAGCTGACAGACAGAAGGAGGTGTGCGAGTATGAAGTGTGGGAGCTCAGGACTCACAGTCGTGTATTTTCCGAGCTGACAGAGCGAAGGGAAGGTTTCCCTGTGTGCTTTGCTGACTTTGTTAACCAGTTCTTCCAGTTCTCCACTCAGCTCGTAGCTTTCTGGAAGAACCACCTCCTCTTTTACATCCTTCTTTTTCTTATTCCTGTCGTTCCGCACCGCTAAAAGAACACGAAATGATATATGTAGTATATATGAGTGTTCAAACACAAGTTTAATACAAAAGAAAAAATATGTTGGAACCAGCAGAGAGTTGATCTTCAGGTGACTCTTAGAGTTGAGTGCAATTTCTTGGGAACCCATTTATTCATGCGAGAGAAAACGGATCACACAATCATAGATTTGTGAATTCACTCTTTGTTGAACTGAGAACAGTGTTGGTGATGTATATCTGCTCTGAGCTTTACCTTCCTTAGACATGCCAACCTCAAAGCACTTCTGCAGTCGACAGTACTGACAGCGGTTTCGCGTCACCTTGTTGATCTGGCAGTTTTTGTCTCTGTGGCAGGTGTACACCATGTTCTTCTGGATACTGCGACGGAAAAAACCCTGACATCGAGAAGAAAAAAGGGAGAGACACAAAAGTATAAGTGTACATTTCAGTATACAAGTCATGAAAATGAAATCCTTTGTGATTTTATGGAGCTTAGGTCATGAGAATTACTCAAAATCTTATGTATAATAGTGAGTAGATTTTATAAACCTCAACGGAGCAGTCAGCAGAGGGCACTATAGATGTGTGAATGAAATCAAAATTCTTGAACTTGACAGTAACACTAGGTGGCAGCACTCACACCATGACCTTTGCTTACAGTTATGCATGTGCTGTTTTAATGTATTCACTGTCTCCTTTGTCTAAGTCTTCAGGGTATGCTATATTTCCTACAAATATTTTTTGTCAGTATGGGATTCAAACATAATTATCTGTTTCCGGTTTTGATTTTGTATGTGTAGGTGTCATTTCTTTTTAAGTGCATTTTAGTATTGGTCGAATTACAAATCATGTTTTTTTACTGATTGCAGACCTGTTTTTTTTTCGTTAGAAGATAACAAATATGATGCATATTTTTAAAAAGACATCACAATAAGCCTCAAGGTCTTAAATATTTATCTTTACTTATTGTAAGTAAACTAAATTAAGCTTTGACTAACAGAATGTTTTTAGTTTTATTATTAGTGAAAAATCTTCTTTCATATTTTAACTAATTTAGCTTTTGTTAATGGTGTAATTAAGTTGTAAAAAGCCAAACAATTATTATATTGACCTACATTTTGACTTATGTATAAAGAAAATATATTAAGTATGATATATGGTCTTTAAAATAAATAATCATTTTACTTTGTTTTTGTCTTTGGGAAACACTATTTTTAATTAATATTACATCGACATTTAAGGTTTGAACCAAATCATAAATATAATTTGAGAACAAATTAGAAATCTTTTTTTTTTTTTACAATTGAAAAGTATCATCTTTTTTCAGTGGGGTTCTAGATTCAATACCCTTCATGTCAAATAGGATCAATCCCTTAAATGATTGCATAATACTGACAGCAATTATTTTCTAGAGCTGTTTAATTCATAAGATTTAAGTACAACTAAAAATCAATTAAAAAAAAAAAGAATTCAAACTAAAATGATCCCCTGATGGGAACCCCTAAAAAGTTCTACATGAAGCGCCAGACAGAGCCCTTTAAAGTTCTCTTCTAAGAGTGCGTACCTTGCAGCCCTCACAAGAGCTGACTCCATAATGATAGCCAGAAGATTTGTCCTGGCACACAAAGCAGGGTTTATAGACACGAGGAGGAGGGGGTGGAGAAGGAGAACTGGGAACCATCTCCTCTGAGCTTGTGCTCTGGGTCTCCACCGCTGCACAGATCAGGAAAAAAACAGAAGATATTTAGAGGTGATTACTAAGACAAGAATCTCTATTGGTTTTTCAAATCCTCAACCCCTACAGGCAAGTTTTGAACTGGCAAACATCACTTCACCACTCAAAAATGTAGAAATCTGTCTTACTCTTTAAACAACAAAGCCATTTTCACTCCCTGTTCCTATTTTTGAGGTTGAGCGTGTGGCTTGGCAAAATTGGTGAGTTTATGATGCTCTCTTGAGTATATTTGGTGCATCATAAAAAATGAGTTTCATTGAGATGGGTTTCCATTTTAAAGAATATTAAAGAGGGCCTATTATTTTTTTACATTTTCAACTTTCTTTAGTGTGTAATGTTGCTGTTTGATCATGAAAAAGCTCCAAGTTCCTCCAGTGGGAGTTATTCTCTAGTGTCACTGTTTTTGAACTCCCTGAAATGCCTCCATTGTAGTCTTGAGTTTTGAACACGTCTCAATATTCCTCCTTTAAATAATTCCCGCCCAAGGCAAATGCAAAATAAAGGGGCGGGGCCTGGGTGAGTTAGTTAATAGTGTTCTGAAACTGGTGGTTATGGTAAGGGGCGGGACATCTCCCAATTATGCTTGACCAATCACAACACACTGGTCCAGCCGACCAATCAGAGCACACTGTGCTTTGCTGACGAGTCAGGAAGTAAACAGGGGTGCGTTTCCTGCTGATTCACTACCATAGTACGAAACAAGCTAGTCACGTCTGTTTCCAGAAACATATTGTTGCAAATTTGTCGTTCAACCACGATGGTGAATGATGTCACACAGGTGGCGTAATAACTTCTTTTAATGAATAATAAAGGTTATTTTTTTTTTGCTATAAATTACAGACATGGCATCTGACGACTAATTCTCATTTTCTCAGTTATTTTGCTGTATTTCCAGATTCACAGGCTGTCAAAAAATCTTAAATCTCTTGACAAACTAAATGACGTAAACCTGACATTTGTATATATTCAAAACAAAAGATATATATTGTACTGAATATCAGCTTGCTTATTTTGCTCGAGATAACGATTTATTAAGTCCACATGTCATGCAAGAAACTCTGCTTCTAACCACAGATCGAGAGCTGTCGTTCCAAACACACAGCTGTGATGAGGTTTGCGAATGTGCGCTTGAACTATGCTGATAATGACTGATAAATAACTTGCGACCAAAGTTGGCAGACGATGCTTTCGGGTAAACATATCCCAGAGCGTTACTGACAGCCTGGGAAGACAGGAGCTGCAACAATGGAAAAGTAATGTTTTTTTGAACATTTAAACATGAAAACCTGCTCCAGTAGAGCCCAAAACCAAAATTAAGACTGGAAAAAGTGCATAATATGAGAATAGGACTGAATGAAGTTGTCAAATGCATTAGGGGTCAGAGGTCAAAGACAAATATTATGAGCACATCGAGGGTCAGAGCTGCTGAAAGAGAAGAGAGATGAGAAAAATGAACCAACAGGACCGATGAACGAATAGTAGCACTTCACAATATGGTCTCATTATTGATGTAAATACAATTGGTCATTGTTTTTTCATGTTATTTATAAAAAACATTTTGTTCATTAATAATAGCATGCTTTGACTGACACCTCAGCATGTGTTCAACTTTCACACACACAAATGGTTCCACAGTCAGATTTATAAACATCCTGAAAGCAGCCATATAATATAACACGGTTTGCCCAATTTAAACACCACCGTATGAATCGAGTGTTATATATTTTGTGTAAGTGCACACTGTCACTCGGTTCAACTTTCACCTCTAGACACCCTTTCCCCCCCTCATGCTCTTGTTTCCTGGACCCTAAATTCCTCAGGCCTGGATGACTGGCTTTTTACTAGAGGTCCAGTCTCAAGATCGCCCGTAAAGCCCGTCTGTGGTCTGACCGAGGCCCGAGGCCTGCCTGACCGGCACTTTATTGGCAGTGAGTCCTCTTGGCCAGCCATTCACACCAGCAGCAGCTGTCCCCTCACTCTCCACTTGTAAAAAATGAGAGAAAAACAGCTAAAACGGGGCAGATTTTATGGCCCACAGAGGCCTTCATCCCTTCCTCCTACTGAATGGAGTGAATCCCCCAAATGTGCCTCTCATTCTCTTTTTCTTCTCCTCCCTCTGTCCCTCCACGGGCACCGTTTAACAAGAGCAAAATGAGAGAAGGTATAGATGAGAAATCTCATAAAAACCAGGGGGTTGGGGGAGACAAATGAAGAATGCGTGAGAGAGAGTGAGTTTGACCTTGGCTTTGACAGCAGCTTTGGCTTTTCAAGACATGAACGTGAACCGAGAGTCACACGAATGCTGCCAATGATCTAATCGCGAGCTCAGCTGAGGTAAAATATGCTACATTGATGATGTGACATTTGGCAGACCATGAAAGGACGTTTCGTTTCCAAACAGCACAGAAATCGAGACGTTCCAAAGTCACAACCCAGTTTTTTTTTGTTAACAGCAGATTATTTCAAACTTCAAAATATACAGAGCTTAGTCCTGCTATATTTAATTTGACTAGAATGAAAACAAAGCTGCGAAAGGAAGAAGTGTAACGCATTCAATAGACTGAATTCATGAAGAAAAAGAACATTTTCAGTGTAAATTGTTCATTCATAGAGCTATTCTTGCATAAGCTGATGCATACATTAATAAATATACAATTACTCTACCATATCAAAGTAATTAATACATTTGTTTAGTAAGAATGCATTAAATTGATAAGTATATCTTACAAAAAAAAAAAATCTCAAATAAATGCTGGTCTTGTCTTTTGAACTTTCAATCCATCTGAGAATCCCGAAAAGTGTATGGTTTCCACAAAAATCTGAATTTTTCAAAACTGTTTTCAACATTGATAATAATAAATAATAAATGTTTCTTGAGCAGAAAATCAGCATATTAAACTCATATAACAAATGCTGGGTTAAAAACAACCCAAGTTGGGTTGAATATTGACAAACCCAGCAATTGGGTTAAATGTTAGCCATGCTGGGTAGTTTTATATAAACTATTGTTCAAAAATTACTATATGGCTAACTTAAAATAAACCCAAAATGGGTTAAAAATTAAAAATCAGACATAATTACTAGAGGCAACAATAATAATCAAAATGTGAACATTCATTAATAAGCAATTCTATAAATGTTAATTTATTGAACATATTAATAAATGTTCATTTCCAAACTAAAGTTAAGTTAATTTCCTCTTTTTCCATGTTTAAACAATAACCGGGTTAAATAAAACTACCAAATATTTAACCCAACTGCTGGGTTTGTCCATTTTCAACCCAGAATTTTTTTAGAGTGTAGAATGATTTCTGAAGGATCATGTGACGTGATGCTGAAGATCACAGGAATAAATATAATACAGTTTAAAATGTTTTCTCATAGAAAGAGTTATTGCAAGAATATTTCACAATATTACTGCAAAATTACACATTTGTGAACAGAAACACCCCAAAATAGAAATACTGAAAATTCCAGTAGAAAAAACCCCCAAAAAACAGTAAACATTAGTTGTTCAAATAAATTAGACATGATCTAAGACCAGTACGACATACAGAACAGGCCTGTTCCTCACAGTCTTGTTTATATATGACCTGCTTATTGACTTACTGAAGTATTACAGTCTATTGTGTAACTAGTAGAACATATTCTCTTACAATACAAGAGGTTGTTCACACAGGACATTCTTGTGTTCGCAAACAGACTGAATGGAACAGAATGCTGGGTCACAAGACGCATTTTTAAAACTTGAACTAATTTTAACTTGACACACCATCTTAAAAAAGCCGAAAAAGAAATTTGTCTGATGCATGTGTATATCTTTGTGCATTATTCAGTAGGTTATTGGATCAAGTACTGAAATGGTGGGTTTTGGGGGGGATTTTGTATTGCACATTAAGACTTCTAGGTCTCTGGAATGCTTATAGAAGTAGTTCTTACACATAATGTTCTGTGAAACACAAGGTCGGGGGTGATGGGCAGTGAGTGGGTGAGAACGCAACCTGATCACTGTGTTTATGTAGTAACTTAGGCTGAATTGGCTTTATGTGTTTATATGGCAGCAATGCTTGAGTGACACAGAACCGTTCTGAAAACATCAGCCTCTTTTGTGTTGGAGGAGTGGAAACCTGGCGCCACCAGAGAAATGACTGACAGACATAAAGGGGAAGAAAGAAGGAATGCTATTCTGTTCCCATTCCATTTTCTGTCTTTGTTATATTTGACATGCTATTTATGAAATTGTGGAGAATACATGAAGTAAAGCAGGTGTTGCATTGAGAAGAAATTATTATTTGTCTAATATGGCACTTGACAGCATAATCAAACTTCAATTTAAAAATTCAATTTAACTTAAACTGGAATTCATTTTTTAGACTTTTTCCAATAAAGTGCATGTTTTGGCATTTCCTACAACAGATTTACATTCATCTAAGGTCAAAAACACTTTATTTTTCTCGTAATATCCATTACAGCATCAGCTCTCACAATGTCTAAAATGGTTCGATCAAGGATTCGGTCTCTCTAAACCCCGCCTTTCCGAGAGCTGCTCTGCTCTGATTGGTTAGAAGCCAAACGCTCATTATCATATCTGAATCTCAGCTCTTGATTCACGAACAGTAAAGATGGTGTCGGTTTTACAGTATCAATCTCTTTAGCAGCAGAAAACAACACGAACCAAACTCTTCCAGTCTCAGATACAACTAGTGTTTGAGGGCGGGGCAAAGAGACGCTGTTCAGCCAATGAAGAGCAGAAGCATGCATTATGCAAATTAGTTACAAACCTACACAGGTTCAGCAGGAAGTGAGACTGAATTACTGACGATTCATTTCAGTTCAGAATCGCTTCTTTCTTTTGAGAGAAAATTTATAATATTTTCAAAAGTATATCATATTTTATATAATAATTTATCTGCACTTTGCAGATCTTTTACATTCACAAACAGCTCTATTACACTCTACATAATAGGGGCAATTGAAAGCACTGGATTAAACACAAAGAAAAGTATTTATTTGTTATGATTGCATTTTTTAAGTGCTCTCGGCCCACAATTCTACAGATTACTGCACTGTTTAGACAACAAACACAGTGAAAGGCGATGCAGGTTTTATCAGTACAGGAGTTGAGGACGTCAGCGTGTCAATCCAGGTTCTCTCCGCTGCATGCAAGAGCTGACGGAAACACTGATTTAATCCATATCTTTCAGCAAACGCATTTCATAATGAATGTACTAGCACAAAAAAAAGGATGTTGTTTTTAAAGCACAGGAAAAATGAAAAGCAAAATCGCACATTTGTCATGTATGTCCAATATATTTTGGAACCAAACACACTGGTTTGCAAACTGAGGGCAGAGATGAATGCCTCTTTCATTTCTTTTGCGTGGTTGTACAGTGTGGATGGACTGAACTGCATGTTTGAGACACAAAAAGCTACAAAACGAGTTCACGAAGCTCTTCATGTTCTGAATTCCAATATGGTGCAAAAGCAAATTAGTGCATAAATAGATTTTAAGTGAACACAAACACTTTATATATAGGAATGAAGAAGAAAACTTGAAAGAACATCTAAGAATAGCCAGTTGTGTGGGTGTAGATGAAAACATCAGACAATAAACAGATCTCTTTCTTACTGAAAATGGCTTTGTATTTGTCTCGAGTCTTTTTTTAGTCAAATGCTGACACTGTTGGTTTTACAGGCTTTCTGCATGTTGTTAGATTTTGTAACATCTCACCAACATTCGACTTGAAGTGTTACTGAGAAATTTAACAGGTTGGGTCAATTCAAGTTTGCTTCCAAAACCTTATGTTTGGACTTCGATGGTTGTGATATGCTGTATAAATTCCAACGTTTCTGAACATTTGATACGGGGTTGAGGCATTAAAACCTCATTTGATTTGCTAATCCTTAAATAACCAGTTCTTATATTTGTTAGGTGTTAAATATTTTCAGCACTGTAATAGTTATAATAGTGTAACAGCTTATTAGTTTAACAAACATACTCTGCTATTGTGGAATGACATAGTCCAAAATGCAGCAGCAATTGATGGATTCACAAAAAACATAATTTTTACTTGCAGCTCATGAAGCCACTTATGAAGTTGGTGGACTGATCTTCATAACTCTATCCTTATAGCTGAAATCCTGGACATCATTCAACAGCATGCATGCTTGAAATATTAATACTGTTATTAATCATTACTCATAATCACTGTGTGTGTGTATTTTTGGAATAAAAATTGGCATAAAACACCGTTTTAAAATGAAAACGATCCTCATCTACACCGGTGTTTTCACAGCGTTTCAGAAACAATTTTCGTCTACACTATACGACCGAAAAACGCATGTCACATGACCATTCGTGCACACTGGGCATACGCGTAGATGTGTTGCTTCTTGCACATGTAGGTGGCTGCAGTATTTAAAAAAAACATACACAAAATGGCTGCTAAAAATGACAACAAAGCCAGCAAAGATTGGAGGTCGGTCTCCATGTTATTGTTTACATGGTCGTCAAGGATACGCAGAGCGAACATAGGCATGCCAACGTTTTCAAAACGCTCCGTTTTGGTCCGTTTATACTGAAACGCAAACCCAAACTGAAACGGGGTTTGCAGCGTTTTCAAAAGTCTCCGTTTTCGAGGTTTGAAAACGATAGACGTAAACCGTATGCGTTTTAAAATGAAAACGCACTAGTGTAAACGGGGCCTTAGAGGTAGGGTTTAGATCTGTCGGCATTCTGCATCCATGCATGCATTTTTCAAAGCGCTTGTCCTCTGTAGGTTCACCGGGTGATGGAGTCTCTCTCGGAGAAACACCCTGAACCCATGACCAGTCAACATACACAAACATACACACATTCACATTTACAGATGATCTAGTGCCTCCAATTCACTCATTCAGCAAGTCTTCGTGGTGCGAGGGAAACCGGAGAACTCACACACATGCACACAGACTTTTCCCTGCCCTGGCATGTCACCATTTTGAAAATAACACCCTCAAATATTTCAAAACACATAATGCTCATGCCTGTGGACTGAGCCGATTCTTGTTTTCACATTCACAAGAGACACACATAACAAAGGCTACAGTCTTTGGCAAGGCTGAAAGCTCATTTAATCCTTTAACAAGCTGTGCTCGAGTCAAACCTGTGTGAAACTACATACTAAACATGTGCTAATGCACACGATGCCTTTGACTGCTGTGACCTGCTCTGCTGCATGTGACCATGAATACAGCTGGATATTAATATACTTAAGATATGATCAAAGTCATGACAACGTGTGTTTTTGCTATACCAATTGCTTAAGGTACTGATTCAAATAAAAACATAAAAATAAAAAATAGGGGGAAAAAATGGTCATGCAACCTCCATTGGATCACTTGAGATTAACTGACTCTTCTCTTTATATATTAATCCAAAATAAAATAATCATGTCGCTCTTCCAGCAAGTCTAGGTGCTTCAGCCAAACAATAAAGTCCATAGAAAAGAGATCTGTGTTCTAGAAATGTCTTACAAAAATGCATCTATTTAATAACAGCCAGATAAATTCAGATATTTCTGTCTTCTTCATTCAGGAGTCAGGACTTACCACTAAATGAATCAAACTTCGTATTTATCAGCGTGATCAGTAATGACTTTAAAAAATAGATTTAAATGTGTGTGCCAGATTAGGTCTGATGGACAGCTTTCTTTTTGTTTTTTCACCAACTTTTGCTGCCTTAAATTTTTAAGTACAATCAGCTTGGTTGTACAAGTCATTCCAACTTAAATTATATTAAACTTACTTTAAAAAAATCAAGTTAAATCTAGTATAACTTTAAAAAACTTATTAAATATCTTAAATTATTTTGATAAGTTAAAGTAATCCACATTACACTCAAAATCCCCCTAAATCAACTTAAAAAAACTTAAGTTTAGTTAGTACTTTAAATTTTTAAGTATAAACAAACTGGCTGTATAAGTCATTTCAACTAATGTTATAGCCTATAGTTGAATAATGTATAAAAAAAAGTAAATTTATTTTGATGTGTTAAAAGTAATAGAAAACCACTCTTTTTTCCCCATTTTTGCTTTGATTGGTTTAACCACACCGTATTTGTGTCATGGCACACAACAAATGTACAGAAACCTTCATCAGCACAGGATTAAAATTAAAAAAAATATTGGTTGAAATATTGAAAAATTAGTTTTATAATACCAATGGACAAATGGTAATTACTCAATTAAAAATGACCAACTTCACAATTTTTGGAACACTTGAAACACAATTACCCAGAAAAAAGTGTGAAAACGACAGACATTCTGGCATAAAAAATAGTGTTATCAAAAGTATGGCTACTTCGGTACCAAGTAGGTACTCAAATTTTAAAAATGTGACAATACCAGTATTTCCCCCAAGAATTTTGAGCGGATTCTGAAACACGTCTAATTGGCCGTTGTGTTCACACAATCAATAGATACGTCTGTGATTGGCTACACTGATCAACACTTGCAGGCGTCTATCAGCAGATCCATCTATCAGCGGATATTCACCTGCTTTCAGACGATCCCATCTATATCTGTGTAAGCTCTCGGTGAAGAGCATCAAAGATGTCTATTTACAACATGTTTCTGAAGATCATTGTAGCCTGTATCTGTCGATCCCGTGAACACAGCGACCAACCAACGGTGTTTAAGTTAGTCAGAATCCTCTCAACAGCGCTCAAAATGCTAAGGGGAAATGCTGGTATTGTCATTATTTTTTAAATTTCAGTAGTTTTGAAGTCAGTGCTTTTGAAAAAACAAATTAAAAGACATTTTTTTCTACCTAAAATTACATGTCTTTTTGACAAAATGTCCTGATCGAATATGGATTGACTATATCAGTGAAAATAAACCATGGTATCAGTTGATCAGTTGATCAGAAGAACAACTTTGCTTAAACCTTAACTAGCACCTCCTGCACACATGGACCAACACATGTCCTGTTGGGATGAAGGTAGTCTGGTAAAACAGGAGCTGTCTTTCTTAGAAGCAAGTTGTTAAACTTGGATTGCCCCGTTCATTCAACTGCATGCATACAAAGCTTTCTTCTTTATAGTCCCTCATAAACTGACCCTTTTTATTTAGCCTTTTCAGGATGAAGCTGAGTCAACATTTGGCCACCCCCTGCCCAGCCACCTTCAAGTTTATCACACCAACCGAAAGATTAAAAAACCAGAACATCCCGCCATGAACTTCATCCTGACAAAGCATTGCAATTTTTAAAAAACTTTGCTGAATTGCGGGTCAAAGAGTATGATGAAGAATCTCCATGCATCCATGTTAGTTCAGCTGTGTTAGCAAACCAAATCACTTTGCATTTAGTAACAAAGCTGAGAACAACTTGCCCTCGAAGGGTTCGCTGATGTGAAGATCTACAGCCGTAACCAACAATCAAAAGAAGAAACTAAACTCGCGTCTAATGTATCAAGTGAAGCACGCAGACACTAGAACTAACAACGATTTAAAAACTGAGACAGCAGTCGGTCTGCAACAACAGATCCTAAGGGTAATGAACTAGCAAAAGCGAACAAGTTCAAGTTTAGATGGAGAGGTACGACTCTGAGACCTCAGCTGTTGCTCATCTGGTTCAAAAGGGGTGAGAAGAGACATCAGACCATTGTAAAAGGATTCATTGTGGGGTGGGCCTTGTTGTGGGGTGCAATGTTCTCTCAAGCAGTCAGTCTGGCTATAAAATGGCATTACAGCATAGGGGCAAATTCCAGCAGGGGCATGTGAAATCCACTCAGGCGCACATAGAATAAGACAGACACATTTGCATGGGCTGTGATTCATTTGTCTAAATACAGCTCTCGTTTCTGTACTTTCCTTTCTAGTTCCATGAGTATGCTAGAGTTATTTTTCACTGAAATCTGCAATGAATTCCAAATGACTGGACAAAGACGGAGATAATAGGAAGGGTACTGAATATTTTTCATCCACCAAGATAATTACAACTGTGTACAATTCATTACGAACAGTCATTCAGGATGAATCAATGGAGTGAAGAACTTGTTGTGAATCAGTGAAGTCTGAATCTTTTTAACAGTTCTTATGAATGTGCTTAATAAGTTGGATCTCATTATGCGGCATTTAAATATCATTATAAACATGTAGCATTTCCATATTGAACGATGGACTTTCTAGAGTTCATAAAGAGGCAAAAGAAAAATCCTTCTCTTCTGGTCTCTGTGTGTCCCAATGGGCTCCCTAATCCTTTAATTGAGTTCATTGTATTCATAATTGAATAATTAAAGACATCCAAGGTCAAAATAGAGTGACGCTGAGCACACACACACACACACACACACACACACATTAAACACACATTAAAACTGTTTGCCTTACACTTTACACTTTACATTATATGCATTGTTTTAATGCATTAATCATATTTTTTTAACGCTCTTTATAAGGTATTGTATAATAACATAGTTGTAACCACAGTTATAACACAATTGTCCTATTGCTTTTCTATTCACTGTTGCACCTTTAGAAAGTGTAAAGCATTAAAACACGTGACAAACAACCAATTTCAGATGCAACAAGGAATCTGCAAAGATTATGCTGCATTTTAACTTTGGTTACAATTATTTATGAAAATATATAATAGCTCACAATGTACATTATGAATACCTATTGGTACCTATTTTATTATCATAGACCATAAATGTATTATGCTTTCTTCAGGATACTGATATAATATTTTACATTTCATAGTTCTATCACCTTTTTCTGTGTAAAATTAAAGGTCATAATGTGTTTGAACATACTGGGCCTGTATTTATATATTTCAACCAAATATGAGCATGAAACATTTAGCAACAGTACTGTCTGATATGTGCACTCCACTATTCATTTCATCACAACAACTGCATAAATACATAATAATTATAAGCATCAATCACAATGTCAGTATTCGTAAATCTACCGATTTAAAGTAGTAATATTATTCGAAAGCATCAGCATTTTATCATCATCACTACATGTGTTCTGCAACTAGACAAAACGCCTGGCCTTTAGAAAGTTAACAAAAGCAGCATTTAAGTCAGTTAGCACATGACAAGATGCTGAGCACATACTACACTCACTCAGACTCTGTGAATACAAATGCAAATGCTTAGAAGCACTCACAGAATCGATGTGGCTAAAGGCTGATAAGAACACATGCAGCTGGAGTGAGAGTCTCTTCACACTTACACTGCAGGCTAGTGTTGTTGCTCCATGAGAAGGGCTCTAGCGCAGGGAAGAAAGAGCTCGCTTTCCTGAGCATGCATGAACTCTGAGCGCTCACGTCAAAGAGGGGTCTCGCCCCGACCCCGAGAGCCTCTACACAGTCAAACATGACGTCCAGCCTTCAACAAGAACTCAAATGCTGTCCCAGATGTCCCGAGTCTCAAGCTGTCTGTACACAGCAGACGATGACCACCACCGACAGCAGCAGCAGCAGCAGCGCTGTGGAGTCTGGAGCTCTGCAGTCAGTCTGGCACTACCGCCAAAGCAATCAATTACAATAGAAAGTCTCAAGGACTTGAGACTTCTGTTTCAGGTGTAGCTGTCACTCCAGCCAACTGGCTCTCTCTTAGTAACTCAAACTCTTCTGTAGCTGCTCTTCGCTGAGTCAAACAGCTCCTGCGCAGGTCTGCGGTGATTATCACCTTATGCTTCTTTTCCTCCGTTGAGTTCATGAGCTTTGTCAAACTGTCAAGACTCTTAAGTGTCAGCTAACATACTGGGTCTCGACAACCTGCGCTGCTTCACTCGCCGCAGCTAGCTCAGCCCACAACAGAGGGAGAGGGGGAGGAATTACAGAGGGAGGGAAGGAGGCGGGTGCTTTTGTGGTTGGCTGAAAGACGAAAACTTTCCCTTCCATTTTCTGCTAGAGCAATCTGTCAGTCTGCATCATATTTTATACCTTTGCAAATGAAAACAAACAACACGACCTCCTCTCACTCCCTCCATCTATCAATCTTCTCCAGCTCTTCCTCTGAAGAATATCGACTTCGTTTTCTCTAGAGACGCACTCTTTCACACGGAAGTGTTGATAGTATGAAGCAGAGAATTGAACAATGCCACTTCTATTCCTGAATTTGAATTTAATTTGAATTGAAGACAGCAAATTTGATGCAGAATTGTGATTCTAGTTTGAATACAAGAATGTAGAGTTCAAATTAAATTCAATTTAACTGGAATTTTTACGTTTGTCAAATAATTTTGAATAAAGTTTTCAAAGCCTGATTTAAAGTAAAGTCCAAAAATCATCATCATGCAGAACATTTAAAGCAAAAGACAAAATAAAGAGTAAATATTCAAGATTTCCTTGCATTTCCAGGTCTCTAATATAAGTAAATGTAAGATATTTGTGACATACTAAGTTCTCGTTCACATTTGCGCGCTCAAAGTCGTTATTTCAAATGTAGGGCCATTTACGTATCGCTTGTAAAAACACGTGGAAAGTGCGGCTTTTTCCTTCTTTCCAAAGCTCTTGCGCTCCCTCGGCATCTGACGTTGCTGTGCAACCATGAACTGCACTCTCCACGATGACAAGAGCCCTTGCTTTAGCTTTACTACTAGATATATTTATGGAGATGAGATATAGCAACCACTCTGTACAGCTATGATCAGCTGTTCGGCTGAGCTTTCGATGTTTTATTACGGAAAGGCCGAAGCTGATTTGTTGGTTCTTGTCACATGACCTGCAATGCGCTTGCGGCGTTCTGAAAAGTTGAGAATTTTTCATCTTGCTACGCATGGAAAACGCACCGCATGTGCATCGCAACCGCGTCGCTTCCATTATGAGCGCGCATACATTTGAAATTTTGAGCGCACAAAAGATGCAATATGTGAAGACATGTTGAAATTCATGTTCATTTTTCAGGTCAGTGTTTCACTCACATCGTTCACTCAAGTATTCTAATAATATAATTTGTAATGAAATTTTTTGTATTAAACTAAAAAGTCCCGGACCTTTGAACCAATCATTTTAAATGATTTTAACTCTTTCCCCGCATTGACAGAATTTTCCGGCAATCCATGTTTTCAGTGTAATATGGTAGGTGGTGCTATTACACATCTTCTGTAAGAGTAGAGAATCACCTGATCAAAACACAGGGGAAAAAAAGAAGCAGAAACAAGCAATAGAAGCATTGCTTATGCATGTTGTAGTCTTTGACAAAACAAACAAACAAAAAAAACTCAATTTTCTCAGCTTTTTGTTCAAAATGCTGCTTTTTTTAATTTTTTACAAAACTTACCTGAAAGTGTTGATAAAATAGAATGCATGAAGCTAGAATAAATATTTTTGTTGTGCTTGTTGTTTAAAAGCAGGCTGTTCTTTCTTTTGATATATAGCATGTTCAGGTACACAGCAAAATATTCGATGGGATTTTGTGAAAATGATCAAAAACACTGGCGGTTACTGGCAAGGTAATTGTCGGAAAATGAATAGAAATTACTAAAACTTCATCACTGTTCATATGTCTTGGAAAAACATTTAAATAATTAGTTCACTTTAAAATGAAAATTACCCCAAGTTTTACTCACCCTAGGTATATATGACTTTCTTCTTTCTGATGTACACAATCAGAGCTATATTAATAAACATCCTGACGCATCTAATCTTTATAATGGCAGTGAACTGATACCAATGATTATAAAGAAAGTGCATCCATCCATTATAAACGCACTCCACATGGCTCCGGGGGGTTAATAAACGCCTTCTGAAGTGATTCATTTGTGTAAGAAAAATATCCATATCTAACAAGTTATAAAGTAAAATATCGAGCTTCCATCAGACTGCCTTCCGTGACCAACGGAGGAAGATAGTGTAACACGTCTCACAGTTCAAAAAGCTTCCCTATTCAACTTACAAAAAAAGCTCAGCTGACGCGATGAGCAGTGTGGAGTACATTTATGATGGATGATAGATAGGTGCAATTTTTCCTGTTCACTGCCATTATGAAGCTTAGAAGCATCAGGATGTTTATTAATATAACTCTGATTGTGTTCATTAGAACCAAGAAAGTCATATACACCTAGGATGGGTTGAGGGTGAGTAAAGCTTGGGGTAATTTTTATTTTAATGTGAACTAATCCTTTAATGTTATCTTAATCTTAAATTTTGTCCACTTCAAAAACTTGATTTCTAAACTAATAAACTATGCACAAAGATTTTATATATAAATATACAGGTCTCAATATAGGGATACAGAGATAAATGATGTGCTGTGATAGCACTTCAGTGCTGCTTATCAATTAGTTTTAACTTTTCAAAAATCATTAAGGTAATTGTTTTGTCTTTGGTATTTAAAGATCACATTCCTGCCTCTCTTACTGTTCACTTCCTGTCCTTTCTCAATAACAGTGCATTAATAAAAGTGGCAATAAAAGGTCAAAATGAAATCCAGTTCCATTTTGGTTTGACCGCGAAGGTTTCTGGATCAACAGTGTGACTATTTGAAGCCTGTCGCCACCTTAAGGCGACTCATAGCCTGGCAGAAGCCCTTCAACCCCGTCTTTCTGTGATGTTTTGACTGGCAGTCCCATCATCGCCCCGACCCTCACCTCTCCTCAACGGGTTCACTTTTCTGTTCCCAACTACATCATCTTTACTTTTCTCTCATTTCATCAAGTGAACCACAGCTTAATGCTGTCCAGATCTGTGGTAACTCTTCCAAACAGTCGCTACTGAAATATGCCGAAATCTACGTCAACTGTCCCTGTTGACTCTGTATTGCATTTCTTTATTCTTCCAAACTTGTCTTGACCCAGCCAAAGTCTCCATCCAATGTTCTTACTTTGACATGTTTTTCATGGTAGTGTGCATTATTCAGAGCACATCCAAACACATTTGACTCCACATATTTACAGACTGTTTCATAACTGCATCAGTGAGGAAACTGTGAGTTAACGATGACTGAGATGTTTTTATGTTTTTGCTCCAGACATTGCAGTTTGTTATTTTCCTGAGTAAAACAACATGTAATCTATTTATATTATGACAAATTGTAAGTCTTTTAAAATAAGTGATTTTCCCTATTTGTTGCATATCTGCAGTTTGTTCGCAGCATAGCACTTTGAATCAAATTTAATCGCTGACTCATGAGTCTCATTATAATCGCATTTCCTCCAGCGGCGTGTGAGAGAAGCGGAGCGGCATGAAATTTACACAAACCCACAGCCTATATGATCCCCCTCTCCCTCTGCTTTTCCCTTTTCCTCCCCTCATTCAAGAGGACTGAACTCTGAAAGCCAGCCCCAGTGGGGTGCTAACTTTCCCCCAAAACTTCTGCCCACCCTCCTTCTCTCTCTCTCTCTCTCTCTCTCTCTCCCTCTCTCTATCATTCACTCACTGTCTCTGGTGCCTGGCTCTTTATGCCTGCCTCACTCTTGTTTATTTCCCCCAATTTTTCTAACACTCAGTTGGTTAGAATTTATTTCGACGGCCCAGTTTAGGCGTTCTCCTAACTCAGTAAATACATGTCAACATACAAGTTTTACATGACAACAATGTACTAAAAACGGAAAAGTAGTGCGTTTTTGAAAAGTCTGCCTCCAACGTTGTCAAAAAAAATCCCCCTTTGCACAGATTTGCAGAAAACGCAGTATTCTGCTGCCTGACCAGTAGTTGGCGATGTCACTTTATAAAGAAACACTATGCGCTTACCCACATACACATTCTTCTGCTGAGCGGCGAATACAAACAATCAAGATGGTGAAAGCATAGAGCAAGAGAAGCGTAAAGGGTAAAGAGTCCAAAATTTCACACATTAAAAAATAAATACGACCTCACGTTGTGTCAATCACTTTTACTCACTACCTCTGAAAATTTTGTCCGTCATAAAAAAAAAAACTCGGATCAGGTTAAATTTTCTGCGTTTTTTACGTCCATGAGAGAACGGACGTTTTGTGGATATCTGGGATGGATTCCCTTGGAAACGGTCATTTGGTGGGTTTTCGGGGGGTGTGGGGGGTTTTTCGCCAGGGGGAAATGGTCACCAGTGCCCAGTGTCGCCCCCTATGTGTGTCCATAGACCCCCATATCCGGGGGAATCGCAGGAAAGGTCATCGGGAAAGGGGTAATCCTAAAGTGTCCAATAGGCCACTATATTTATTACAGTTTGGGATCCCATTTCACACAACGATCCGTCCGAGTAATAACTTGTCCAATGGCAGCCGATTAACATGGGCAATATCCCACGAACCCCCGAAATTGACTTCCTCTGAAAATTTTGTCCGTCATTAAAAAAAAAAAAAAAACTCGGATCAGGTTAAATTTTCTGTGTTTTTTACGTCCATGTTTTGTCACCGTACAAACGATTGCCAAAATCCAGAATGGCGTCTGACAAGTTTATCCACTTTGTGCAGTACAAAGCACTATATGGCAAACAAAGTGCGGAATATATATTGGTGGTCTTCGTTTTAATATGTGGCTCCAGTATCACTAACAAAGCATCAAACTGAGCCTCTGAAATCCTAAAGTAAACTTTGAATTGACCCACCCCCCTTAGTTACTGTTGCTACGTCTCTCATGCCACACTTCATGCTCCAATGCAGTGAAAAATATATTGCGGAGCAAAGAGGACATTGACAACGTGCCAACAGACAAAACAGAGGAGGTAACTTTTACTATGAACTCTTAGCTTTCAAATTTGGTCTTTTTTTAAAAGAAATTCAAACAACATCTACTGTTTTGTGCCTACTTAATGTGTCAAACAGATTGCGCCTCAGTTCAAGCGACACATAAACCAATCATCTCGTCCACTTTTTAAGACCAATGATATTGGACCCACTCACTTTTACCGTCTCTTATTCAGCATTTGTCAGGTATGTGTGGAGAAAACCAGGCACTGCTCATCACCTGTCCAGTACAGTCCCAACAGTGAAGCATGGTGGTGGCAGCATCATGCTGTGGGGGTGTTTTTCAGCTTCAGGGACAGGACGACTGGTTGCAATCGAGGGAAAGATGAATGCGGCCAAGTACAGGGATATCCTGGACGAAAACCTTCTCCAGAGTGCTCAGGACCTCAGACTGGGCCAAAGGTTTACCTTCCAACAAGACAATGACCCTAAGCACACAGCTAAAATAACGAAGAAGTGGCTTCGTGACTGTTCTTGAATGGCCCAGCCAGAGCCCTGACTTAAACCCAATTGAGCATCTCTGGAGAGACCTAAAAATGGCTGTCCACCAACGTTTACCATCCAAACGTTCCAAACGCGCCTCAGTTCAAGCGACACATAAACCAATCATCTCGTCCACTTTTTAAGACCAATGATATTGGACCCACTCACTTTTACCGTCTCTTATTCAGCATTTGTCTGTTCACTTTTCAGAGCGCATCAGTCAAACCCATTCCACTCAGGGCCAAACCTACCATTGAGGTTGTGAAATAAATGCCTAATATTAACTCTACTTTGGTGCTGATATGGATATATTGCACAAAGCCAAGATTACCGGCCTTCTCATCTGAGCTGTCAGCGGTCAAACACCGCTCATTAATGTCAAAATATTTGAAACGACCAATCAAATCAAAGTAGATGGGCTTTATGTTCACAGAAGCTGCAGAATGACGATCATGAATTCCAGCGCGACGCTTTGGTCATTTTGTGCAAGATAATTTCAACATTTTCTCAGCTGTTTTACAATAGAAACGTTAAACGACCAACAGAAATGTTTAGGAATGCAAACTAATAAACTTTTGTTTAATTTCACAATTTTTAGTTGAAATAGGCTACGTGATTCATTGTAATTCATAACTGTCAATGTGACGAGATGAGAAATATCAACGAAGCCGCTGAGCATAATATAAATATAAATGTGTATGCGATTGCGCACTCTGAAACAAGCCTAACACGGATGAGAAACAGTTACACTTACACTATGCTGTTATAACGCCAACAGTAAGGTGACCAGACTTCCTGTTTTTCTGGGACAGTCGCGCATTTCAGTTCTATATTTAGTGTCCCGACCTATTAAGAAAAAAAAATCATGTTTTGTCTTGTATTTCATCTTTCCTAAAAATTTATCACGCAAGAACAGCCAAATCAAAGGTAGTCAAGCTCATCGTAGTCGCAATTTTTTTATCGATATATATATATATATATATATATATATATATATATATATATATATATATATATATATATATATATATATGTATGTATAGCATCCACCCCAGAAAAAAAGTTCAATTCCACTTATGTTAATCTACTAACTGTCCTGTTTGGTTTGTTTGTTGGAAAAAATGGCGGATTTGGCATTGGTCAGATCACCTGTCAATCAAACTCCCAGTGAAGGGTGAATTGCTCAGAATAATCCCGCAGCTCCTTGATAATGAGGTGGAACTCTCCTTCCTATCCATGCAATCTAAGGATTGGATGGACCCAATATTTCCTGCTTCTTTTTCTCTTTTTAAGAAGAGAGAGGACAAAAAAAATGATCTTTGCTTGTATTGTTTTGCTATTTTTTTTGCAAAGGATTAATTGATACACATTGCACTCAGTGTGCAAGGTTTCTGTGCATGACGAATTTTTAGGATGATGAATACGAAAAAACGCATACAACGTGTTGGACTCCGTTTGCAAAGACCTTTAGAGTCAGTTGATTTGGATCAAAATGTCAATAAATCAAGGTCAACACAACAGCCTCTTAAACGTCTACAAAAAGTCTCAGTTATGCATATACTGCAGAGATGGTTGTTCTTCTGGAAGGTTCTCCTCTCTCCACAGAGAAATGCTGGATCTCTGTCAGAGTGACCATCAAGTTCTTGGTCACCTCCCTGACTAAGGCCCTTCTTCCCCAATCGCTCAGTTTGGCCGGCCCGCTCTAGGAAGAGTCCTGGTGGTTCCAAACTTCTTCCATTTATGGATGATGGAGGTCATTGTGCTCACTGGGACCTTCAATGCAGCAGAAATTTTTCCGTACCCTTCCCCAGTTCTGTGCCTCCATACAATACTGTCTCAGAGGTCTACAGACAATTCATTGGTCTTCATGGCTTGGATTGTGCTCTGACATGCACTGTTAATTGTGGGAGCTTGTATAGACAGATGTGTGCCTTTCCAAATCATGTCCAATCAACTGAATTTACCACAGGTGGACTCCAATCAAGTTGTAGAAACATCTCAAGGATGATCAGTGGAAACAGGAAGGACCTAAGCTCAATTTTGAGTGTCATGGCAAAGGCTGTGAATATTTACAGTGGGTATGAAAAGTATTCAGACCCCCTTAAATTTTTCACTCTTTGTTATATTGTGGCCATTTGCTAAAATCATTTAAGTTCATTTTTTTCCTCATTAATGTACACACAGCACCCCATATTGACAGAAAAACACAGAATTCTTGACATTTTTGCAGATTTATTAAAAAAGAAAAACTGAAATATCACATGTTCCTAAGTATTCAGACCCTTTGCTGTGACACTCATATATTTAACTCAGGTGCTGTCCATTTCTTCTGATCATCCTTGAGATGGTTCTACACCTTCATTTGAGTCCAGTTGTGTTTGATTATACTGATTGGACTTGATTAGGAAAGCCACACACCTGTGTATATAAGACCTTACAGCTCGCAGTGCATGTCAGAGCAAAAGAGAATCATGAGGTCAAAGGAGCTGCCTGAAGAGCTCAGACACAGAATTGTGGCAAGGCACAGATATGGCCAAGGTTACAAAAATATATCTGCTGCACTTAAGGTTCCTAAGAGCACAGTGGCCTCCATAATCCTTAAATGGAAGACGTTTGGGATGACCAGAACCCTTCCTAGAGCTGGCCGTCTGGCCAAACTGAGCTATCGGGGGAGAAGAGCCTTGGTGAGAGAAGTAAAGAAGAACCCAAAGAGCTCTGGCCGAGCTCCAGAGATGCAGTTGGGAGATGGGAGAAAGTTGTAGAAAGTCAACCATCACTGCAGCCCTCCACCAGTCAGGGCTTTATGGCAGAGTGGCCCGACGGAAGCCTCTCCTCAGTGCAAGACACAAGAAAGCCCCCATGGAGTTTGCTAAAAGACACCTGAAGGACTCCAAGATGGTGAGAAATAAGATTCTCTGGTCTAATGAGACCAAGATAGAACTTTTTAGCCTTAATTCTAAGTGGTATGTGTGGAGAAAACCAGGCACTGCTCATCACCTGTCCAGTACAGTCCCAACAGTGAAGCATGGTGGTGGCAGCATCATGCTGTGGGGGTGTTTTTCAGCTTCAGGGACAGGACAACTGGTTGCAATCGAGGGAAATATGAATGCGGCCAAGTACAGGGATATCCTGGACGAAAACCTTCTCCAGAGTGCTCAGGACCTCAGACTGGGCCAAAGGTTTACCTTCCAACAAGACAATGACCCTAAGCACACAGCTAAAATAATGAAGGAGTGGCTTCGTGACTGTTCTTGAATGGCCCGACCAGAGCCCTGACTTAAACCCAATTGAGCATCTCTGGAGAGACCTAAAAATGGCTATCCACCAACGTTTACCATCCAACCTGACAGAACTGGAGAGGATCTGCAAGGAGGAATGGCAGAGGATCCCCAAATCCAGGTATGAAAAACTTGTTGCAACTTTCCCAAAAAGACTCATGACTGTATTAGATCAAAAGGTGCTTCTACTAAATACTGAGCAAAGGGTCTGAATACCATGCGATATTTCAGTTTTTCTTTTTAATAAATCTGCAAATATGTCAAGAATTCTGTTTTTTTCTGTCAATATGGGGTGCTTTGTGTACATTAATGAGGGAAAAAAATAACTTAAATGATTTTAGCAAATGGCTGAAATATAACAAAGAGTGAAAAATTGAAGGGGGTCTGAATACTTTCCGTACCCACTGTATGTACATGTGATTTTTTCGTTTTATATTTTTAGTAAATTTGCAAAGATTTCAAGCAAACTTCGTTCATGTTGTCATTACGGGGTATTTTTTGTAGAATTTTGAGGAAGCGCTGTGAATACTTTCCGGATGCACTGTACATGTGTTACTGTCAGGGTTTCATTCATTACAGTTACAGTATTTATTAATCATAACATTAATCTAATATTAACATTAACTGAGATGAAAAAATGCTCATGTTAACGTAGTTAACTGATGTTAACAAACGGAACCTTTTTCTTCTGGCACTAAAAACACTCCATTCCACTTAAGAGAAATAAAAAACATTTTTATCAAACTTTTATTTGTTTCATTAAAATGCAGCAGAGAAACACTACATTGAACAAAAGAACAGATGTAAAACTTTTACATTCTACACATTTTTGTTTTGTCAGTATCTGTTCATTTAGTCTAAATACATTTTACATACATTATGGCAATGCAAAGAGATTCAAACAAAAAAGCTTAAAACATTGTTTCTGAATGCTTCAGCCAAAATACATTACAAAATACTTGTGTTTTTCCTGGTTTTTTTGTACCAAAAATTGTTTGCATAATGCATTTTTCACTAAAGCTGTGCAAACTTTTAGTTTAAAGCTAAACTCATGCTTTTCTTTCCCCTGCGTTCCCATTTTGTAGACATCTGTTAATCCGCACATACGTTACCCCCTATTTCACCCCATACCTTTGCTCTCTCTGCCTCAACATTTTCACCTGTCTTTCAACACGTCCCCCTCCCTCTCTTGCTTTTCTCATTCTCTTGTTCTCCCTCTCTGTTTCTCTCTCTCTCTCTCTCACACACACACACACACACACACACTCCACAGTGACACACAGCAGGGAGCAGCACTGCACAGTCTCAGCCAGTTCTGTTCTCTCCACACCTTGAGGCAATTACACCCCCCTTCAAACACACACACACACACACTTGCAGGCCAAGGCTTGAGGACTACAGAAAGGAAGGGGGAATGCAGACAGGAAAAGGTGCCCCATTCTGTCTCTTTCTCTCTGTCTCTTTCTCAGACCCTCCTGCTTTTCATCTATCTGCCAATCATTCCTGTCCATCTGTGCCTCTGCTTCTTTTGTATCTTTTTTTTTTTGTATATTGTCTCTGTCTTTCTCCATTGGTGTCAGTGGCTCATCTACAGGCTTTTTACTGCCGAGCACTGGCGTCATGGGATGCCCAGACAGACCGAACAAAACCTACTCTGTTCAAACGGCTCGCTCTTCTTCCAGCGAGGAACATAAACCTGGCCCTCATAGTTTGTGGTTGGAGCTACGCAGCATTTGGGTTTGGATTTCTGACTGCATGTGTGCTGGATTTGCTTGTATTGGAATGTGTGGTTCCTTGGGGTCTGTAGTGTGCGTGTGTGTGTGTGTGTGTGTGTGTGTGTATTGTGTGCTGGTCATGAATTGTAATCTGACCCTCAAGGGGAAAATAGTCTTTCCTGCATTACAGGGCACTTATGTACACACACAAACATTTGCAAATGTGCAATTAACTACATTTGCATTACATTAAAAATATCACAAAGCTGTCATATTATTTCAGAAGATTTACAAGACATAAAAAAGTAATGATAATTACACAATATGCTAATTGTGTTGTAACACTTTTGCTGCTATTGAGGTGTGATACAGGCAAGGTTAGGACAGGTTTGGTGGTGTGGGTGAAAGGGTCATTATAGATGTAATTATTACAGATGTAATTAAATGCGGTTGTTTTTTTTTAAATAGGCCTAAAAATACAATGTAAACACATTTGTTTACACAAAAAGTGCATTGTATCAAATGATTAATTTAAATGTTATTACATAGTTATGACATAGTAGATAAAAACACCAGTTACACATTATTTTAAGGTGATATTATTACAGTGTAAAAACATATAAGTTCTGTGTAATATTAATTAAAACTGCAGTCTGTAAGTTTTGCCGCTTTGTCGCCATCTCTGTTTGAAACCAGGAATTGCATTTGCATGAATTTTTTTGTGGAATTATCATCTTTCTTTCTTAATTTCAGACTAAATCTGGGGTATTAGCAGTGACTTGACGAATCTCGAGTTAATTTTCCGGCTCATTTTCCGACCTGCGTCTGCAGAGAATGATTCTAGACAGGTGTTATTTGTGCATACACCAGCAGGTGGCTCACGAGAGTCATGACTGGTAACAGAAATAACTTTAAATGAAACCTTTGTAATCCTGATAGTATTCCCAATTGTTTTGTTTTTTTTACAAAATGTAACTGTATTCTGATTACTTTGTTTTTTGACGTAACTGTAACGAATTACAGTTACCAATTTTTTGTATCCTTATTATTTAACGCCATTACATGTTTTCCGTTACTCTCTAACCCTGGTTGTGCATTGGCAGGCTCCTCAGCCCGGAATAATCTAATGTTTGCTGTCAGTCACAACATCGTTGTAGATACTGTACTTCAGAATCACAGATTATAATCTTGGAAGTATGACCAAAATAAGATTTTACACTGGAGAAAGTCATCTGAACAAGTAAGTAACAAATTTGCCACTTTTGTTCTGACTAACTGATAAAAAAAAAAGCATTACAATAAATCGCATTGCCAATGGTGATTAAATCTAACGATCGCTTAGCTCGGATCACATCAAACTGTGCAAATATTATTATTGTAATACTTTGTTCTCAAATTGTTGCATTGCATGACTGTGTACAGGTAAGTATACGTACTTTAAAATAAAATGCAACTGATTTTTTATTTTTTTTTAACTACATGACCTTACTATACGGTTAAAGTTAGGACTGGGGTTTGGTTTGGTCTAGGATTAGTTACTTGTAATGATGCAGAATTTACTGTTATTACTACAGTAAGTACATGTAACGTGTGTAACTGTCCCCTTAGAATAAAGTGTCACATATAAAGTGGAACGCCAAATTATTTTCAGTGTCAGGTCATGTTTTTTCATATGACCAGGAAAAGAGCAGCGTAAACATTCTGCTAAGCATTTCTTTTTGTGTTCCACGCAAGAAACATCAAAGGATGTTGGAATTTTCATTTTTGGGTGAACTATTCCTGTAACTGAACAAACAGAAAGATTCATGCGCAGCTTGACAAACGCTACTGGCATAAACGCGCTCGACTCGCTCCTGTTTTAATGTCAGTAAGTCATGCCAGCTAACTTGTGATGGGACGGTTTCCCTGGAGCATGTGCAAATGCCGGCTGATCTCTATCACTACCCACTCTCTCTGTCTGTCTCTGTTCCTTACTTCCTTTAAAGTTGAACAAATTAAGTAGATAATCCCATTTAATTTTGCAATCTTCATTTTATTCAAATGAATTTACTAGAATCCTCCATCATTCAAACACTCAATCACTACTTCTAATTTGTTTCTCTGTCCGTCTCTCTCTCTCTCTCTCACACACACACACACACACACCACTGGTGGTTTAAAGAATTGGGCCAAACCCCAGAAATTCCACTCCAATTCTATATAAATAAATAACGAGGCACAATGTGGAGTTTGTGCTTTCACAGCCTCAGTCCTGCAGTAACCTCTGCATTTGGCCATCCTCTGCCTCGCTTTTAAAAGAATAATTTGCCATTTGTTTCAAATTCTACCTCTTTTTTCATCAAACATTCTGCATTTCTAAAACCAGAAGCTCCACCAGATTCCCAACATTGTGTGTGTGTGTGTACATTATGGGGGACAAAATGTCCCCACAATGATGGCAATATCCAAAGTCTTTGTCTTTATGGACCAATCCATTTGTTGGTCCTCATGAGGAAAGCAGCTTATAAAACATACTAAGTGATGTTTTTTTATATATATAATATAAAGTTTGTACAGTATAAATATGTCTATGGAAATCTGTGTGTGCTGTTTGATAGATTGTGCACACGGTACTATTAAATGAGAATGGGAAATTATACACTTCAATGTGATTAATAAGTATTCCATATTTCCCGCTGCGTTCAATAATATTTGTTAAAGAGAGAAAAAAACCTTCATAATCACACATAATGAAAGAAGTCAACTAATGATGTCATTAAACTAATATACCAAATGTGTCCTGTGGGGGCAGTAGAGCTACAGAAGAGTGACTGGTTTTATCAAAGTCCCTTTCAAGGAAAGTCTGTTCACTCGGCAGCCATATTTGCCATGCCTCCGGCAACTATTTCAGGCATCCAAGACAAAATCCTATCTTGAATGGCAGAATCCTGAAATATTAAAAACTGCTTGCCAAACTCACAATTAAATAACATATTACAAATCAGCAACAAAATCTGACACGAACTGTTTCATAAATGTTGTTTCAAATGCTCAAATAGCATTAAAATAATAGCCTATTTTACAGGCTGGAGCAGCCGATGCGCATGTAAGTGTGTATCTCAGACTGTTTCTATAGCAACTGGAGCTGCAGTGATGCTCTGACTTTGCCAATCATCGATTGGCTCTTTTATTTAGAAGGCAGGACTTATCCCGCCATATTGTGCTTTGCACTTCTTCCCATTCATATGAGTGTGCCGTATTTGTATATCCGCAGTCTTTGGTATAATGTAGTAATTTCATATTTAAGATGATATATTTTGCATTGGTGCAAATGCAATATTTAAAATATTAAATGTTATATTTACATATTTTTTATATTCTATATTTTACAAGAACAAGGTAATAACTGATATCTCAAACTTCGACTAAAGTTTTAGCTGTACAGTTTTCAGGTGCAGACTAAAAGCGTGCAAACTGCACTAGGTTTTATTCAACATTTTAGGACGTTAAATCTGAAGCTAATAAAAAAGTAAAGTGGTCTTTTATGTACAGTTAATAGAGTTGCTGTCAGTATGAGGCTGATTAATGTTTGAGCGTTGAAGTCATGAGCTGGAAGAGGGTAGTTGAGTATTCCTTAAGCAAAAACACTTCAACAGCTTCTGTGCCAACATTGTAGAAATGACAGAAAACATTTGGGAGACCAAACCTCCGACCTCAGAGAATCTGATGAATCTGCATGTGAATTCATTAAGATAAAACTGTACTTGCATACTAAGCAGGATGCTTATGTTACCAAATTACTTTTAATATGTCTATAAATATTTCTTAAAGGATTCATTCACTTCAGAATTCAAATTTCCTGATAATTTACTCACCCCTTTCTTCAGTCGAAAACAAATGAAGGTTTTTGAGGAAAACATTCCAGGATCTTCATATAGTGGACGTCACTGGGGTTCAACGGGTTGAAGGTCCAAATGTCAGTTTCAGTGCTGCTTCAAAGGGCTCTACATGATCCCAGACGAGGAATAAGAGTCTTATCTAGGGAAACTATCGGACAAAAAAGAAAAATGTATGTACTTTTTAACCACAAATGCTTGTCTTGCACTGCTCTGTGATGCTCCAAGCATTACATAATCAGGTTGGAAAGGTCACGCGTGAGACGTTGGCGGCGTAAAACTCATCTCATTTTCTCCTCCAACTTCAAAATCGTCCTTTTTTTGTAAAGGCTGTTTGACTCAGTCTTTACACATTCACTTTGTAAACTCTAGATCGTACTTCCGTCTACGTCACGTGTGACCTTTCCAACATGATTGCGTAATGCGTGAAACATCACAAAGCAGTGCAAGACGAGCATTTGTGGTTAAAAATTATGTGATGTTTATTTTTTGTAGAAAATGTCTGATGGATTCTCTAGATAAGACTCTTATTCCTCGTCTGGGATCATGTAGAGCCCTTTGAAGCAGCACTGAAACAGACATTTGGACCTTCAGCCCGTTGAACCCCAGTGAAGTCCACTATATGGAGAAAAATCCTGGAATGTCTTCTTCACAAACCTCCATTTCTTTTCAACTGCAGAAAGAAAGACATAAACATCTTGGATGACATGGAGGTGAGTAAATTATCAGAAAATTTGAATTCTGAAGTGAACAAAATCCTTTAATATTTATACAGTATGTATACCATTCACTATACGCAAATTTTCTGTGATTTAATTTTCTTTATATTATTACATGCAATATTACACACTATTTCTGAAAAGTAGTTCTAAGCTACTATTTCATTTTGAAAAACCTATAATGAAACATCAATAACTTTTCATAATCTCCAAATAACCATACAAGAGCAACTCCAGAACAGCATGCATATTATAATATGGTTAAATTATGGTTATGTTGTAAATAATATTTGCTAAAGCTAAGATGCTGCGAAGACACACTGAACAAACTTTAGGCCTGAAACACACTCTACTCAAATACTCAAGGCTTTTATAGGCAACTTGGATTTTTGTTAAGACTTTAAAAGCTATTTCTACCTGATTTAACCCATAAAAATCAGTTTTGTTTGTATAAATTTATGTGTGATGATTAAAACTAGTTAACTTAGATGTTACCATTTTAGGTCACCATTTTTCAGTATACTGGGGTTTCTTACAGCCACAGAAATTTTATATACAACGTACCGCAACGGGTTGGATCATTATTTGCATTGCATACGTTCATAAGTCTCTGGGCTTATTTTGGGGAAGGCTTTAAACCTCTCTCTCGAGTACGATGCAAACAATCAACTGATCACCCGTCTAGCCCATCTGTCTCTCTCTGTCTGTCTTTCTGCATGTTCCCTCTCTGAAAGAAGAAAGGATAGATTGAGGGATGGGTAGATGTTATCTCTTATTAAATGGAGCTAATGGAGCGTCTGTGTATGAAGGCACCACATAATGAGATCACACAGGGTTGTTACAGCACGGCTACATTACATTTGCTACTTTTTGCCTCTAATGAAAACACAATATGAAAGCAGTATTCCAGGTATAATACGTCAAACATCCCGTGACCTCTATGTGACTTCCTGTGTGTTTTTGTTGTGTATTCTTTTCATGTAATCTTTGTTCAGTTTGATGGAGTTGTTTCATACTCTTTCACTCTTTTCTGGCTATAAATGGACATTTGTGTCTATTGAAAGGATTTGAGTGTGTGTGTGTGTGCGTGTGTGTGTGAGTGTGTGTGAACAGGTATGCCCTACGTTATGGGGACCAAATATCCCCACAGGTATAGTAATACTAGTAAATTTTGATCTTGTGGGGACATTTTTTGGGTCCCCATGAGGAAACAAGCTTATAAATCATACAGAATTATCTTTTTTGAAAATCTAAAATAGCAGAACATGTTCTGTGATGGGTAGGTTTAGGGGTAGGGGTAGTGTAAGGGGACAGAATATACAGTTTGTACAGTATAAAAACCATTACGCCTATGGAATGTCCCCATAAAACATGAAAACACAATGTGTGTGTGTGTGTGTGCGTGTGCGTATGTGTGTCGGCAGGATTATTCTAGGAGGTGGTGACAGTTTGATACAGGGGATGAGCATGTCTGAACACGACCAACATCGGCAACAAACCCTGAATCATACCAGCTAACAGAAACTGAATTCAAATCACACTTTACTGGAAGAATCTTATATTTTAGCCTCATATATTTTGCTCTTCCCTATACCAAAGTCATATTCATATACTTTAAGTCAAAAGTTTGGAATAATTAAGATTTTTAATGTTTTTGAAAGAAGTCTCTTTTGGCTACATTTCTTTGATCAAAAATACAGTAAAAATATTGAAATATTATTCCAATGTAAAATATCAGTTCTCTATGTAAATATATAGTACAGTGTGATTTATTTCTGTGATCAAAGCTGAATTTTCAGCATCATTACTGCAGTCTTTAGTGTCACATGATCCTTCAGAAATCATTCTGATATGCTGATTTGCTGCTCAATACAATTTTCTTTTTATAATTATCAATGCAAACTTTGCAAGTACAGCAATGTATACACAGTTTTTGCTGCTTAATATTTTTGTAGAAACCATGATAGACTACCATTCAAAAGTTTAGAGTGCTTTAAAGAAAGAAGGACTTTTATTATTACCTAACCAACAAAGATACATTAAATTCAAAAGTGATCAAAAGTGACAGTAAAGATATAATGTTAGAAAAGATTTCTATTTCAAATAAACTCAATTCGTTTGAACTTTATATTCACAGAAAAATCCCTTATTACTGTTTCCACAAAAATAATAAGCAGCAAAAACTGTTATCAACATGATAATAATAATAATAATAAAAGTAATTATGAATAATTGAGCACCAAATCAGCATATTAGAATCATTTCTGAAGGATCATGTAACACTGAAGACTATGACATGCGAAAACAATATCACCACAAGAAAAGAAGAAATAGATTTTTTTGGTACTGCATGTGTGACGTTATTATGGGGTTATTCTGAAAGCTACTTACACAGAGCTGCCATTTCTTTGGGAAGGTCCGCCCCAAATCGCCCAAAGAGGCTGCCATTGGCTAGAAGATCAAAGGGGGAGTGGTTTCGCATTGAACTGAAGGCAAAGGGGTAGAACCCTGTCATATGACTCACAGGCCTCTCCCTATTGGTTGCCATTTTGATGATGGCCCTCCTCCAGCGTCAAAAGATGGTCCAGTGGTCTCCTACCGCTATACTTTGGCACTTTTTATAAAAGGAATTCTCTCTCTAAACTCTATGAGCTAATCGTAAATCCATTATAAACTTTTGTTGGTTTGTGTAGCGCTGATTTGGAGGGAAGATGAACTCGGCAAGCGATCCAAAATTGATGCACAAAAATAAAGTCCAACAGGTGCCTGTAGAAAAACACAAGAGGAGAAAAGGTGTTTAAAACATACTCATTAATACCTGTATTTTTTTTGTAAGCATGATCATCTAGTAAATTGACCACAAAGCACTATTTGAACAGTTCAGTACAAATACTTTCTCATAAAATTCCTGAGGTTCAAACATTAGACAGAAGACTTGTACATTACTGGACATATAAAGCAGAATCATGCAGATTCTAAACTGTCTATATCTGACAGATCTGAGATCAGTGGTTTGTGGATGGTGATGCAGAGTCTTCTGTTGCTCTCCTCTACGTCAGAGGGGAAACATAGAAATTTGTCCAAAAAATATGCCATCTACTGGTGTTGTAGTACTCAAGACTGGTCTTTAGACCATTTTTTGAAGGTCTTGGTCTCAGACTAAAAGGACACAGGATTTTCAACTACAGGGAAAATTGCGTTTGCATGGTCTGATTTCTTTGTTAACATCATTAATTTGATTGGATGTAAAACTTCCTGCTTCTAATGTAATCAATAACTTATTTTTAATTTCATTTATTTTGTTACTGTTACTGGGTCAGAAATCAACAAGGGTTTGTGTCAAAAATGTCACCAAAATGAATACAAATGCCCACAAAATTCAAGATATGATTGCAAAAAAGTACCTGTATAAGATCTTGATATTTATATTATAACATATGATATAATTAAGCAATATGACAAGTAAAAGGGCTGTTTTCACAAATATGAGCACTATTGCAAACGTGATATTGATTTTATGCAAATGTCCAATAAAAAAAATCTATTTTTAAAACATTAATCTCCACATGATTTATGCATCAATTCAGATGCAGCGTCTGTTCCACCTCTGCAGTGTAAAGATGAATTTAGTTGTTCGTGATTTCAATTGATTGGTAACAGCCCTATATAGTGTCTTATTATTCTAATTGTAATTATTGATTAAAAATAAGACATTTCCCAGTCAGTAAATGTGGATCTTTCAGATGAATTTGAGGAGAGCTAGTCTGGTCTTGGTCTCAAGTTTAAGTGGTCTTGACTACAACACTACCATCTACAGCTGTTCATAAATTTTTGCTCACGCTTTACTCATGCTTTATTCATGTACTGGTGTGTATTGTATAGGATGTTGCAGCCTGAATGCCAAAAAGAAAAAAATCTAATCTGACCGTTCAGATTGAAAGACAGTTCCAAGAATCTGAAATTGCAATCTGATTTCAGACCACATATGAATGTGGTTTGGGTTTGTAAAAGTCAGATTTCGTGTGGTTTTCTGCTGACTGTAAACAACTAAATGGATTTGAGCCGGATAAGCCCTTAAAAATTATTTCTGTCTGCGTGAGCAAAGACTTTTTTACGAATTATTTTTGTCATTTCAATGATAAAAAAAGTAGAGAAATGGCAGGGTTGGGTTTAAAAATGCAGGCCGAGCCTGAACCCTCTTTTCTGGCCTTTAGCACCATCCCTGCATCCGAATATGCATACTTCCACTTACAATAGGGAAAAAACAGTATGTGAGTTGAGTTGTATGTCCGAATTCCCAGTATTCATGAAACAGTAGTACTACTTCTAGTGAGATTCTGAAGTGTAAATCTGATGGACTCTTTACTTTCCCATGAGGTCATAGAAGAGGATTTGTGAATGACAGTGAAGCAACGCAACTGACACTGATTGGTCATGTGACAACAAGGCGAATTCATACTGCACACATTAATACTAGATAGAACATATATATTTTTTAATGCTGGTGAAGTAGGGCTGCACGGACACATAGTTTTAGCATGTCAAGTATAGGGATAGTGTATCCGTAATCCGTACAGGCCCCCGGAAGGCATGTGATTTGCAAATTAATTGCAAAGTTTACCAACATATTTGTTTATTTACATTATTAAGCCCTGTCAGTTTAAACATCAAACGCAAGAAGATTGGAACTCGTGCACTGTTTTCTGTACACACAGAAGACAGCATGTGAACACCGAATTCAGTTCTCTTTCTCTTCTTTTTGAGCTTGAACGGACACGTGCATGCAAAATTAAGTCAAATTGCACTTATAAACGTAGTCACTTATTTGTTGTAAACAAGTGAGAAAGAAAACAGACACGTATCATTAAACTGGACTCGCGCATTAGTCTTAAAGTGACAGCAGCCTAATTTACCCACAGCTGTTTGTGTCACCAATGTTAATCAAACAACAAGAGAGAAAGAGAAAATCACTTTTGTCACTTTAACAAAGAGAAATTGTATTAATTATATAACTTATATTTAATATATAAAGTGAAGACTATGCAGTGTTATTTTACATTTGATTTTGAAATACAGATTTACCTGAAAAACATAAAGCATTTGTTATTTCATCTGTATCTCTGTTCTACTGTATTTATTTATGCTCAGTGTTGGGGAAAGTTACTTTTAAAAGTAATGCATTACAATATCCCTAAAAAAGTAACTAATTACATTACATAGTGACTTTTTATGAAAAGAAATGTGTTACATTAGTTTTTTCTCACCTGGACTGGGTGTTTCTTCTTTGTTTTTAACAACAACAAAAAAAAGTTATATTTTTGGCAAATGTTTTTCGGCCATTTCACACATGCATATTTACACCTGTACAGTAGAGGGCGCAGTTCAAACCTTTCGGCTGTGTCGCCACTCTGGATTAAAGAAGAACAGGATGCAGGAGGAGGAATTTCAACACTCTTATTTCTAAATCTAATATAAAGTAATTTTGCTTATTAGTACGATTGAAAGAGATCATAGAAGGTCAGTAGCAAAGACATTTGGCTAATAAAGTGCAATTAAAAACAAATTAAAAATGTAATTATTACAGGTTGGCGTAAAATTTTGAGATTGCATTTCATTGTTTATTTTCATTTTGAGGAATACTGAATGTTTTTGTGCCAGTGAGTATTACAACAACCATCATATTCACACAGCGCACACAACACCTCTTTATTTCTCTTAACATGGAGAGTATGAAAAAGTGAATGTATGTGAAATAAATGTGAAAAAGTATAACTTCGATAATTTGTTGTAAATTGAACAGGTAATGCATTACTTTACTAGTCACTTGAAAAAGTAATCTGATTACGAAACTCAAATTACTTGTACTTTTTACCGCAACACTGCTTATGCTTGTAATTTGTTTATTATTTTCTATGCAGAATCACTACCCTACAAATTCACCCTGATCATCCTTCAATCATACATTTTTTGCATAGCAAGTTTAAAACCTAAATAAGTGGTTTAAAACCACTTATTAATATTTCGTAGGTAGCGCATGGCTTAAATGGAGCTAACTGCTGAGCCAATTAGAACAAATCACTTGTGCCATGACATAAATTATAAATTATATGTAAACCACTGCGTTTCATTAATTAAGTTTTGGATTTTGAATGACTAATTTTGTCAGATAAGAAATTTTACCTTCAAGAGATTTTAAGACAAAGAGCACAATCAAACAGACATGACGCCATTTTGTTTTAGTGAGAAACACTGTGAAAGAAAGTAAAAGCCAACAAACAGATGAAATGAGGGGGAGAAATAGAGTGAGTCTCTTGTTGGGGCATTCATTTGAACAGCCTCCAAGCCATGAAGTGATTCCAGGCAATGCCATATGATTTAAATCAGAGACACAGCTCAATAAAGCTGCCTCTGTTCTACTGCCACATGCCCAGGGTGGAGGGCACCCGGCGCTCACCGACCCCTCCTTCTGCCTCCATCAGGACTTGATGGAAAGTTCCAGAGCACAAACCATAAATGGTGAGGCCGACTTTCCATATCTTCATACAGATTACAAACACAAATTTTCATAACTCACATACATGGCTGTAATGGATTGCATTTTTAAAGAGTCACGTTTACAGGCAAAGGACTAGCTGTTTTGCATAGAATAATACTTGTTATAGTAAGGAGTTTCCATATTGATTTTAATTTAAAAGTACATTACCTTGTACCTTTTTGCATTTTCAGATTTAGATTAAGACACAAGTTCACTCCTTTCAATCTACTTCTGTGTAGACTATTCTCTCTCAGTCTGTGTCTGTCTCTCTCTTTTAATTGCAGTCTGTTGCTCTGTGTTCATTTTGGAGCAGAGCTGCAGTAAACTGTTCCACATGTGAGGCCTGGGCTGAATGGTCATGTTTCAGAAAGCATCGACACTCCGTGCTGCTCTGATCATACACACACAAACACAGAAATACACCTCGCTGGCCCATGTACGGTACTGACTGGCATATATGACCTGTTTATGATCTATTAAAGGCCCAAATTCCCCAAAACTGAATTCCTTATGTCTTCCCCATCCCTCCCTCTTTGACTCGCTGTCCTCTGAAAATCCCCCTGCTTGACATGTTTTCGTCTTCAGCGGTTTCTTCATCTCATTCAAGATGACAGTTTTCAAGATGTTTTCAACAAAGCGACGAGAAGAACAATCATAAAATACCAGAACAGGATGAAAGAAAACAATGAGGATGTGTTTTCAAAAAGAGTGAAAAAATGCACGGTTGGACAAAGAAAGAAAGAAGTTAAGAGAGAGCATTGAATGGAAAACTGTATAAAGTATATAGAAAATGCAACGGAATCATGATTAAGAACTAAAAAGTGATTGAAATGAGAATGTAAGAGTAAACAAAAGTGGAAAAAGCAAAGGCAGGAATGAAACATTCCTCTCTTGTGCAGTAGTTGCTCATTAATTAGATGCACATTGGGCATAAGGAGAAGTCTAATGTGTGTGTGTGTGTGTGTGTGTGTGTAAGTGAGGCCTTGCAGCATATAAAATGCAAAGGGTTTATTTCCACCAGTAAAATAACGAGCAGCTATGCAGAAGAACTGCCTATACGGGTTAATGACTTGTAAGCGAAATGTACCAGCATTCACCCAGAGACTACCATACATTACATTTGTTATACCGTAACCGGACCTAACGCTTACGAAAAACTTTGTAGCATTTTTTAATTAGACATTATTTAATCTATTATGCAATTTTATGCATACATGTTTGTTTCTATATTATGGTAGGTCTTTTGTTGATCCCAATCCTATCCGGACAGCCGAATCCCTGACAATAAACAAGAAGAGGCTGAAAACTGAAAGCTCATCTCTGCATCCTCCTGACAACAACAACAACAATAATTCTATGCTTTCACTGTTTCTTTTGTCCTTCCCTGTTCTTGTACTGGGGTGTGTTTCCCATACAACACCATAATTGAGGCATAACATTGCATCTGAGGATTAACTAATTTAATCTAGTTTAATCTAGCTCTAGTTATTTTGCTTTATTTCCAGATTCAATCATAGGCTCATTCTGATGTACTAGAGCACATACGCACTCTTGACAAACTATATGACCTAAAAGATATTTAAATATATTAGGAAATAAAACATGTAGATTGTACTTAATATCAGCTTGCTTATTTTGCTTGAGATAAGGATTTATTGAGTCCACATGACATGCAAACAAGAAACTCTGCTTCTAACCACAGACTGAGAGCGGTCGTTCCAACCATGCAACTTTTCGATGCTGTTGGCGAATGTTCATTGAAAGTATGGTTTCAGGAAACACAGATTCATTAAAACGTACTGATAATGATGGAACTCGCAACCGTAGTTTGTTAACGATGCTTTTGGGAAACGCATCTCTGGACAACGTTTCAAACTTTGCATTGCTAGCACTTCTCGTGATATTTTTTCATAAGATGAACTGCTTGTTGTATTCCTCATGTATAAGTCACTTTGGATAAAAGCATCTGCAAATGAATAAATGTAAATATATATAATTATATTTGTTATATCATAACCGTAGCCAACCCTAAACCCATTTCAATCATGACAAATCTCTGAATAGTTTTAGCATGTTATTGAATATGCCAATGTTAATATATTTTGTCCTGGTGGACTAGATGTGCTACGCTGCTGCAGAGCAATTTCTAATGCCAATAGATACACAGACACATTGCTTTGAGTGTGTAAGATATGCTGCTGCTGCATAAATAGACATACATAATACCCATAGCAGATCTAGGCAGGTGGAGCTGGAGGAGGTGGAGGGATTCAGAGCAACTCTGACGGTGCATTTGGCGTTAACACTTCTCATTTACTTTAAATCGGTGACGTCATGCATTGCCGAACTGAATTGTGGGTTCCGTTGCATCACTTCAGCGGCAGAAGTTGAAAACTTCTCAACTTTTCAAGCACCAACGCAGGCGTTAGTCAGTGTTAGTCATGCAAATACCCTACCACAGACGCTAGCCAATTGCATTCACGCAACACTAATGTGATTGGCTGTTATCACTATGACGGTCACATAAAAATCACACATTTACATTTAAATGTTGCGCAAACTATCTCATTGGCTGCAGGATCAATGGAAGAGAGTGCTGTTCATTCATTCCTCCCACCTACATTTCCTGCCCGTACCAAGACTCGAACCCGTGACCTTCAGCTTACAAGTCCGACTCTTTTTAACCATTAGGTCACGCTAACCATAAGTGCTGCCTAGATAATGATGTGATTACTTGCAGATTGCATGTGAAGACCTATCAGTTTGAGTTTCATGATTTACAAAGCATTGTTTTGCCGCTTTATTAAGCCATTTTCTACACACATACACTTATAAGCTATTAAGGTCCATTACACATGCTTAGCTTTTAGTTTCTATGTTCTTTTCATCCAACCCATGTCCCAAGCCTCCAGATGGACACATGCTGCAGGACTGCAGGGTCTGTCTCTTCTGCGGCCCTCGGCAGGGTGCACACCTTTACACTGTCAACAAAAGCGCCTGTGTGCCCTGCCTCAATGCTGCCTTCATGGAACGGCCGCCTGGCAGGGTTTGCCTGGTCTGAGTCTGCTCTCATTTACCAGCGTGAACTGAGTATAAAGAGAGGGTGTAATGAGGTAATGCCCACAAACTTTCTGTGATGCAATATTGGGAACTATTTATCTTGTGTGGGTAATGAAAAAGACAGATCAATTCTGAAGGTCTGGACAAAACTGAAAATGATTCAAAATAATCTACAGAACTTTTACTGTCAATTCATCCTTCATAAAAATGGTTTCAATTCATGTTTAACATTAGGAAAATGAGATATCTGCCTCAGTTTTATAAGTAAAGTTACTTCAAAGGTCCTTTGCAGCACCACAAAGTTGCGTGAACTAGATTCAAGACACTCTTTTTGGCCAACGGTTTAGTCAACAGCTTGCAAAAATTATTGGTTATTTTTCTTTGGGTCCATGAAGAACCAAACATTTCCTTTGCACAAAATGTTCTTTAGATTATTAAAATGTAACCCATCATGAATCATGTCAAAATGAGTCTGAATGTGCAATGGGCAATTTTCGAGCTACAGGCAAAACTGTCTGTCAATTTTGGTCGAATTTGAGGTTTTCACAAAAAGTTCATAAACCCTCATCTAACAATTCCAATGCTCCAAATAGCAATTAAACATCTGAAAGTATCTTTATTTGGACATTTTATGAGAGGAGTACCTTTCCTTTGAACATAAAAATTCATCTTTTTCTCTGCTCGCTTCTGGACGACTCGCACATCCTCTTAGCACAAGTTTAGAATTGTTGTAAAGTGCAGCATTCCAACTTTGTGAATATCATAGCGAATTCTCGATGACATGATTCTGAACCAATGAAATGCGGTTTTCACACTCAAGCTGATGTAAACAAAATGATCTCGATATACACATATACAATGAATTACACTATTTCAAAAATCTGTCTTGGCAGGTTTTTACGCAAACATCATCTGTTATGTCTTAAGTGAATGTTTGGTTAACTGTTGGGGAAAAACATCTGATGTGTAACATTGTATTAGATCTGTATGACACAGTAGGTCTTGGGCTGCCTGATTCCTTAATGATGATCAAATCAATGAGATTGTAAAATCATGGAAAAAAGATGAATATTTATCTTTTTTTCCTATAGATATGGGTTTTGACTTAGGTTGTGCCAAATTTGGTGTTACTACCAGGGATTTTCAGGTTTGGTTGCTCGTGATTTTGTTTTAAAGCCTTGAGAAAACTTTAACTCAATTTTTCTCAAAATTGCTCAGTCATTTTTTGTCGGATTCCAACAAATCATATATAATTTTTTTTTGTAAAGAATTCTCATTTTTGAACATTTGCTCATTGCGACTCATTTTGCCAGCACAAGTGACAAATGTTCTTCACACTTAGAAAAAAAGGCTTCTTTTACAAACTGTTCACTGAAAGGTTCCAAAATATTTCTTCAATGTCATCACTGTGAAAATCCCCTTTTGGAACCTTTTACTTTTGAGAACGTTCTTTCACTGTTACCAATGATCCCCAACAGCTCAATCAGCCAAATGTATCATCTCATCAACTTGTTCCCCTCTTTATATGAAACTCAAGGGTCACTATAAGATTCGCACTGACAGCAACAAAGCAACAAAAAGTCATTCATGTCCAATAAGAAGCTTACATAATCACAGCCAAGCATGAAGACCTAATAGTGACCACAGGTACAGTGACTGAAATATGAATCATTGAGACCTCCTTCTAATAAAACTATAACTTAAAGTCTTTAATTTTCCATATAACGGCGCTACAGTGGTGCGAATATAAGGTTGTTAGCAGCATCGGTAAAATCCAGCATAGTATTAATCCTTATTTATCCTTCAGGGTTAAAAAATAATGATAATGCAGTCATTTTCTGATAGGTATTCGGGAATCATTTTCAGTTTTGGATTCCTTCCTTTGAGTTTTTTCTGGGCACAAATTAATGTCACAGTAGAATTTAGCCAATATGCCAACATGGACATTTCAGCAAGTACAATCCTGGAACAACATTCCATTCAACCAATCAGATTTGAGGGACAGGTTTACAGTTTACGTCAAGTTCAGGCTTACAATCAGGGTTTGGTGCTTCTACATCAGTGTTATTCACCTATCATTTCCCTCTGATTTTAGGAATAACTTATGGGTCAGGTTTAGGGGTAGGAATATGGTTTGGACTAAACTTTCAGACAGGAATGTTGTTCCAGGGTCAACAAAATATGTTAACCCAGAAACGTGTCTAACAGGCGACAGGCGGCATGATTTCTCCTAATCATTGAAAACCATGAACAAACACTAAAGCTATAATAAACCAGACTACTACTCTTTTTTGCACTTTATGAACTACTACTACTCCTGAAACTTGGCATTTTAGTGTGCAAATATTGTTGGCATGAGAATTGCTTGTGATTTTCATCTGTAAGCCGCTTTGGACAAAAGACTGCTAAATGACCAATTGTAACCGTGATGTATTAGACACAACATGACTTTAGTGTCCAAATAGATAATCCTCTCTTTATTTAAAATCTGAATTGTGCTTTGTGTTTAAAGTATAAAGTCTCCAGGAAGCATACTTTTGTGAATACACCGAACTTTTTGGCAACTTTTTAAAAATGTGATATAAAATACAATGAAATCAAAAATGAAATGACTCTTGAATGCAGACCATAGACCACAGAATGCATAACCCATTTTACAGACTGTTAATTGCTCTGGAATCCTCATAGAATCACCTTAATTTATGACTTTGAGTAGGAACATCCAATTAGCTATAAAAATGGCGTTTTGGATTCGGTCAGACATGTCTAGTGCATAATAAAAGAGCGAGGAGAGAAAATTTTAATAGCTTTGCTGGCCAACAAAATACGTAATTGCCATAGACACATAAACTGCATGTGTTAATTCAACTTCTGTGGAATATTTTCAAAGAAAGGCGATATTATGACATTATAACACACTATATGTAATACCCTGGCATAGACTGGATGAATTCATCAAAGCAACCTTCTAAAACGTACTGTATTCATGACCTGCTCTCTTTGGATTTGAGCAGTGCTGCTTGGGTACAACACTTCAAAAGTCATGTTAAACAAGGACTTTATGTCACTTTGAATGTGGATTTTTTTTACAAAGGTCTACCTCAGCACCTGGTCATGGCCATGTGTGACATACGCTGACATTGCTCCAGGTTCGAGAGAGCTTGTCTTTGATGTGTGCTAATGAATGGAGTTTGGCACCTCCAACAAGAGCCCTGCAGTTCCCCACAGAAACGATGAACAGCCACAAAGGCAAAACACGTCTGGAAAAACATGAACTAAGAGGGAATAATTACGTTGCTGAAATATGAGCCATAAATCAAGGTGCCTTGAGGGAGGTTGTGAACTTCAAACCAAAGGATGTGGTGCATTAAAACACAGACATATTAACTCACATATGCAAGGCAGGGATTTTCACATACATGCCTATGGGCTCACCAAATACAGATGGTCATTATTGTACACAAGCGTGCATGTGTCAAAACTGAGACTCACAGATTTCATAAAAGCGGCATGTTTAAATGCCCATGCATGCAGGTGTGAGACTGGTCATGAATGTTCACTCTATTTTTACACTATATTAGCAGCATGTGTACCCTTTTAGGCTTTAAATTTTACACTTACCGCTCCAAACTTAAAGCAAAAACATACAGATGCTGGTAATGGCTTAAATTTCCACCCTCTAATAAATTGGAACACAAGACTTTCCTCCCTCTAAAATATTTTTATGTGTGCGGTCACTGTTGGTGCACAATAACTTCAATTTATGAATGTCATTTTGTCGTTGGCTGTGTAGTAAAAAGCGGTCAGAATGTGCGTAAATATTCTTAATGGCCTCAGGATTGTATACAGTTAGCAGACACTATAGTACAGAGCTCTTATTATGAGTCCTGGTACAGCGAATGGGGTAAACCACAACATCGTTGACCCAAAAATTCTGAGCACAAGTTTTTCTGTCACCATTTACTCACACTCAAGAAAGAAATCATTGATCATTTTCCACCATTCTTTGCAATAAGAGTCAATGAGTTCCAAATTAATGGGGTTGTTTTGGACCCCATTAAAGGATTAGTTCACTTCAAAATTAAAATTACCTGATAATTTACTCACCCTCGTGTCATCCAAGATGTTTACGTCTTTCTTTCTTCAGTGGAAAAGAAATGAAGGTTTTTGAGGAAAACATTCCAGGATTTTTCCCCATATAGTGGACTTCATTGGGGTTCAACGGGTTAAAGGTCCAAATGTCCATTTCAGTGCTGCTTCAAAGGGCTCTACATGATCCCAGACGAGGAATAAGAGGAACATTTTCTAAAAAAAAATAAACATTATATACTTTTTAACCACAAATGCTTGTCTTGCACTGCTCTGTGATGCTCCACGCATTACGTAATCATGTTGGAAAGGTCACGGGTGACATAGGCGGTACCGATCCAGTGTTTACAAAGCGAATGTGCAAAGACTAATTTAAACGCTTTCACAAAAAAAAGGTAGAACAACGATATCGGACAATTTTGAAGTTGGAGGAGAAAATGAGGCGAAGTTTTTCGCCGTACTGCGGTACTTTCACCTACATCACGCGTGACCTTTCCAACGTGACTTCGTAATGTGTCGCACATCGTAGGGCAAGACGAGCATTTGTGGTTAAAAAGTAAATAATTTTTTTTTTTGAAAAATGACATCGTTTCTAAGATAAGATAAGATGCTTATTCCTCATCTGGGATCATGTAGAGCCCTTTGAAGCAGCACTGAAACTGACATTTGGACCTTCAACCCATTGAACCCCAGTGAAGTCCACTATATGGAGAAAAATCCTCGGATGTTTTCCTCAAAAACCTTCATTTCTTTTCAACTGAAGAAAGAAACATAAACATCTTGGATGGCATGGGGGTGAGTAAATTATCAGGAAATTCTAATTCTTAAGTGAACAAATCCTTTAACTTTCATAGTATTTGCAAAAAGCTGAAATAATCTTCAAAGTATCTCTTTTTTGATGACCCATTTTACTGTCTTCTTCTACATTCACTTTGCTCTTTCAGATCAACTATTATTATGTTTTGTATTTACTTTTTTAAATTTTTTAAAAAGTGTATTACATCACTATACTTATGCGTTATTTCTTGGCATTAAATTACAGAAAACTGGTTAATGCTGCTGCGAGGGTTGTTTCTAATAACGGCTGACGGAGTGACGCCAAATTTGACATCTGTCTCTTTTCTGACCAACATAATCAATCTCTCTAAATATTTTTTCCCTCTTTTTTATAAAGTCTTCAAAACACTATCATGAATTTGTTTCTTTGCAATTAGAGCAAATGGGAACTGAAAAATATGGATTTGTTGTAGTTTCCAATCACCAGAAGTTTACCTAACTATGACGACTTCCACTTCTGATAATGTGGAAATGTGAAAAGGATCCTCTGCGAAGCAACAGTTTGAAGAGGATCTCCCTCAGCAACTTAATTAACTTAGTTAAACCAACATATTTATATAGTACCTATTTCATTTGTAAGTAACTATATTGTCACCTTTGAGTCCGTGCTTGTCAAGAATTCACATCTGCATTTGCGTTCTCACATAAAAAGTATGTCTCTGTCCTCACACTGCTTTATTGACTCTCCAGCTGACGGAGTACCTTCGCAGAACTTTAGCTAACATTCTCCTAAGGTTCTATGAATGTTCTGAACAAACGTTCTTCCAGTAACGTCAATAGAATGTTCATTCAGAGTTATCTGTTCTTTAATAATGTTCTCAAAACATTAGCACAAAAAATGTTATTTATACATCATTCAGAAAACGTTTTAGTTCCATGTTAACATTTCTAGTTCTAGTTCGTCTAACATTTCAGAACTTTTACAAGAGAACATTTAAAAGTAACGTTCCCATAATGTTTGAAGAATTATAAAATGGAATGTTTCCTATGTAAAACATTTAAAAAAACTAAAAAAAAACAGGCAATTTTGAATGTTGAGAAAGCATTTCATAACTTGATGTGAACATTAACAAAATGTGCTTAGAATATATTTTTGTGAACTCTATTCTGATGATCAGATTTCTCACTTTAGTTCAAAGTGTTGTGAAAAATTTCTAGAGGCCTAATTTCAATTTGGAAATGATTTAATCCTAAACCAGGTCTTTTAACGATCATTTTGCATTTATAATGAGTTAAATTGTTGGTGTTATAGCAAGTGCTAACACAGATGACAACTGCTTTGAATATGAACCACACAATGGTGCCGTTATATTGAGCAGATTGTGTTGGTTGACCCAAGGATTGGAAAGGTCACGGCTGCAGTCACCTTTTAGTGCCTGAGGCAACGAGTGTGGGTCAGAGGTCACGTCTAACTGAGATTGTGGCCAGGTACTAACACACACTCAACACATAGTGGGCTAAATTACATCTTTGTCTACTACTCTGTGGATTATGTTTGAGTTAGACGTATTAAGCTTATACTCTTTTACTTAAAAGGTTTAACTGCTTTATGGGAAAAAAAAATAACTACTCAAATTTTCACTCCTGAGAATTGTTTTAAATGTGTTATAATTTTAACTTTTGTATATATATAATATATGTATACAGAAATACATTCACACACATTATATACAAACTTTTATATTAATCGATTTGACAGCACTAATATAAACATAAAATACATATTTCTATAGAAATACTTAATTCTGCTTAAAATAAAGGAGAATGAGGACAGTTTTAATTCGTGTCATCTGTTACGTCTTAACTCGACATATTTCTCTAATAAGCCGGATGTAAACTGTTTTTAAAATTCCAAATGGTTCGAGTCACTTTCTTTGTTCTTTCTGGCATCTCCACCAACTGTTGTATGTTTCCTTTTCTCTATTTCTCACCATCTTTCTCACAAATAATCAATCCAAACGCACTGCGGATGCGGCAGCCGTAACATATTAACACCGGCCGCCAGTACAGCCTGCCAGAGCATATGGAGAACACTTCGACACAACTTCTGCATGAATTATGTATGTCCTGTCCATGAATTATACCAGCTGCAGTGAACTTCACTATTGTATTACCTGCTCAGTTTCCAATATCAGGTGGTACAGGATGTGCTGTGTGAGGAAAAATGGCTTCAGTCTGATAAAAATGTTCATAACTTAAATAATGTTTTCGTTTTATTATTCTAAAAACATAAAATGCTTTCCTCTTAGGATATACTCTAAAAAATAAAGGGCTTTTCCACAGTGATGCCAGTTCTTTGTTCCCCAAGGAACGATTTTAGTCAACAGTTCTCGTGTGGAGGACATTTTACTAATCTAAAGAACTCTTTTCCACTCTAAAGAAACTTTTTTTGTGCATTGAAAAGTTAAAGGTTCTTCATGGAACCATAAATGCCGATGAAGAACCTTTATTTTTAAGAGTTTAGGGTTAGGGTTTGTGCTCAGGGTAATTATATGTGTTCACAGTGTATGTTGACAGACAAGCAGACAGTGAGAAGTATGCGTTCTCTGCCTGAAGGAACTGTCATTCACAAAAGCTGAGAACAATGAGAAACTGAAGGAGGCGTAGTTAAAGTATTTAAACACAGAGTGCTCTCCCGCTGTCTTTCTGTCAATCACACACAAACACTGGAGCAAACCGGAGCAATGCTTCTAAGTGAACTGATAAAGTGCGGCTAGACTTGACCAACAACGCCAGCCTGACGGGTGAGACGAGCAGAGCTCGACACACTGCGCTGACAGATTGACTGATGATCTCTGAAAAACACACACTTATGCTCTAATTATAGTTCCTCACGAACACAATTTAAAAGAAACATTCAGTTTACAAACTATTTCAAGGTGTGTTTATCAGAATAAATCACAATCGTGCTGTCAAACATGATGCATTACTGATGGTGTTATGACGATTGATGTAAATCACAATGTCAAAAAATATTGTTTAGGAAATGTACCAGCACATGCACACAACTAACTGACCCTACAATGTCTATATAAATACCATAATTACTGCAATTATTTTTACTATATTACGAAGTTAAATCTTTCTGTTTATGTGTGGTGGTGGCTAATTCCCGTTTTATTGTAATTATGGCGTTTTGTGGACAATATATCCCAGAAACTGCACTGGAATGTCATTAATATCATGAAATTTTGGTCAATAAAAACATTAACTTAAATATGTAAGTACACTTAAAATCAACAAGTTTGGTGAGCTTAATTTAAGTACAGTCAATGTGAGCACCAAGTTAAGTGAACTTAAATATACAAGTTTTGGGAGACTTGAATATCAATTGAGTCCAATCAACTTATTAGGGTTTTCAGTGAGCCACAGCAACACATGGCATCCACATACCTGATTTTATATGTACGTAAATACAACTGTGGTCACCAAAGGTTTATTTAGTAAAACATTTTGAGTTGTTTTGTTTTTGAGCATATCTGGAGAGTCCCTCGCGCAACTTCTGAGCTAAATAAATGCTGACGAAAACCCACGAAACCCAACATGGTTGAAGTTACGCAGCAGGCCGTGACACGAACAAGTCTGTGAGCTACTTCATGCTTTTGGAGATCATTAAATATGTGTGTGGTACATGATGAGACTTTGTTTAGTCCGCAATCTTGAAAATAAAATGTATCCTAAAAGCAACTTTTCTTCAGATTCTTGAGATTTGTTTTTTTTGTTTTTTTCTGGGAACTTTAGAGCACTAATACATGAACTTAAGAATAAAAAGTGGAACATACAAGGATTTTCAATGAGGCTGCAAAATCTAACTGCCATCGATTCTAATTGCCATCTTTATTTTTAAGAGCCTAGGAGAAAATTTCACTTGCTTTTTCTAAATTTGGGAGACTATCGCAATTGTCTCCTTAAACTTTTTAATAAAAATAAAAATGATACAAACAAGACACATCTTGACATACAGTAAGAGTATAGAGCTATGCGGATAAAAAATAATTGGTCTTGGAAAAATTTAATGGGAATACTTGAGATCCATGACTTTAGATTGCAGACATAGTTATTTTGATAAATCTGAGAACAGATTGAGTCATTTTGTAGGTCTCTTCTCAAAATAACTTTTCCTTTTAAAAACATCTGACATACAAGAGCAAAATCCTCTTTGACCTCCATTAATCTCTTGTTGTCTCGGACAACTAATTGAGATTTAAAAGTGATCTCAGTTCTGATCTGAATGAACAGGTATAGAGTAGCTCTTTACTGACCTCCCTATACAAACGCATGACATATTTCCAGTAAGGAAGCTACAGCAATCCCAACACAAACATTTTATCGCTCACACTATTCAAAACAGCTGATTTTAATATTTCCATTGCATTTGGATAATTACCCTGTTTAAGGTGTTTATGTAACCTTCAACGTTATTGACAAGGTCCAATCTGTTCACATATAATAATAACATATCTATTTATCAAAAAAAAAATAACAACGCTTATCTCTGTGATTGACTCATTTGCTGCTGTTTTGTTTAAAAGGCCATCAAGCAAGGAAAGAAAGAAAAAAATGTTTTCTCATAACAACCACCCAGTAGAATCATACATGAGTCTTTGTGCATCTGAGAAAATAATATTGCGTCACTACAGTCAAATCGAAACACGGCACTCATCAGAAGCCTATTGTTTGTAGTGGATATAGTAAGTGTGTGTAAAGGTTAAGTATCCATTTGACAAAAATAAAAGACACAGCGCTTGCTTTAAAAAGGCACAAATCTCCAGATGACTGATGTATTACTATACGAACACAACCAAACACAATCTCTTCATGTCTTAAGATTTCTTTTCTGACCAGATCTTCTCACTTGCTCAGTGATTCACCATGAAAACAAATCACCTCATGACATCCTCAAACACATGAGTTCAACACTCTTCATAATATTCCTGTCCTAAAATAACGCTTCCATCAGAGCATGTGAATTGTTGTGTTCACTTTTGGGCAGCGAAACCTCTTCAGCAACATGCAAAAACATTTCTTTTGCTCACTAGCCACTGTGGCTCATGATTTTCTAAAGTTACTAGCCACACAGCATTTTTACTGGCCACAATTTTGACATCATTACCAGGGGAAAAACTGCCATAGATATCTTTTATATGCCGTCACATGTAAGACACATTCATTCTGCGATAAATGAGCATTGGAAGTATTTCGAAATCGATATTTTTGACAACACTGCATTGCACATAGTTTGTGTCTTTTTTAAAAGACAACAGCTGGAAAATGAATTATAAATAAAAGTGGTTTGTCGTAGCTGAAATCCACCTGCATTTGGCCGTTTGGTGAGTGTTAATGTCAAACCCTGCATGCAAACAATGTTTGGCATATCAGTGAAGTTCTGAGAACTTCAGTACTCTCATTTCCTAGCAGCAGGTTGAAGCCGTTTCTGTTGATTTCATCTCAGTATGTACTTGATGATCTTGATAAGAAGACGGCCGCCAGCTCACCTCATAGAGATGTCACTTCCAGTTGAGTGGCACTTATGGAAAGAAAAATGACTGACTCAAAAGCGAGCCAAATGCATGAAAACGGTGATTGAAAAAGACATATTTTGCATTCTGCTTCAAAATCTCTAATCTTGTCTTAAGATCAAACTGATCAACAGAAGATTCCAAACTATTACACACAAATCTGTATGCAGGAATTGCCTGTACAAGACACATTTATTCCTGCTCTAACATGTCTTTCTCTTTCACTGTCTCTTTCGCTTTTATGAGCAGAGCTCTACGCTGGGGGGAAACGCTGTGAATTGAAAGGAAACTTTTTAGCTTATTTTATTGTCATCTGTTAAAGATCAGGCTTACCTGATATGGTGTTTCTGGCGGAAGATGAAGGTCTGGAGTGAAGGGTTGAACTGAGCGAACGAGAGCAGCTCTGTTGACTTGTGTAAGTCAGATGTGTCTCTCTGTGTGAATAAAGGAGCCTGTTGCATTCCGCCTTTTCTCTTTCGCTCCCCCCCCATCACTCACTCTACCTCCTCATTCGCTCTCTGGCATTCTTGCCCTCCCTCTTTCAATCAAACTTTCTCTGCCATGCAAGTCTTCTTTACAACAGTTGTTGTCTTGCATACGGTAACGTCTCAGTTTTTCTCTCAATCGCTGTCTTTCCCTCAGAAATCACGATACTCTTTGATTCATAAATACAGCCCTGGTCACGTGGCGCGATACTTCAAATATACAGGGCTTTTTTTAGAAACCACAGAATGCCTTTAGGGATGGAAAATCAGGGCCAGAAAGCTTAAGTTTCCCTCCACTCTATCCGTCTATACGTCTCCCCCTATAGCATCTCTCCACCCCTGCCTTCTTCTGGGTGTCAGTTTCTACATCCCATTATCTTTCCATCTCCTTCCACGTTTCCTTGACAAACTGCTTGCTCTGCTTTTCTCTTCCCCCTAATTATTTTCCCCCGGTAGACTCTCATGCCATCATGGTCTCTTTTGTCTATTGTCCTCCTTCAGACCATTTATTTTCATACATTTCATGTTTACAACGAGACAGCTATTCTATATCCATAAAAATGTAATTATTTCCACACTCACACTTAAAACGTGTCTTCGCAGTGATGCCATAGAAGAACCCATTTTGGTTCCCCAAAGAAACATATACAGTGGGTATGGAAAGTATTCAGACCCCTTAAATTTTTCACTCTTTGTTATATTTCAGCCATTTGCTAAAATAATTTAAGTTCATTCTTTTTTCGTCATTAGTTTACACACAGCACCCCATATTGACAGAAAACCACAGAATTCTTGACATTTTTGCAGATTTATTAAAAAAGAAAAACTGAAATATCACATGGTCCTAAGTATTCAGACCCTTTGCTCAGTATTTAGGAGAAGCACCCTTTTGATCTAATACAGTCATGAGTCTTTTTGGGAAAGATGCAACAAGTTTTCCACACCTGAATTTGGGGATCCTCTGCCATTCCTCCTGGCAGATCCTCTCCAGTTCTGTCAGGTTGGATGGTAAACGTTGGTGGACAGCCATTTTTAGGTCTCTCCAGAGATGCTTAAGTCAGGGCTCTGGCTGGGCCATTCAAGAACAGTCACAAAGTTGTTGTTAAGCCACTCCTTTGTTATTTTAGCTGTGTGCTTAGGTAAACCTTTGGCCCAGTTTGAGGTTCTGGGCACTCTGGAGAAGGTTTTCATCCAGTATATCCCTGTACTTGGCCGCATTCATCTTTCCCTCGATTGTAACCAGTCGTCCTGTCCCTGCAGCTGAAAAACACCCTCACAGCATGATACTGCCACCACCATACTTCACTGTTGGGATTGTATTGGACAGGTGATGAGCAGTGCCTGGTTTTCTCCACACATACCGCTTAGAATTAAGGCCAAAAAGTTCTATCTTGGTCTCATCAGACCTGAGAATCTTATTTCTCACCATCTTGGAGTCCTTCAAGTGTTTTTTTAGCAAACTCCATGCGGGCTTTCATGTGTCTTGCACTGAGGAGAGGCTTCCGTTGGGCCACTCTGCCATAAAGCCCTGACTGGTGGAGGGCTGCAGTGATGGTTGACTTTCTACAACTTTCTCCCATCTCCTGACTGCATCTCTGGAGCTCAGCCACAGTGATCTTTGGGTTCTTCTGTACCTCTCTCACCAAGGCTCTTCTCCCCCGATAGCTCAGTTTGGCGGCCAGCTCTAGGAAGGCTTCTGGTCGTCCCAAACGTCTTCCATTTAAGGATTATGGAGGCCACTGTGCTCTTAGGAACCTTAAGTGCAGCAGAATTTTTTTTTTGTAACCTTGGCAAGATCTGTGCCTTGCCACAATTCTGTGTCTGAGCTCTTCAGGCAGTTCCTTTGACCTCATGATTCTCATTTGCTCTGACATGCACTGTGAGCTGTAAGGTCTTATATAGACAGGTGTGTGGCTTTCCTAATCAAGTCAAATCAGTATAATCAAACACAGCTGGACTCAAATGAAGGTGTAGAACCATCTCAAGGATGATCAGAAGAAATGGACAGCACCTGAGTTAAATATATGAGTGTCACAGCAAAGGGTCTGAATACTTAGGACTATGTGATATTTCAGTTTTTCTTTTTTAATAAATCTGCAAAAAAGTCAAGAATTCTGTGTATTTCTGTCAATATGGGGTGCTGTGTGTACATTAATGGGGAAAAAAATGAACTTAAATGATTTTAGCAAATGGCTGCAATATAACAAAGAGTGAACAATTTAAGGGGGTCTGAAAAATTTCCATACCCACTGTATATATAGTGTGTGTGAAGCACATTTTAAAAATCTAAAGAACCTATAAAAAACCTTTTCTGGAATGGAAAGTTTTCAGGTTTTTCATTGATGCCAATAAAGAAACGTTATCAATAAGAGTGTAGTTTGCCCAAGCTATAAATTCTTTCATGTTTTTGCAAACATATGTGACTTTATTTTTTCTGTGGAAAATTTAAAGAATGTACATATTTTTTCCATTCCAATGAATGGGACAGAGGTCATCAAGCATAAAGGAGTCATAAAAAGACTTGGGTGCAAGTCGTTCGATAGCTTGTAAATGTAAATCATTATAATATACACCTTAGTGCTCTTTGGCTTGTTAATCAGAGCTCGTGCAAAATTACCAATATCTAATTCATGAGCAAATTCTTCTTTTGAATCATATCTTTCAATTAATTAGTTGCTCATTTCAGAGAGTTAAGTTTTGCTCTGTTCCTTACAAAAGTTATTATATGTCTTCATAGGACTTGTAATATAGCACAGTTTTATGTTGCTTTATGGTGCTCTGCATCCTTGTTGAATCTTGAAAGTCTGCTTGGAAAATATGCATGGAAAAGAGACAGCAGAACAATTCTTCAGATTTTCTCTTTAGTGTGCCACAGACTAAATAAAGTCATATGCTTTAGGAATGACATGAAGGAGAATAAAATGTTGCATTTAGATATTTTATAAAAAAATATATATATGGTGTCCTAAACCAGCAATGAATGGTATTAAACATGCAAGCACACATGCACAAACGTTACCCTTACGTCATCATCACTCATACACATGGATCCACAGATGTTTCGTTTTTGTTTGTAATATCAAAAGACTGGCCTTGATTTCAGCTATTCAAGAGACTGACCTTTAATTTCTCAGGAGGAATTGTTATTGATTTCTGGTCTTCAGAATCCTGCTTTAGTTCAAGTTATTTTCATTCAGCATATAGTAGTGTTGTTATGTAAATATATTACAATAAATAAGAAGAAGAAATAAAATAATACAATAAAAAATGGATTTTGTCTAGGGTAGTGGTTCTCAAATCTGGTTGTAGATTTGGTTTCAACATCGCAATCAATTAATCTATCGATTTATTTATTTATGGTAGCTTACTTATAACTCGCATGCAATTACAGTGTTTGCCAGTGTTTTTTATTTATTTATTTTTTTTAAAGGTTGCCAGCCAACGCCAGCATTTTTGATGATTTTCACAAAAATTTCATGGCCTCTAGAATATTTTGTTGTATGAGTATCTGAACATGCAGAGCCTCTGCTTAAAAAATAAATAAACAAATGCAAAACGTTTTATTCTAGCTTCATGCATTCTTTTTTTATCAACACTTGAATGTGGGTAAATTTAATAAAAAAGGAACATTTTGAACAAAAAGCTGAGAAAATCACATTTTTTTGCATAAGCAATGTTTTGTTTAACCTTTGTGCAATACAGATTGTTTTAGTAATCAAATTACTAAGCAACCACTGACAGGACTAACACACAATAGATATCATTTTAAAGCTTGGCTTTTTAATGCATCCAACCATTTTGTTCAATTCTTAACACGTGCCTCTGTCATAACTCCCTATCTACAAAACAATTAATAATCATATTTTTCAAAAATCCTGCCATGATCATCACAAAATAGGAGTCATTTGAAAGCTTAGAGTCTGAACTTTACAATCAAGTACTATTGAGTTATTTGCTGAAAAATCATTTTTAAAAAAAACAGAATTTATGAAATATTTTTTTATGTACTCCAATGTGTCAAAAGCATCATATAGCTTAGATATTCATATGTTATATGTCATTTGAAAGGTATCACGGAGTAAAATACAACAAGCATAACTGTTTTGGGCTTTAAGCAAGTTTTCGTACGTGAAGCTCCGCAAGACTCAAATGTAAATAATAAACCGATGCAGCATTTATGTCACGTAACTTCATGAAACATGCTCCGATTGTGGAAAATTGGACATCATTATTTACAGCAGATTTTGTCACATAATCCAATAAGACGATCCCGAGATATTGCTCACGCAATTGCGACAAATAAAACACCATAGGCGCACAGTTACTAACTATCACGTGGAATTTTCGCTTATAACTTCATAAAACATGCATAGATTGTAGAAACACATCATTACTTACAGTGGATGCTCCCGATTGAAATGAGTCCAAGATCAACATAATCCCATCTGTCGATCACGAGTTACTCCACGTGAAAGAACGATTTTAAAAATGCCCATTAGGGGGTGCCAATGGATAAACAAAACAGGCTACCTTGGTTCCAAATGCTGTAACTTTTGAATTCTTTATGCGATCACCTAAAATTTGATCCAGATACAGCTCACATATAGAGGAACATCACCTAAAAAGAATGATACCCCTACCTTATTTCCTTCATGAGATACTTTTATATATACATATATATATATATATATATATATATATATATATATATATATATATATATATATATAAAGTTTCCTTTCAAACGATACCAACCAAAAGTCTTTACTTTTTTGTATGTCACTCAGAAAAAAAAACCCTCTGAAAATGCCTTCAGGGCTTAAGCAGTTTAAAATTTCAACTTTACAGGGAAAAACAAGAAAATAATGATTCAATGATGCAAACAGAGTTCAGGTAAGACCATCAAAACCATGTGACATTAGGCATGACTCAAGTGTTTTTTGCTAGTTTCAGCCCGACGCTGTTATTTTCACGTCCGTTTAAATAGCAAATGTGCCCATCTGTTCGCCATGGGCATACTGGTCTGAAAAAAAAGGTGTATTCAGGCGCATTGTTGGCGTGTTGCTGTTTTGAGGCAACTGACTTTTTTCTTATTTAAAGCGTGCATTATGTGCCTATAGGCGGGTTCACAACACACAGGGACACGCAGCAGCACACAAACATCCCAGATATTACAAATAAAAGGATTACAATGTAAAATATTATTATTGTGTACATAATGTGAAACTAGCAAAAGTGGATTTTGACATGCTTTTGCGTGCACTTGCACCACGTACTTCAGACCATGTGCTTAGATAGTTAAAATAGGGCCCAACGGCTACATTCACACTGTCAGTCCAAATATTTGTATTGGTGTATCAGATTGGAATCTGATCTAAATGATTGACTGTCCACACACAAATGTTCAGATCTGTGTCCCACGAAGAGACGGGTATTGAGAACTGGTTACATTTTAGAACTGGTTCCAAATTTCCAAAAAACGGTGATTCGATAAGAAACACGCATTTTGATTCAGCTTACTGAGCTTATACGCGTGCACAGAAAGCCTCTCATACTGTACAGTGCATGATACTGAACTGAGTTCTCTTCTGCATCTTTTTGCACTCAAAAGGACAAATACAAACAAAAAAATATGTCAAAATATCTTCATAAACACAATGGGTTATATTTTACGTTAACGTAAACCGTTGGTAAAGAAAACGAATAACAGTGCAGCTCTTAAAGGGACAGCAGCCTAATATTCCTGCTGCTGTCTCTAAATAACGTTAATCAAACAACAAATGACACGGAGAAAGTTTTTGTTCTTGACTGAATAACTTTTGTAAATATATTTTTAATGTAGCCTATATATTATTCATAAAGTATAGTGTTATATTACATTTGATTACAGTTTCTGTACCTGAATACCTGAAAGTCTTAAAACACTTTATTTCAATCGTATCTTTGTTAACCCTTCGCAAACAGTTTGATTGACAGGCGATCTGAACAATCATAACCCAGAGTCCGCCATTTTGTTTGACAAAGCCGTCAGGGGAGTTAGCAGATTAACGTTGCTTGAAACAACATTCCTTCTGATGTTCATTCATGTTTATTTGATGCTATAAATGAACTAGTATGAAGAGATGATCGGTTCACGAGCCGCTTGAAGGATCTACAGTGATCTGTCACAACACATTAAAGAGACACTATATGCTATTTATTGTTTAAACTTCTTTTAAAAGTATGATATATTAAATATGAAACTGTTTCATATGTCTGTCGACGTGTTGTCAGTGTCCTCTTTGCTCCGCAATGTATTTTCCACCGTGAGAACATGATGTGTGGCGTGAGAGCACATGACTTGTTGGACATAGCAACAGTAACACTAAAGGAGCGGGTCTTTGCGAAGGGTCAATTTGCTAATTTAAATTACTAAGTGTTTACTTGTCTATTTAATAATTCTGGAAATGTATATTAGTTAGGCTAGTTGTTTTCGCTATATGTAATTTTTAAACTATAGACAAAAGTTCCTTGAGTGCTTTTTAGCCTGTTGATTTTTCTTCATGATATATTCAACAACAATGAAAAGTTTTGCAAAAAGACTTTTTTTTACCGTATTGGGATCAAAATTAGGTATAGATAAGAATCTGAATTGATAAGCAAAATCGGAATCAACGTTGTAATCGTTAAAATTCATACAATACCCAACCCTAGTCCTTGTGGCGGACTTTCATTTTTCGGAATATCTGCATTGGTTTCTATGGCAATAACACTGAAACACAACAACACACCAAAACACAACAACAACAGCTGCATGGACGGGTCTGCAACAGACAACGTGTATCTGTGGCACTGGATTACTCTATCATACGAGGCAGAAATGTTGGAGGCCTACATATTACGGTCTCGTCTGGTCTCAAAACTCAAAGAAACGTTTAGACCAAGCCGACTAGCAGTATATTGTAATTTTCCGCTCAACCTACACTTCACAACAACACTACCTTCTATTTGTAATGACTTTCAGCATGTTTCCTACTCCAGCGTTTACATGGCGTGAGAAAGTGATTAGCAAAATCTGATTAGAGCGGTTAGACTGAAACGGATTTCCAGAAATGTGATTTGAACAGGATTGCAAACCACATATGAATGTAGCTTGGAGTAGATTTGTAAATATTATATTTCATGTGATATTTTTGCTGTTCACACTTGCTTAATATGATTGGATTCCAAATGCACAAAAATCCGATTTGGACTGACGAGTCTGAAGCAAGGTCTCAGGTTTAATCATATAAACCAAAGGATAATGAAGAGATATATATTGCTTTATATAAAACTCAAAAGTGCTGAAAAGTCTAAAGTGTTTTCGAGTGATGTGAATGCAGTGAAAGCTTGAAAAAGAGAAGGAGAAAATTAGAAAATAAAAGAAAAGAGCAGTGATGAAGAAAGTATCCAGACTGCAGAAACAGCATTTGTTCTTTTCCCCTCAAATTTGCATATTCCGTCAGTCCAAAACATTTAAAAAGGTAGCAATGGTTTGCATGTGCAAATCGCTTATATGGTCGATTAGAGCAGAACAAGGGTAAGGATCAAAGGAAACAGATGTGAGTAACCAATGAAAATGAAATCATTTTTAACTGTGTATGCGGGTGTTCAGCGGTGGTCAGTATTTAAATGGTTGGGCGGCAGATTAAGGTCAGAGGTCAGTCCTGTTAGTGTTTTGCAGGGAAACAAGGAGCAGTGAGCAGTTTTCTTGCCAATGAAAGAGGAAAATATTGTGGAGCTCAAAAGTCGTAAACTGCTAGGGATTGTGTTTTTGTTTGTCAGTTTTTTCAATCTATACATGAGTATTAAATAAATAAGGTATCAATGAGCACTTTTACATCACCATGATTTTAGATTAAAATGCACATGATGTCCATAAAAGTGAACGTATTTGCTGTGACTGAACTTATTTCATGTCTTAAGTTTTATTTTTTAAAAGTACAGTGTTCCATGTTGTCAATATATGATCAATATATGATCTTCAAATCTACATGCATAAAATTTAGAATTGTCCCTTCACAAACAGTTTGATTGACAGGCAATCTGACCAATCATAACCCAGAATCCGCCATTTTGTCCGACAAAGCAGTCAGGGGAGTTAGTAGATTAACATTAGTGAACTTGAACTTGAAAAATTGTGTGTACTCACGTCTTTCCTTGAAACAACATTCCTTCTGATGTTCATTCATGTTTATTTGATGCTATCGGTTTACGAGCCGCTTGAAGGAGCTACAGCGATCTGTCACGACACATTAAAGAGACACTATAAGCTATTTATTGTTTAAACTTCTTTAAAAAATTACGATATATTAAATATGAAACTGTTTCATATGTCTGTCGACTTGTTGTCAGTGTCCTCTTTGCTCCGCGATGTATTTTTCACTTCGTGAGAACATGATGTGTGGCGTGTGAATGCATGGCTTGTCGGACATAGCAACAGTAACTAAAGGGGGCGGGTCTTTGCGAAGGATCAATTAGCAAAACACTATTTAAAATAGTTTTAGAAGGATGTCAAACTCCTATTTTTTTGTCAATAAATTATAATTCTTTTTTCTTTATTTTACATTTTAACATTTTATTTGTTACCCTTTTTGAAAAGCTAAACTATTCTGTTTATTTCTAGGTTTAAAAAAAAACAGACTTTTGGACCGCTGCATATACCTGCTAGTTTGCAAAGTGAATTAATTGGACATGACAGAAGCTTTCCTGCACATATCAGCATTAATAACAAGTATTCTTTAGGCATAACTACGGAATTGAAGAATATATCCGATCTACACAGACCAGTAAAACAGATATATAAGGGTATGTGAGCAACAAAGTAAGGAAAATAACAGAAAAGGAAAGTACGGTTGAGTGAGTTTTTAGAGAACATAAAATGGGGCCCCGTTTGGAAGCGAGCAGAGGAGAAACCGCAGAATGGAGTGAGCCTCAGGCTGAAGGAGGAAAAGAGAAAAGAGAAGTGTGTGTGTGAGAGAGAGACACAGTAGGCTTTAATCAACAGCAAGTTGTCTGTAATGAGATCACTACACAGTCCACAGATTGATGTCATGTGAAGTTCTGTGTGTGTATGTCTGTGTGTGTGTGTGTGTGTGTGTTGGCATATGCATCAACACACCAACAACAACACACAAGCAGACATAGACAAAGACATTAAGCAGAATGTAAACGTGTGTCGTACTCAAACGTCCAAAATCATGCTCAGTCGGGGGCAAACACACAAAGAGCACACTGTGCTGCACTTAAAGGGACCTGGCAAGAACAAGAGGAGAAAATGAGATAGAAATGGAGAGAGAGAGAGAGAGTTTTTAGTTTTGGGTTATAAAGTTAAGCTCACATCCTAACCAATGAAAGAGCACATTCATTGTACAGACGCCCAAATGTGAAGTCATTTATACATTTCCACTGCTATGGAAACACACACAAACCGGTTAATTACTTCATGCGTGTTGACATAAGGCCATGCGCTCACACACAGTCCCATACACTATAAGCGTTAGGGGTGAACGGTGCATGTATTCATACCAAAAATACCAGTATGGGTCTTTCGGTTCGGAACGCATGTGTACCGAACTAATGCAGTTTAACCACTGTATGAATGTAATTTAAAGGGGTTGTTGATGATGATTTCACTTTTTTTAACTTCAGTTAGTGTGTAATGTTGCTGTTTGAGCAGACACCGGTCAAAGTTCAATGCAAAGGGAGATTTTTTTTTTACAGAAATTGCTTTTTAAGAACTACAACAAATGGCTGGTAGAGACTACAACAAGCTTCTTCCTGGGTTAGTGACATCACTTACATAAACCCCGCCCCCTGAGAACACGCAACAAAGGGGGCGGGGTCATGTTGGGCTGCTTTAGAGAAGAGGAAGAGTTGTTGTACTCGAGTGTTGTTGATGCCGTCATTTTACACCAGACTGCTTCACAAACGGGGGTCAATTCAACACTGGATTTGCACAAAAGATGAACATGACGGCACATGCCAGTGATGAGTTGAATCAACTCCACAGCAACTACATACATTTATCCACTAAGACGATCAGAAATATCTAAAAGTTGTAACTTCTTCCTGAGTCTCTCCATCAGTGTCGACTCCGGTTTGAACAATGTAAGGCTGAACACCTTTATTGACAATCCTCATTTTGGCTGCATGAGATTCTCCAGCTTTGTTGTTGTTGTCCAGCTGTTTCTCTTCTGGAAAGAGGGCGGGAGCAGCAGCTCATTTGCATTTAAAGGGACACACATAAATGGCATGCTTTTGCTCACACCCAAATAGGGGCAAGTTTGACAAGCTATATTAAATGATCTATGGGGTATTTTGAGCTGAAACTTCACAGACACATTCTGGAGACACCAGAGACTTTTATTACATCTTGTGAAAGCGGCATTATTGGTCCCCTTTAAAACTATGTTTTTACTCAGCACATAAATTAGGCCTACACCTTACAGTTGTATCCTTATCTGTAAATGTTAGAAATTAATGTGTTTGCATTTTGCATTTAAACTTCACAGACTTCATTGCAGGAGCACGCATACGCACATCAAGCAGACGAAGTGCAGTAGAATAGATAGCACAAATATACATTTTATAAATTTTTTATGATAAAATATTTGGTTACACTTTATTTTGATGGTCCTTTTTACTCATTCTGTTGACTATAAGTAAAGTTGCACTTACACTCTAATGAGCGTTAGTAGAATATTAGATGACTGGTAGGGTTTGGGTTAGAATAAGTTGACATGTAGTTGCAAAGTAACTTTTTTTAATCAGTAGAATGCCTGTTGGGGGACCATCAGATTCTACTAATACTCTAATGAGAGTCAGGTGACACAAAGCAACGTTACTTATAATCAACAGAATGTTCAGAGGGGACCAAAATATGTTCAAATTATGTTTTATTAACAAAATTCTGGAGGAACTCTCCAATACACGCTGAAAGAGATCCAAAGCCTTATCTAGGTACTAGAAAATTTCGAGTGAGCGTGGTCCACCAGCTAGAAATGGAAATGTATGCTGGTCCAGGTGAGTCTTTTCAGCACGCAGCCAGCTAGCAACACCCTAGCAACGTGCAAATAAACCACTCTGATCAAGTAACCACAAAGCAACTCTCTAGCAACCACCTGCTACAGTGTGGCGTCATATGGTTGAGTTTTTACGTGCACACTACTCACATTTTCTTCATAAAAAGTAAATCTATATATGCTATATAATCTACTACAGTTTACAGTTCAGCATAGATAATTATATGTACGTTTAACTACATGTGTTTGGTGAGACAAAAAACGTTCTCAAATTTGCCAGTGATGTCATCCCGAACCTGCCATGAACTCACGTCTGTCAACTTCTATTACTGTCAGATTCCCGTCTGCTTTGCAGTCATTCTTTTTCTTCATCTTTCTTGCCATTTTCCCTCACCTAAGCCTCCACTATTTTCCACTCCTCCATCTGTAATGGAACATCTATTTTTGCTCGAGTCGCCTCACAGTCGAGAGAAAGATTGTTACCGCAGTCTTTCTGTTTTTACTCTGTTCTTTTTTGTAGTTTTTTTTCCCTCTCACTCTCTCTGTAACGTTGACTTTTTCTTTTTCTCTCTCTCTCTCACAATGATTGAATTACCATAAGTTTGTAGCCATGCCAAAATGTGCCAGGTTGTTCTGATTTAGACAGACATCATAAAAGTTTTAAAAACTCAAAATTATTAGAAAAGAGAGAGAGAGAGAGAGAGAGAGAGAGAGAGAGAGAGAGAGAAAGGGAGAAGGAGGAGTTTGAATAATGGAAAAGCAGTTTGATGCACATATGGAAACAATTGTAGAATTTCTGCTGTTTCTGCCAGGAGCATGAGTTTAAAATCAGCACCAGAAAGACGCTGTCCTCTAATCCATTAGTCCATTAACGTCTGCCTCGGGCCTTCTGATCCGAAACAAATTTATCTTAAAAATATGAATTATTTTTTCAAAGTTATTTAACATAATTTGAAGCATCATGGGAATTAATATATAGATTTATATACAGAATTAATTTATACTTTCTGTCAAAGACAACTGAGTCTATGTGTTATGTGCTTAAAACTAAAGTGTTTTGTGCATTTACCTGCTGCCTAAGAGAATATTTACAAAAGCCATTTAGTCTGTTCGTGTTTACATTGAGGCACTTACAAAAAACATGTTTGTGATGATGATTTCTGCAGAACTACAGTGAAACATATATTTCCAAGACAAGGTCAGGCAATCAGGAAACCATCCAAAATACAGTATGGTCATATTGTGAAATGACCAGTGGTGTATAAAGTACATGAAAGCAATACTTGAGTAAAAGTAAAAGTCACTGTTTAGGATATTACTTGAGTAAAAGTTTTAAAGTATGTGATATTTTTTGTACTTAAGTATGAAAAGTATTTTTTTATATATTAAAGATACTTAAGTATTGAAAGTAAAAGTACAAGTAAATGCAAAATACAAAAGAAGCAGAAAATATTATAAAAAATTGTTCTATACAGTTTGAGCAGCAAGATTGCTTTAACTCTATTTCTTACATTTTGATTGCTTTGAATTTTAAAAAATGGCAAAATTTTTATTGTAAGTTTTAAATATAAATGAATACTAGTATATATCTTGATCATTCATGTTAATTCATAGTGCATTATAATTAATGTGAGAGGCAACTTTAAAAATGTTCAAATGTAAATTGTAAAGTGTGTCCATTTCATATAAATCCAAATAATCATGCTTAAAATGGCCATCTTTATGCACAAATGCATATTATATGTTTACTTTCACTTGCTATTTGCTTCTATTTTAGAACACTTGATGATTATCTAATCAAAATATGTGTTAAAGTGCGGATAAAAAGAACTGAAATCGAACACATTTCTGGGTTATGTTTCTGTCGGCTGCATGATTAGGATACAATTTAAATATGCAACTTCGCTGGATAACGAATGGATAGAATTGAACAAATGGATATAAACTAATGCAAATAGATGGAAACAATCGTGACATTAAACAGTTGGTGTTTTTAAGCACTTGAGGTAACGTTACTACTAATGTTAACATCCTTTCAGCCTCGACGGTAAACACTGCTGTTCTCCACTAATGCAGCATCTAGTCAACAAACTAATTACTTTAGTGATATGAAAGTGTGCTGTATAGCATACCGCTTTGTTGTCTGTGTTTTAAATCCGTTTTTGAAATGTCCAGTTCTGTGCAGCGCGCAGCCTCACATCACGTGTCAAAACAAACTCTACGAGGCAACAGTGATAGTTTTATTTGGCCTCTAGAGGTCGCTCTCGTGCCGCACTCTTCTAGGCCGCTCCAGCAACGGACGCAACCCGGAAAATGAAATTAAATGGTTGTTTGTACATACTTGCTTAAAGTCTGTGTTCTTCCTTATTTATTTTGTTGTAAGTAACGAAAATGCTTTGGGGAATTGTATCGGAGTAAAAGTATACATTTTATTTAGGAAATGTAGTGGAGTAAAAGTAAAAGTTGACAGAAATATAAATACTCAAGTAAGTACAGATTTTCCCAAGAAATACTCAAGTACTGTAACGAAGTATTATTACGTTGTTACGTTACACCTCTGGAAATGACATGGTGTGCGGCATACTTGGAATTTGTGCTCTGCATTTCACTCATCCAAGTGCACACACAAAGTAGTGAGTATTGAACACACTCACTTGGAGCAGTGGGCTGCCAATTACAATTCCCATTCCCATAATGGGCTTTCAGATTTGTTTCTTTTATTGGTGTAAAAGAAACAAATGTTTTATTCAGATCCATCCCAATAACAAAAAAAAGTTTCTCAGAGAAATTCAATTTTTGACAATCATGGTAAATACAGCATAATTTTGTTGTCGCATGAAAATGTTTTGATTAAAATGATCTCCACTTTCGGAATTTCTGCACCAAAACAAATTTTGTCACAAAGTTAGTTCTGTCATGACAACTCTCAAAGGATTTGGCATGGTAATGGATATGACAATGTTGATATGTTTGGTCTTAGATCTGCTACTCTGCTTGTTATTGCTGCTGCTGTTATTGTGGCTGCTGTTTTTTATTGCTGCTGCTTTTGCTCCTGTTGTTATTGCTGCTGCTGTTGTTATTGCTGCTGATGTTATTGCTGCTGCTGCTGCTGTTATTATTGCTCCTGTTGTTATTGCTGCTGCTGCTGTTATTATTGCTGCTGATGTTATTGCTGCTGCTGCTGCTGTTATTATTGCTCCTGTTGTTATTGCTGCTGCTGCTGTTATTATTGCTGCTGATGTTATTGCTGCTGCTGCTGTTATCGCTGCTGCTGCTGTTATTATTGCTGCTGATGTTATTGCTGCTGCTGCTGTTATCGCTGCTGCTGCTGTTATTATTGCTGCTGATGTTATTTCTGCTGCTGCTGTTATCGCTGCTGCTGCTGTTATCGCTGCTGCTGCTGTTATTATTGCTGCTGATGTTATTTCTGCTGCTGCTGTTATCACTGCTGCTGCTGTTATTATTGCTGCTGCTGCTGTTATCGCTGCTGCTGATGTTATTATTGCTGCTGCTGTTATCGCTGCTGCTGCTGTTATCACTGCTGCTATTGCTCCTGCTGTTATTGCTGCTGTTGGTTATTGCTACTGCTGCTGATATTGCTGCTGGTGGTGTTATTGCTGCGGCTGCTGTTGGTTATTGCTGCTGTTGTTGTTCATTGCTGCTGCTGTTATTGCAGCTGTTGCTGCTGCTGTTGGTTATTGCTGCTGCTGATTCTTGTTGCTGCTGTTGGTTATTACTGCTGCTGCTGTTATTGCAGCTGTTGCTGCTGCTGTTGGTTATTGTTGCTGCTGCTGTTGTTCATTGCTGCTACTGTTGGTGTTGCTGCAGCTGTTGATTATTGTTGCTGTTGCTGCTGCTGTGGTTGCTACTGCGGATGTTATTGCTGCTGCTGTTGGTGTTATTGCTGCTGTTGCTGTTGTTCATTACTGCTACTGTTGGTTTTGCTCCAGCTGTTGATTATTGTTGCTGCTGCTGCTGTTGGTGTTATTGCTGCTGCTTCTGTTGTTCATTACTGCTGCTGTTGGTTTTTGCTACTGCTGCAGTTGCTGCTGCGGCTGTTATTGCTGCTGTGGCTGTTTTACTACAGCTGTTGGTTATTGCTGCTGCTGTTACTTATTAATGCTGCTGGTTATTGCTGCTGCAGTTGCTGTTGCTGCTGTTATTACCACTGCTGTTGGTTATTGCTGCTGCTGCTGGTTATTGCTGCTGCTGTTGCTGTTGGTTATTGCTTCTGCTGCAGAACAAGTACGGGATTTGCTACTGCCTTATACACGGCATGCTGCAGCAGGTAAGACATGCTGCTACTGTATAAAAAATATAGCAAACATGAATTACCCGTAGCAGATATTTACAGGTGGATCTGGGGAAGGTGGAGGGTTTCTGAAGCATGCTGCAAACGGCTAAAGTAAATGCTGACCATTTGAAGGTTGAGCAGTGAGTTCATTGGCTGCTGATACAGCAGGAACCAATCAGCTGTGCCCTACAGAGAATTATGTGATTACAAGCAGATTGAGTTAAGGACCTATTTGCCTGCAGCAGGAAGTTTCACGGCAGAACTTTGTATGAATGAATTTGCTGATCATGTCTAGCCTGAGGACTGTATTTGATTGATTGCATTTCTTCAGATAAAGCTCTCAGTTCACAGATGCTACTGAGGGCAAGTAGGGCCATCGTTAGCAGTCATACACCAGAAAAACCGTAAACACAGTCTGACCGTAAACACAGATTCCATTCTTTTGATTATAATGTTTCCAGATCAAAACATAAAATGAAAATAAAAGAACAGAAGTATTAAATGCAAACTTTTCAAAATGCAATCTTTCCTTTCATTGCATTCAAGCTGTTTTTTGGAATGTATTCGTCAACTTTCAGGCAGTTCAAACCTGTAGTGTGCTTGCATATACATTGACTGAATGTGATTTGCCAATAATGCTGATTTCATGTGTGTGTGTGAGTGCACATATGCTTGTGTTTATAAGAGTGTCTGTATGAATCAGGGCGTTGAACGCTCCAGGCTCAAGGTATTTTGCAAGTGTGTGTTGGCAAAGCTGTATGCTGAGTTTCCAAACACCACGCTCACTCTGTAATTACCAACATGCCCATCACAACATGTCCTGACAAAAACCCTTTTTCTTCTATGGATCCCTCCTTGTTTAATTCTCTCTTCGTTTCTGTATACAGTTTCACCTCAACACATGCAGACATATTGTAACATGTGTATTTACATTTATGTTGCATTCTGCACATTACTATCCAAAAAAAATAAATCTTAAGGTGAATAGGGGGTGATCCAGAAAGCACGTTTAACTGTTAATGATGAAATAGCTTATGGAAGATTTGGCTCTCTAGCGGTTTATGTGTAAAACTGCAAGTTACTAGCAGAGTAACTGTTTTGGTAATTACGAGAGTTGGGCTTCGGTTCAGCTCTTCAGCACAGATAGATGAATGATGGTCTGTACCGGTGTACCCATATGGCAAGCCATTTTGACTTTTATTTTTTATTCAATTTCCATTGATTTCTTACTAGTTGAAATTCCAATTTCACATATCAGAAATGCAATTCTTACTAGTAAAAATGCAAATTTCTGATTTCAATAATTACATTGTAATTAGTAAAAATGCAAATTTTTGATGTCAAGAATTCAGTTGTCACTAGTTGAACAATATGTCAGTTCTTGATATCGACAATTGAATTGCTACTAGTAAAAATGTTCATTTCTGATATTTGAAAATGTATTCCTGATATCAATATAATTTCTGATATGTAAAACGGCTTTCTTACCAGTAACAATCACGTTCATGATATCAGAAATTAACATCGTCACTAGTGACAATCGAATTATTGAAATCAAAAATGAAAATTTTTACTAGAATTTTTTAGAAATTTGTATGCGAGATTTCACTACGGAAAATACAATTACAGATATCAAGAATTATAATTTTTACTAGTGGAAATTTAATTGTTGATAAAAAAAATTTGCATTTTAACAAGTGAAAATTGTTGAAATCAAGAATTAACGTTGTTACTCGTGGAAATGTAATTCCTGATATCAGGAATTAACATTTTAACTAGTGAAAATGTAATTGTTGACGTCACAAGTTAACACAAGTCAACATATCCTGAGAACGAATAAAAGTCCAAATGACTTGCCATAGTGATCATTTTATTGGCTCCCTCAAAATAAATGATATAGGCCAACGCAAAGGAATATCAATAGGATGTCTTCTAAGCAGGTCTGCCACTGTTGTTTTTACAATACCTGTCTGTCCGATGTTGATACAAGTTGCATTATGGACACTGTCCCTTACTCCTTAATCATGTCGTTCCAAACCAGTAAGACTTTCGTTCATCTAATAAAATCTGAACCAGTTCTGTACTCCATTGACAGTCTATGCAACTATCACTTTGATGCTTCAAAAAGGGAATTTAGGCTTTTTATTCACATATAAACAGAAGCTCAAATGTGCTGCGTAACACGAGAATGAACCTCACTGGTTCTTACACGTCAAGTGAACATGCTTGAGCTTCTGTGTGTGTGTTGATCAATGTTTATTTGTGAAAATAAGCCTAGTTTAAATCTGTTCATCATATAAAGCGAACGTGTCTTTTAGCTTACCATCATGAATCAGGGTAAGGCAAAGAGTTTTTACTTGCTCATCTTTTCATTCCTAGTATACTGTGAAAGAACATTTTGCAAACAGTGTTAACCTCATCTTAAGGTTCCAAAAATAAGGCTAACTCGCAGGGTATTATTTTAGTAACCATAGCAACTGACCCAGTGAAACTAACCTGCTTCTGTATTCCAGAGTTACTTCAGGTAAATGACATTTCCTGAGGATCGAGTGGGTGTAGACAGATTCTGTGCAATATCACAGTATCACACATAATATCACAGTATAATAACACATTTAATATCACATTATATATAATATCACAGTATAACACCACATATTAGCAGTACACAGAACGCTCATTAAAATCTTAAATCTTTTTTCGAATAAAAATCTCTGATAGCGTTTTAGATTAGAAATTACTAATATATTAGTAGGATTTTAACGTTATTGAATATACAAACACATATTCAGTGGAAGAGAGAATGTCTTTTAAATACCAGTTTAATTGTAGTCTATTGACTTTGAATTGAGACGACAAACAGAATACAGAGTTGCATAGTTGTAGAATTAAAATTAACTCAACAAAATTTATTAAACTAAATTTAAAAATTTAATAAATTAAATTTATTAATTTATTAAAATTTATGTAACTGCAATAAATGTTTTTTAATTAAAAAGGAAAGACAAACTTTAAATATTGGCTTGGCAATACCTTGTTTAAAAAGATTCAAAGTATTTTAGGCTTTTATAGACCTCATTATATTTAATAAACTAAGCTGAAATAGAGGCAATTCTATATTTTATTGTAAATGGCGCCATCTTGTGGTGCATATACTGAACACAACTGCAAGTTCTTTGCAAATACATTTTAAACAATTAAAATAAAAATAGTAACTAATCTAACTAATACAAACACTCTTCAAATCCTCAATAATGACTGTATTATTATAACATAGTAAAAACCATCTTTAAATTCAGTTTTATTATTGAAATGCCTGCTTGTGCAAAAAACCAAAGAATATGGGTAAAATGATCCAGAACAGCAGTAGAAACAAAAATCCAGAGGAATGGACAGAGGGTTATTATGACATTACTGTATTCAAAGTCCATTGTGAAATAATAGTCGTTGGATTAAAATGTGGCTGTAGTGAGAAATGTGGAACAACACGTACATTATGTATTAGAATTTTACACTATGTATACATTAAAAGGAGACCTATTATGCAAAATTCACTTCTACATGGTGTTTGAACATAAATGTGTGTCGGCAGTGTGTGTACACGAACATCCCATAATGATAAAAATCCAGCCACTCCTTTTTTTTAATCCCCATAAATCCTCAACAGTCTCATAAACATTTTCCATTTCAAAATTCCATACTTTTCCAGACTAAAATTTCCAAACCTCTGTAGATTTTCAGATCATATTTAACATAAATGGTTCATTCAGCATTATTTTCAGTTTAATATTTGGTATATAGTACAGTAATCTATAAATGTTTTTATTGTTTCATTGATGAAAACATGCGCACAGGAATTTTTTGCGTGCTTACGGATTACAATTTCTATTTTTTTACAATTTCTATCTCCTTAGTGCATCACTGCCATCTTGCTATGAAGAAAACAAACACATGGATACACATGAATTAATAGAGATCCATTTGCTCAAAATTTGGCTTTCCATAGGTGTGACGCCGGGTACTCAGGATGACAGGAGACGAAGGTATAATCCAACAGATACGTTTAATCAAATGAGATGAACACGTAACAGTGTGCATGGCACAAACATCGAAAGACAATGACTGGTGGAACAGGCAGGAACTAAATACACAGATGACAATAATACACAGCTGAAGGAGGTGAACGTAACTGTGACAGTGCGCCCCCTCCGAAAAGGCGCGGCCTCGTGCCGTAACAGCGTCTAAGAAGAAGAGAGAAGGCGGAGGCTTCGGAGAGGGGCGTGGTGAAGGTGACAGGCAGCCGGCTGGAGGTGTGGGCCACCGACGCCATAGCGAAGCTGATGGTGGGAGGAGCTAGGGAGGAGTCCAGGTGGTCGGGCGGGATGATGCTCTGGGGCCGATCGCCGTCAGCGGAACCATGGTGGTGGGCGGAGGTACTGGCGGACCTTCCCGGCCGACGGACCTCGGTGCCACCGCCGACCCGGAAGCTGGGCGCCGAGCCGCTGCCACACGGGACCGAGGTGCCGACGCTGGTCTGGATGACCGGGGTGACGGTGTGGTGAGGGAGGATGACTGGGAGGTTGAAGGGAGGGAGGAGCTCACTGATGATGTAGGGGTGATGGGTGGAGGTGTAGCCGCCAACCCGGAAGTCCGTGGCAGAGGTAGAGCGTCGACCCCCATAGACCGATTTGGAGGGACGAGTGAGCCCACTGGAACATCCGGGCTGACGGGCCGAGGAGGTGCTGTGGGAATCGTGGGTCGAGGTGTAGGTGACGGGCTGAAGGGTTCAGGTGGTGATGCGGGCTTGGAGGCTAGAAGGGACGCCGGGGACTCCGCCTCAAGCTGGGCTGGCTGAGAAGCCCGAGGTGCTGGTGCGGAGCTGCACGGAGAGAGCGGCGGGGGCAGAGCCGAGGAGCTTGATGACAGCCGCGGTGGCCACGGATCCAGGGGGTTGGCTGTTACCAGCAACGGGATCGGGAAGACGGATACGGGATCAGGTAGAGGGCTTCCGGACGGAACCGGAAGCGAAGAGGAAGAAATGAGGGTGGGGACTTGGATCCGCGGCGGTGAGTCCATCTTCTTCAATTTTTCTCGCTTTGAGAGGTCTTTCGATCTGTAACGCCGGGTACTCGGGATGACAGGAGACGAAGGTATAATCCAACAGATACGTTTAATCAAATGAGATGAACACATAACAGTGTGCATGGCACAAACAACGAAAGAAAATGACTGGTGGAACAGGCAGGAACTAGATACACAGATGACAATAATACACAGCTGAAGGAGGTTAGACAGATAAGTGATAACAGGTGCAGACAATGACTGATTAACTAAGAATGACTAGACTAGACTAAACAAGACAAGACAGAACTAAACGTGACTGTGACAATAGGGTAGTACCTCTAATACCAGGGCCTGATGTCCAATTTAACGCATCATCTGTAGTGACTGAGAAATCATGGGACAAAATAAGCTGATGGCTCTGTGTGAACTGTCCTATTTGCCAAGTTCAAGGGTCTATAAAAAGACTGGTAATGTAAAAAAAAAGTGTGCATCGTACTAAATTTTATGGTTTCCCGTTCGCACACGAAACTCCATTCATTTTTATTTTTGCAAAGGTCCTTTTAGAGGCTCTGTAATATGGTGCAAGACCCCGTCCTGAGCAAGTTGTACACCGTCCGTCATTGTCTCGACACCGGAGCAGCAGCAGCGACAAAAATGTCTCGCAAGCGATTGAGGTGTTTTGTTGTTGGATGTAAGAGTGAACATAACATTTACTTCATTTGCTCCTGACAGAGCCGCTGAAGACGCAGTGGATTCGTTGTTTTTGAAGAGAATGCGCCACAGATCTAATATACACATGTGATTTCTACCGCTGTTGTTTACGTTCAGACATAACTGATTGTGTTTATGTGAACATTGTGTGTTTTTGACATACCCTTGTGTGTATTTGACAGTTTAAACAAAAAGACATGAAATAGAAGTTATACAGCCAGCTTTCCTGTGCGCTTGCTTCGGATGTGTGCACCCAGAAAGCCGCATCAGAGGTTCAGGCCCCGTTTACACTGTTTTAAATGGCATTTTAAAATGAAAACGATCCTTGTCTACTCTGGCGTTTCCACAGCATTTCAGAAACGATCTCCGTCTATACTACACAACTGAAAACGCATGTCACATGACCGTTCATGCACGTACAAGTGTAAACAGTTCCCTCTTGCGCATGAGGGTTGCTGCAGTATTAAAAAAATCCAATTTTTAACTGCGCAATGGCTGCTAAAAATTACAACAAAGCCAGCAAAGATTGCAGTTCAGTCTCCATGTCATTGTTTACACGGATACGCAGAGCAAACGTGGGCAGCCACGCCATCGTTTTCAAAAGTCTCAGTTTTGGTGCATTTACACAAACGTAACCCGGCGATTTTAAACTAAAACGGGGTCCGCAGCGTTTTCAAAAAGCTCAGTTTTCGAGGTTCGAAAATGCCGGCGTAGAGTAAACGATAGGCGTAACCGTAGCAAAACTTTTTACAGTGTACACAAGGCCTTAGGTCGATATGGCTTTAAAACGCATGCAGGTAATAAACTTTCATGATGAAGAAGCAAGCAGAAGTTTTATTAGTATTTGTATCCAATGCATGCAGGAGCTATTGAAGGAAGTGCTTTCCTGAAAAGGGGGCGGGGAGCAGTAGCTCATTTGCATTTAAAGACACATGACCAAAAACAGCATCTTTTTGCATGCACTCAAAAATGGGCATTTACAACATAGTAGAATAAATTATCTGTGGGGTATTTTGAGCTGAAACCTCACAGATGCATTCTGGGGACACCAGAGACTTAAATTACATCTTTGGAAAAAAAAAAAAAAAAAAAAAAGAGGCACAATAGGTCCCCTTTAAAAGTGCATAATCTTTCCCCACTCCTTCATTAGCTTGCAGACAGTGATCAATAGAGTTTTATAACGCACAGATGAATCCCCAAGTCATGAAAGTGGAAATAGAGGAATGGAATAGAGGAATAGAAAAGAGCCGTGTACAGGTTGTGCAAGATCTTTACTAGAAAAAACGCACAATTCTGTCAAAAGAGGATTCATACTGTATATGAAGGTGGAAAAAAAGAGCTGCAGAAGCGCAGGTAAAACATCTCTCTTACATTCTCGTGTTTCATGTGTTTCAGCAGCCGCAGTTCTCTGTATGTGCGCTTGGCGTGGATGATGGACTGGAAGGGCCGGGACAGCTTCTTGACAGCGACCCTCAGGCCTGACTTTCCGTCTAACGCGGAGCTGTGGAAAAAAAGACCACAAGACTACTGGAGACTCCTAGTTTCACAAACACTCCAAGGAAAAATTATATTGTAGGAAAGTTTTGTTAAGAGAAGAGATCCGAAATGGAATAAAATGGTTTCTTTCAAAAGAATGAAATGCTCCATTACCATAATAAAAGTGGCATGTTTTCATACAGCAGGAGTAAGAACAAAATTATCATACGCAAACTAGATTCTCATAGCTCCCTCCTCCAAAAACATGACTATCTAGATCTAATAAGAGCTTCATTTGGAAAGCCTTATTAAAGGTTTTCAAATATCAGCACTGGCCAATAGGTTTCTCTGTTTAGCTGATAAGTATTGCAAGCAGGACTTTTATTTTAACAGTGCTGAGAATCTTGAGTGCAGACAGACATGAACTCCTGTTCTCCATCTTCATTAGTATACTGTCTTTGTTTAACAGTTCTGCCTAAACCCAGTGTCACGCAGCGACAAAACCAGCGAGTCGAGTGATGTGACGAAGCTGACAAATGTTTAACTTTATGCAAATGAAAAGCGACTTTCGGGAGTGACAGCCAAAATCTTCTTCTGCTTTGATGGAAAGTTGGTGGAAAGACTGATCCTTTCTGTTAGGAATTTTCAAATTTTATATGATATGCCTCTGCCCATGTGCAGGGGCAAATTTTAAGAAAAATGATGCATTTAAGTCATCGAATAGCCTGTAAAACTAACTATTAAATCATGTGAGTTGAAAATGTGTTACATGTATGACAGTAAATGGAACCATATAGTGAATAAAAGTAACCTTACAAGAAAACCGATTGGATGTCGGTCAACAACAACAGAATAACATCCGTGAATGTCATTCATAAAAGTTACTAGGCAACCAGTAGTGGGATGACCCACTAGCGACATTAACCTCCAGCTGTTGGCGACATGCAGCAATAACGTCACTTGCAGTGTGAACAAAGCTTTAAAATAGATCGATCCCGGGATGGGGACCTAGCAACATTGCCGAGATCAGTCCCGGAACGCACCCTGTGTAAACAGAAGGCAGGACCAATGCCGTAAGGGTTGTCATAGAAAAACTAGGGGAAAAGCTGTCTCGTGAAATTGTCATGATGGAGTGTGAGGGTGAAATTAAGATAGAATATGCCACCGCTACATTTACATTACACCTCCACTTTCGTTTTGCTTTTTAAAGAAATAAAAACCACTTATTTCAGTTGGATAACAGTCACTTCAGTTCCATCCAGCTCATCCAAAATGAGCTGCAGAGTCCTACATAGTGCAGCAGGAATCAGTTCACTGATCACATGACAAGAGAAAGTGACGAGATGACTGACAAGACAATGGCGGAGGATTCGTTGCACAACAGAGCATAAGCGTCTGAAAAATGAAAGCAATCTTAAGCTGGGCTGTGTAGCTGTAACCATCTCTTACATAAGTTGTAACCAGCTCTGTATCATTTCAAATGCACCTGCAGACTATTTATTCGTCATTGAGGATTTCTTAAAAATACTGTGTAAAAATTGCGTCTCGTCACACCCCTAACTATAACTATAAGCTCTGTAGCGACTTCAACTATCTTGAAAACACCCTTTAGCAAGGTAACATAGATCGGCAGTTTAAGACATTACACTAATATTGTGTTGGTGCCATAACAGTTCTGACCCGTTGAGGACTCCATGGACTCCTCTAGACCCCTGAAGGTGTGCTGTGGGATCTGCACCAAGATGTTGCAGCAGATCCTTTAAGTCCTGTAAGATGCGAGGTGGAACCTCCATGGATCGGACTTGTTTGTTCAGCACATCCCACAGATGCTCGATTGGATTGAGATCTGGGGAATTTGGAGGTCAAGTCGACACCTCAAACTTGTTGTTGTGCCCCTCAAACCTTTCCTGAACCATTTTTGCTTTGTGTCAGGGTGCATTATCCTGCTGAAAGAGCCACAGCCACCAGGAAATACCGTTTCCATGAAAGGCTGTACATGGTCTGCAACAATGCTTGGGTAGATGGTACGTGTCAAAGTAACATCCACATGGATGCCAGGACCCAAGGTTTCCCAGCAGAATATTGCCCAAAGCATCACACTGCCTCCGCCGACTTGCCTTCTTCCCATAGTGCATCCTGGTGCCATGTGTTCCCCAGGTAAGCGATGTAATGTAAAATAAATGTTCACCTTCTTCCATTGCTTCGTGGTCCAGTTCTGACGCTCACATCCCACTGTTGGCTCTTTCGGCGGTGGACAAGGGTCAGCATGGGCACCCTGACTGGTCTCGTCTATGCAGCTCCATACACAACAAACCGAAGCACTGTGTATTCTGGCACCTTTCTATTAGAACCAGCATTAACTTACTGAGCAATCTGAGTTACAGTCTGTTAGATCTGCAGCCCCAAGAGCTGCCGTTTTGGAGATGCTCCGACCCAGTCGTCTAGCCATCACAATTTGGCCCTTGTCAAACTCGCTCAAATCCTTACGCTTGCCCATTTTCCTGCTTCCAACACATCAACTTTGAGGAGAAAAAGTTCACTTGCTGCCTAATATATCAACAAAAGTATTTTGACACAGCTAACTCAATTCTTGTTACTTTCATGAACAGAGGATTACATACTGAACCCGGAATGTGCATTTAACGCAAGGGAGACCGTTGTGGCTTCAGTTTGACCTTGTCTAGATCATGAAGAAATTGTGCCAGAGCAAGAAAAACTAACCCCAGCAAAACAGGACTGAAGTAGGCCAAAGGAGTTTCCAATCAAGAGCCAACCACTGCGCCCCTTCTGCCCTGCACCAGATCACAAATAGCTCCGATTGAATAAGTGAACAACAAAACTGACAATGTGCTTTAGCTCTGCTGTCATACATCGTGTTCTTGTCAGATGATAAACAACACTGTTCTTCATTTAAATAGTAATTAAAAAAAAAAACCCAATCTTCCAGCGCGCAGTCAGAACCCAGATCATCTCAAGGTTACGTATGTAACCTTTGTTCCCTGAGAACAGGGAACGAGAAGTTGCGTCGTAAACGCTAGGGGAACCGCCTCCGCGGGAACCGGTGTCTGAAACAAATATCCAATCCACGTGTATATAAGGGGCGCTCAGATAACATGTCATCCGCTTATCGTCTGAAGGGACTGTAAGCAGGCGGGCCCTGAGGCATGGCAGGGAGACACAACTTCTCGTTCCCTGTTCTCAGGGAACAAAGGTTACATACGTAACCTCGAGATGTTCCCTTTCAAAAAGGGAACTTCGAGTTGCATCGTAAACGCTAGGGGAACGAAATACCCACGCCGCCATGCTGAGGGGAGTGCATGCCAAGTTATGGCAGTGACACTGTCAGAATCAGGCAATCAATGAAATGCACTTACCCCCCGGGTCCCACTGGGCTGTCAGTGACAGCGCTCCCAGCGGTCAAAACCTCAGCACTAAACCTCAAAGCGGCCTCCATATCTCACGTATGGCGACCTGCCAAGGCCGCACCAAGGCCTGGGACCAACAACTTCCACAGAAGGGGTCCCTTGAGGGAGCGTGGCCTGGGGCCCTAAGGCAACCCAGCCAGTCACTTCTCCGGGGAACAAAGTCAACCCTGAATGCCACCAGGGAGGCTGACCCGGGCTCTAGCTGTGCTAGTAGCCTAGTCTGCCAACAACCTGTCTGTTTCCTCAGAAACAGCATCTCCAATGAAAGTCTCACCCAGAGACATCCAGAAAGAGGGACTGCAGAAAGGGCAGTAGACCACAAACGGAATAGGGGATATTGAGCAGCCCATGGCAATACCGACCTCCAACTGCTGCCATCCAGTCATACGGCCATCGAGAGAGAAACACATGCGCAGGTTGTTGAAATACTTGGCTATGATGGTAATAACGCACGCTGGAATGTGGAAGAATTCCAACACAAACTCCACTAACTTGTGTGGTACTGAGCCATAAACGTTTGCCAAGTCAAGCCACACCACGTGAAGTTCGCTCTTCTCTCTTTTGGCGCATTGTATCTGCTCTCAGATCACGGATGTATGTTCAATGCATCCTGGAAAACCTGGGAGCCCAGCCTTTTGACAACTTGTGTCGATGTAATGGTTACTACTGAGGAAGCTGGCCATCCTTCTTGCCAAGAGAACAGTTTCCCTTCCACGTTCAGCAAGGCAATGCTCCTGAACTGATTGATGGTCATGGAATTCCGCTCCTTAGGAATGAAAATTCCGACTGCCTCTTGCCACTCAGATGGAATGGATTGGTTCTTCCACACAACCCGCATGAGATTCCACAAGATCTTTGTCACTTGTGGACAGTTCATGAACACCTTATATGGGAGCCCATTTGGACCTGGTGCTGAGGCTGATCTGGCCTTTTTGAGGACCTCTCTAATCTCGCACAGCCTGGGTGGGGAGGTGTCAAACGGGGTCCTTGGGGGATCTGGGCGTGGCACATAACCTGGTGAGCCAAGTGGCGTATCTTTGGCTACATCCGTATACTGTCCCTTGATATAATGTTCCAGATCCTCTTTTGTAATGGCCAGCTTGCCGCTCCGCTTCTCATCCAACAGCTGACGGGCATACTTGAAAGGGTCTTTGAAGAAGTCTTTCCTTTCCTTCTCCTTCCGTTTCCTCCGTCTCCTGATCCGCTCTGCCCGGCGTAGCTTGGCCAGCCTCTACTTGAGGTCATCCCATAACCGCTTGAGGCCTTCTCTTTCCTCTGGTCCTGCTTTCCTCCACCTCTTCCTCAGGTGACGCCTGTCTGCTATGAGTAACTCGATGTATCTCTCCCTCCATCCTTTCTGTCTTGGGTCTATAGATTTTATATCGATATATATATATATATATATATATAGCAAATCTGCAATAACAAAACACAAAAGATGCTGTTGGGGTCTGTGAAGCCTCGCAATATCCTGACAGACTCCAAACTCCACTTTCATGCAAAGTAATGCTGACCGCTCATATCTACACGTGCATTATTTATTCCATATATATATATATATATATATATATATATATATATATATCAATGCACTGAACGACCATCATTTGACACCCGTCAGTGACTTCTGCAAAGAAAAAAATCCTTGCACTCGTAACAAGAGCTCAAGCCCGTTCCCGTTCCCGGCTGAGAGTATTTTCTGGCTCAACTCGCAGTGCTGCAACATGACTCTCCACAAACACCTAGAAAACACACTGTGGATCAAAGCGAGAGGCCCAAGCGGCCAGATCGTGTTATGCAAGAGCTTGACGCACGATATCATCCAGTACAGATATTTACCACACGGATCCATAAGCTCAGGAACCCACGGGCAACAAACTCTGGTACCGCTCCGGCACCACCCATATGGTCTTATTGAGCTCCTGTCGATAGAAAGTCGGTCTCTCCTTGTGGGACATTCCTGTAGAGGACTGGAAATTGCGCTGCTCTCCTGATCTCAGTGCTTTGATAAAAACAAAAAAGTAACTAAACAAAAGAGCAACATCCGCGTTCACAGTCCTGTGCCCGTGCATCAGAGGACATCAGTCAAATGCACAGGCGCGAGCGCTGAAGATCGTGCACAAACTCCAACTCTGATCCTCGAGGAGTCGCTGGGTGGCAAAGCGTGAGATTTCTTGTGCGGATTTCTCTCTCTCTCTCTTTTTTTTTTCTTGTTACAGGTTCTCCTCTGACGAAAACGCGTGACGTCACTGCATAAGGGCAACTCTTGGGACTTCGCCCCAAACCTCGCGAGAACCTTTGTTTAATATGATTAATGAATATTAAAATGAGCAACTGTTTATATTACGTGAACAATAAAATAAGAAACATGAAAAGTGTAAAAGGAAAATATGAGAAAAGTGGAAAGGGCGAACTTCCCTAATATTATTTGTCAAGAATAAAAATTCTAATCATGTCATCATTAAAATAAAATATTTATTGGTAATACAAACATTTTGTAAGACAATGTATCCAATAGTAGTCTAATAATAGTGGTAAAAAAAACAGTAATAATGGATTTAAGGCAAGTAAATTTAGGATCATCACAAACAGTGTGATTGAGCAATCCTTTAAAGTCGTTGAGACGTCACGTGACGTTGCTTTGCGCGTGACATCAACAAAACCTTTACCTACTTATGTAGACCTTTAGTCACTGAAATTAAAGTGAAGAGTAAAAGTATATAAAGAAATATATAGAATTTTAATCTTACACATACAGTCTACTTAAAAAATTGGAGGATTACATTCCCGTCCGGACCTTAGATATGAAATCAAAGGAAAGGGAATGGAAAAACGTACATTTCTGAAACTTTAAATCAATTGCAAACTGTAAAAATAATTCAAAACACTGAACACTGAGGACATCTGCTGGTCAAACACGTGTAACTGCAAAAGAAAAGCTACGAAACAAGCATTTGCAAAAACAAAATGCTTCGGAGGTTACAGTATGAGAGACAGAGACAGATAGAGAGGGTACACTGAAATTAGTGAACACAGAAACAGAAACACACAAAAAACAAGTTGTTGTCATATAAGGAATTTCTAGATCATTTTCAGTTTCCCATTTCTCCCAAAGAATTTGCAATAGTAATGGGTTCAATCCCATCAGGTGTTCCTCCTTTACTGAGAGCTGCTCAGTCAACTTCAGTCTCTGTGAGTTTGGTTAATAATCCTGTTGCTTCACCCTCTAAAAATAATAATAGATCGATCCGTTCACTTTTCCTGCAGGACATTGTGACTTTACCACCTGTGACTGCTTATGGAGTAATGCAGGAGATCATTTCTGCTGGAAGAAAGTGTGGATGCTTCCACATTTCTTTTTTTTAACCAATAAAGTGAAAGAGATTTCTTTTAAAATAAGATATTTATAATATTTCCTCCAGTTGCTCTTTCTGTTATTCATTTTTTTTGTCATTGTCCCTTTACCAAAATGTTTTGTCGCGATGTCACTATTATTAGGAATGGAATTGATAATGATGGTGTGTTGTGTTGGAAGGATGTGGTACTTGGTTTTGTTGATTATGAGCAATCTAAAAAAAGTCAGTTTTATGTTATTAATTTGATCTTGTTACCAGCTCAATTCTACATTCATAAATGGAAATATCTCAATACTAAGCCTCTTTTTCTTGTTTTTATAAAAGAATTTGGAAAATACCTCACTTCAATTAAATTGTCTGAAAACAAAAAAAGCCTTAAAAACATCTGTTTCGTTTCCTTTTTTCAGTGTCATGTAATTCTCATAATTGGTCAATATGTTCAGTTTATATAATGGCCTTTTTGTTTTTCCCCCTTTTGTATTTTGTTGTTTGTTATTACTTGTTTACTGTTCTGAGCATCAATAAAAATAAAAAGGTTGAACAGTGAAACTGTTTGATGTAAAATAAAATCATTCACTCAACAAACAGTATTTGAATCATATCAAGTGACTCGTGATGTTTGGACATTTTTTGAATGTTTAAAACACGTTGTTATTTTTCCACCACTCGGTGCCGGAGAGTTTAAAGAGCTGAATCCAGTTTAAAAAAAACCGACTGTAAATGTACGTATATGCTACAGACTATTAACTTATTACCAACATAAACAGACCAACAACGTGTTTTTGTTAGACGCATAAATGTTCCGGCGTTAAAGTGTAGATAGGCTAAGATTTGTTTGTCATTTTAAGAGGTTTTCAGTTTGGTTATGGAAATACAGCGATACAGTTTATAATTATTAAACTTCAAAAGGCGTTTATTAAATTTAATAACACGCGCTGAATGATGACGCACATTCACTCCCTGACAGCAGATGGCGCTGATTGTCACTTCACATGAACTAACAATGAAAACGTGTCATTTTATTAACATTAAGAAAGAATAACTACTGAATCAAATGTCACTATTGCTCATTGTTAGTTAAAGTTAGTCTATTTGTTAACTAATGGGTCCTTCTTGTAAAGTGTTTCCTATTCTTCTTTATAACGTTAGTTCTTTTGCACTTTAATCTGAAACAAACATTTTTTTTTGTTTTATAGTATATTTAAATGTTCAGAGCTCTTTTTATTATAAACTTTATTAAACATGTTAGGAGGACAACACTTTATTCTAACCTAAATACTGATGCCATATAAGCTACTGTCAGAAAAAAATGGTTCTCTTTAAACACGTTGTAATATGCAAGTTAACTTTTAGGTGCTAAAAATATCTCCATAAAGATACTGAGTTATTTTTTAAGACAAAACGGATCCATTTCTTGAAATTGTACATAATCCCCCTGTTTTAATATCTATAATAATGATATTTTTCTCTCTCTTTCCTCCCTATTTAATGCCATTTAAACTTAAGAACACTGAAGAAAGGAGAAAGTGGGAGGCTATCCGCAAGGAGATAAAAGAAAAGCGGGAGGAGATGAGAAAGAGAATTGAGGAGGAGAAGAAGAAGGAAGAGGAGCTGAGAAGAGAAAAGCAGATGTTATTGGTCAAACTTGAAGAGCGAAATGCAGAACTTCATGCGCTCTCTGCAGAAATAGAGAATTGTAAATAAACACACACACATTCACTCACTCACACGTCACTGCAGCTCCTCTGTCTTCTGTACAGTTGTGTCTCATAAGATCACACACTGTTCATGTGCTCTACAGGAACTACAACAGCAAGAGGAGGAGGAGGAAGAAAAAGTAAGGAGAGAAATGGAGCAAGTAAAAGCAGAAATTGCTGACGTTTTTTACAGGCTCGGAGGTCCAGAGAAAATTACAGACCCCATCGAGCAGCTGGAATTGGTGAATAATGCAAAAATACTTCTGGAAATCTTGAATGAATCTGTATTTGTTGATATGATTTTTAAAATGAAAACGAGGTACAGTAAAGATCTAATGTCCACATGCAGCAATGTGAGATGAAATGCAATGCGCAAGATAATGTTTTTTTCACAACTGGTCGATAACTATTTTATTATTTGTTATTTTCCCCACAGATTGGGCAGTTTCATCAGTTAGCAGCAGAAGATGCTGAAGAAGACCCTGAAGAAGGGAAACGGCCCCTGTAAATAAATAAATAAACAAATAAAAGTGTTGCTATGACCCGCGTTTGGCTGATGTTTCACTGGGGTGGGAGGGACAGCAGAGACACTGGATGGACTGAAGGGATGAGTTCTTGAATCCACTGCCGCTTCAATGATTCTGCTTTGAGTGGTTGTTAATCCAGTTATTAATATTTATCCTTCTAAACATCCAATGATTTGAAGGACTTCTTCAAGCTTATGAGATTTACACATGTTCACTGAAACGTGTTTGTGAGAGAAGCACACAACGCCTGTTAAAGCCTAGATTTACTCTTCTAGCTGACCGTGACGGCCTAGATCACTCGGGCAGGCCTGTGTCCTACTGACCAATTCAGTTAAAACATCTACTTTACACTTGATCTTCAATCACTAGAGAATAATGATAAATATTGTCTGAAAGAAGAAAATGTGACGTTTGACCTTTCCTGTTTCCGGACTGTGTGTTTATGATCAACAGGTGTTTTTGTAAACAGGAAGTGAAGGGTGTGTGGGAATGTTTTTTGGGGTGTAAATTGATGATTGGTCTGATTGGATTGGTGAATTTCTGAGCAGAAGATGTCAGGGATGTGTTTTCAGAAGCTACAACCATAATGTCTGTGAATGAAACAATGCAACCGTGTCATTTTAAAAGATTTGCTAAAAGATTAAATGCACCAGAATCACAATCACCAGATTTTAATCATACTATCAAGATTTCAGATGACCGTTCACATTTTGTTTGTTGGACTTTGTCAACATTATAGGAATAAGTGAAAATTAAGAAATTAAGTGATAGTCTCTCTATTTGAGAGTGTTTGACTAAATTGACTTCTTTTAGAGCAGCTTTCCATGTGCCGTGGAATCACATGAACCATCGACCTGAAAAGTAAGTCTTGCTGTTTTACACTTATTACTACTGAATCATGTCTAACATTCATAGAAGTTTGAGCGTGTTAAACGCTCTTGTAAAGGTTATAGATACATTTCAAAATTGGCTTTACTCTGTGCACACAATTCCCGATGTATTTTCTTGTTGGACTGTATATGTTTAAAGTGAAGACTCCTCAGTGAACTCATGGGAGAGAGTGTGTGATAATCTTTTAAATATAGCTTTTCAGATTCATTTTCCTAAGGTGTTTAAAGTCTGCAGAATCATTTCTTTCAACACCCTGCTTGACATTGAAGATTATAGTATGTTTTCAGCTTCACATCCTCAGTTGTCCATTTTTGCTTTTCTGTCAGATTTGTTAAAGAAACTTTGCCACGCTGTTGCAAAGCAAGCACATTAAGAGTCATAAAGTTATAAAGTTACAACTGATTTAAGAGTCAGTGACTCTGAACCCAGACCAAATATTAGCATGTATGTAATGATCATCTGATGAAGTGCCCATGACCACCACAAGAGGGCACTTTATCCTGGACTTTCACTCACACACACATGCACATTCACTCCCGGACTTCACTTCCCATAATGCACTACACACCTGCGCACTACATTTCCCAGAAACCTTGTACCCTGTCACTGATTACCCCAGCCAGCTGTAGCACATTATCTGTCATTATTTAAGCACTCTGCACACACACTTCACTGCGAGGTTTTGATCTTCTGTAAAGTAATGATTTCTGAGCGTTATTCCCAGTCTTGTTTTCCTGTTGCCGGTCCTTCCTGTTTCTACCGGGTTTGATTATTCTCTGCCTGTCCCTGGATTTACTGCTTTGTTTATTGGACTGTGATATTAGCTGCCTAACCTGAACTCCTGCCTGCCTATTGTTTTCGATTACTGCCTTTCCTTGGATATTCCTGTTTGCTGTTGATTGACCGTTGCCTGTTCGACCATGTTTACTAATAAAGCTCACATTTGGATCTTACTCCGTTGCCTCATCATTACAATGTAACAGTTCGGAGACATTTGTGTTTTTATGTTTCTTTGATTTTGTATCTTTTGTAAGGTATATATGATTCATAATTTTGAAGTGCAACTCTTTACATTTAGGGTTAACAGGAAATGAAAGAAAACTGGTTTTAATTTTACTCACTACTTCCTTTGTGTCATGACGGAATATATAAGGCCCTGGAAAGCATTGTTGTATTAATCAATTCCTTAAAGCATACATTTTCTGTTATAAGATCTTGTATTTTAGGTATTGTCATTGAATATATGAATATTCATTCAACAATTTATTCATCTGTATTGGAATGTTCTTGATCATTTTTTCATACATCCATTTTAGAGGGGCAACTTTGATTATATTTACCACAAAAACCATCACGGTACAATATATTCCCTGCATTGTCCATAATATGCGTCAGTGACCATACGCCTTTAATAAACAAAGATTTCCGATTCCGACAGTTTTCAATAAAATTGTTCTTGAAAATCAATTTCCAGTATAATAATACTTGTTGATGGAAAGCAGAAAGTTTTACAGGAAGTTCAAAGTCATATTGCAATAAAAAAACTTTTGCCACCACATTTGTTGAATACAGCAGTAGGAATTTAAAACCAAAAGGGGAAATTATCATTCATGAAAGATTGTAACCATCTAAGCTTCATGACCACATCGTTTAAAGTCCACCTTCTTCATAATCTTTGATCGTATCACTTTTACGTATAATGACTTTTCATTTTCCATATAAAATCAAAATTTAATTTGTTTATTACCTTTATCTTTGTCACAGACACCGCTAGAGAGAAACATGGGTAGATGAATCTAGAAAGATTCTCTACTTTTATCAGCAAAATTCTTCCAAAAATCGTTATACTACAATACTCGATCGAATACTACATTTAGTCACATGATTCGAAAGAGTATCAGATCCGAGCCAGTGATCAATTCGGTTTGAACCACGAGAATCGTCTGGCTGTGGGGTTTAAGTTTCTCCGAATATCGATTAACAAATTGGATAAACAGAAATTATGAATAATACTGATAATATGAGAAACATTAAATTTAGAAGGTTTCTATCAATATATTCATCCGATGTCATGTTAAAATCACCTCCAATTAAAATAAATTCTGAAGAGTCATTAGTTTTTAGATCACTTATAACATTTGACACGGTCTCCAACATCACATTATACACATATATATTGACTAAAATTCAAAATATATCGTCTATGTGAGGGACCACAGCAAGGCAATGGCCATCTACATCAGCCTTGAGAGCAATACATTTGCCTGGGCATTTATTCATGCATATTTATTCACTCCGAATGCGTTTCTTGCGAGAAAAAAAAAGAAGAGATTTTGACTTCTGCAAAATAAATGCCTTTCGCTTAACAGTCCTTTAAACCCCTACAGTTTAAGGAGGAAAATGAGATACCAGATTTTAACGTGAACATGAACAATCAAACAGAAAGAACTTTAAATCCAATACAAAATTTATATATAAAAAAGGATGTAGTCTGTTACAGATCAGTAAAGTTTATGGGATAGAAAACAAAACCCCTTTTCTCTACCACTCCACCTCACCCCATTTCAACGAAAAACAGTCAAAACCCTCTTAAGAGAAGCATTTACCCTCGATGTCTCCAAATGGGCCTCTAAAGCAGCTGCTTTATCTAGCTTGCTCAATTCCTGGCCATAATTCGTCTCAAAAGTCTATCTTCCTTTGTCAAATCTTCCACAAATCGGATGCCAGCTTCTTCGCACACCGAAGACGTCTTGGTTGTTTTCCATACTTCATCACGAACCAGTCTGCGAGTGAAGAGAAAGATCACCTCTCTCCGACGGCCGGTCTCCTTCCTTCCCACCCGATGCACGACATCCACCACCTCCGCCATGGTAGAAGCAAACTAAATGTGTGCAATTGGGGCTCCATTCCTGTATTTCCTGTCTACAAATCACTAAATCCGCCCCTGGTTACTGTAATTTTTTTTTCATACAAGGGTGCTTTAAAATTCTTTAAAAAAAAACAGTTAAAAATACAATACTTATGTTTTATTTGTATTCATAGCCTATATCTTAAGGCATCTATGAAAAAACGTGCAAAATCAGTTATTTGGCTATCATTACAGAAATTTGAATATACCGAATGTAAGCCATCACATTACATACAAGGCCATTTGTTTTTAGAGTTGATGTGTGATGAAGAACAAGAATCATTGAAACATTATCAAACATATCTTTGTGTAATAACAATTATCAAATAGAGTCGGGTAGTCGTGGCCTAATGGTGAGGGAGTCGGGCTTGTAACCTGAAGGTTGTTGGTTCAATTCCCATGCCGGCAGGAATTGAAAGTGGGGATTGTGAATGAACAGCACTCTCTCCACCTTCAATACCATGACTGAGGTGCGTCACTTGTAAGTCACTTTGGATAAAAGCGTCTGCTAAATGATTAAATGTAATGTCTACGGAAACAGAAAACCTCTTCACACACATTAGTGTTGTGTTGCATAGAGTTTTATATCAATTATTTATTATGTTTCACATGTTTACAAATATGAACACCCAACAACTATCATTTTGTACAGAGCAGTTTTAGAGCGTGACGGTGTACATTTACAGGACGAACGAAAGATTTTATTCAAAGAGGATAGTTAAATTGTTGACTTATGTACATGAAGAAACGATGATAGGTTAGGGCACACTACTGAATACAGAAATACAAAAGAACATCTTGGCATGTACACTTCTGTGCTGTGAAATACACGAAATTCACCAGCATGAGAAAAGGGGGTTTATACATTTATCATCCTGAGGCCATATTACAGAAACTTAACTTCATAATTCTCTAGCCTATTTCCTCATTTAAATGACCATGGCTACTAAACAGGACGAATAAGACTAAGTTTGGATGCTGAAACCCTCTTATGAATGTTAAAGATTTCAACTGTAGTGTATTTTGCCATTGGACGTCCGTTCAGAAAAGACGTGACTTCTGTTGATCAGACCTCCGAATAAATCACATGGTGTGCGTCAAGATGATTAGCCTCTACATGTATTATAAAATGAATGCACCTAGGCACATGTGTGATATCAAAAAATAATGTTATAGCTAGCACACTACAATTTCTTTTCAATTTGCCCATTTTAACATGAAACCGTTTTAGGTCATTTTCCCATGCGGCAAACAATAGGTCTTTATAAACAACATTTGGGGTAACTCGAGTAAAGCCATTTATGACAACAAAAACCTAAAGTAGTGAAATGACATTTTTTATAAACAACTTATATTGAATAATTGTACAAGATAACATTGTGTCTACCTTCTTTACGGTCCCCTATAAGCCCAAGCAAAACATGTGCATGTCTGAGAGCACAACACAGCTAAAAGATGTGAAGTTTCAGTCCCTTTATAGGTGCTCCATTTCCGCTTAACCCCGATCTATGACCGAATTCCCCCTAAATCCCATCTTATGTTGAAGACTTACAAAAATGGAAAGCAGGTCCTGAACCAGGTGCAGGTGGAGTCGGGTCTCTGTGCGTCTTCTCCGGGAGCGGGCGATATCTGCCAGCGCATTTCTATCTGCATTCCATAGTCCAGTGTCCAGATTCAAGAGACAGATTCATCCAGGTCATTTCAGAAAAATCAGGTAAAACGCCATACACAAACAGGACGCTGCCACAGCGATGTGAAGCCGTGTGCCTATCACTGCAGCTGCAGAGAAGACAGGACAAAAACATGACATCACCGCAAGATAACCATCTTCAACACAGATCCTAGAGCTGCACGTGTGCTGTTCGTTCGGGGTGAACTCTCCCAGAGAGACCTCAGGAAACTAAATGTAATCTTCTAACAAAATAATTGGTCATTTTACTCAGTTTATTAATGTTTTTTCTCTATATTTGTGCAGTTTTTGGAGGACTTATGGTATTTTTTAAATTTATAGAAATAAAGTTTTAAAAAATTAATGTAAAAACACTTTATACACAAGATCTACATTTCTAACTTTCATTCATGGGGATAACATTTGATATGATTTAGTGTAAGATTTTCACCCGTCTTTTGGAAAATGCAGTTTTAAAAGTAAAAAATGATCACTCTAACCAGTAGATGGCTCCAGAGCTCCAATATTTGCTATTTGACTAACTGAAAGACATCTTTTCACAAGTTTTTTTTTTTCAGTTGGATTCATATATCTACATATTATGAAATCATAATGAAAATTACTTTTTGTATAAGTTTAGCATTTTTATACAAAAAAAAGTTTTTCTATAATGTTGGATTATGATTAGAATCAAACCTGAACCTGAACTTGAAAACCTGTTTTCAAGTGTTTAAAGTGTGCCACTTCATTTCTGTCTACAGCTGTGTCTGAAACCGCTCCCTATCCACTATATAGTGCACTATATCGGGTGTCGGCCATTTTGTAGTGCTGTCCGAATTCTGAGTGAACGACTTCATTCCCTACATTCGTTCACTACTTTTACCCACAATCCTCTCTGATTTTGAGTGTACATTCGATGCACAATCGTTAAAGCGCCGTTACCCAAAATCCAACGCGATAAGACGATCGAGCGCGAAAGAAAAATAAATATGGCGGACGGCAATACGGGAAGCGGCAACTTCTACAAATGTAAGTGTAATTTTTTATTCATTAGAACATCTTTATAAAGATATTTTGAAGCGAAATGATACAGGTTTATATCATAATATATATACTTATTATCATATGATAATTTGGTGGATTTTTCTCATATGTTAGTGAACTGTTGTACATTGTATACTGTTGTTTATATTGTATTTATTTACTATTATATTTTTTATAAACAAATGTGACAGTGTAGTGTTTTTCTGTTATTTTTAAATATAAATTTACTAAATAGCATGACACAGGTCTTTTTATTCTCTCTTTATTCTCAACAAACATGACAAATAAACAGTAATATACAATTCATTAAGCTAAACAGGACATATTACAGATGGGGATAGGAAACGTTAATGACGAAATTGTCTGCGCTGTCTGGCGCATGCTATTAACGTCAGTGTCCGAATTCGCTCACTCATTTTCATTCACTCTTTGCTGTTATAGTGCACTCAACTGCCATGCACTATATAGGCGTTAGTGAATGAGTGAACGAGTGGGCGGTTTCGGACACAGCTTATGTTTATTCCGCATTGTATCTGATTTCGAGGATGAATTTTGTCCATTTTCTAAGCACGAGTGTGACTTTTTTTTCACACCAACATAAAAACAGATATCATTCCAGTTTTTTTTATTTATTTGTAGATCTAGAACGAGTTGACAATTGTACAAAATCTCATGCCATTTGGACAAAGAGAACATTTTATTTTAATTTCAGCAAACGTCATTTGGGGTCAAAAAGACCCCAAACAGCACCTTAGGGATAATCATTAAAAGATCACGATTGAGATTCAAACGCCCGCATGACCTCAATGACAACGATTTGCCTGCGTCTATTAAACCTAAAAAAAATAAATGAAAAGAAATCACACTGGATCATTCAAATCTGTGTTGGTGCTGCCGTTGATCCGAGACGGGTCTGTCTGTTTTATGAATGAAATGTGTGTAAGATGAGCTTATATTGCTTTAGAATCTTATTAAGTATGAAATAACAGTTACTAGTAAAACAAAATAAATGAAACTATCAAATTAATACAGACTAATACTGCAACTAACGATTATTTTTTCAGTCGACTAATCTGACGATTATTTTTTATTAAAAAAATTTATTAATCTAGTGATCTTTTTTTAAGTAAGAAGTTAGAACTAATTTAGCAGTTCATTGAGGTGTAGAAACACTGGGACACGCCATTATGTAATAATACGATTTGATTTTTATTAAAAATAAGCCACTTATGTGTGGTCGTCGAGTGGTAGACATTTGAACTTTAAAATGAAGAGTGTCAAAGACTTTCTATACAGTCTTAAAAGGAACTTTGATAGTGTTCAAGCCATTGAACAAACGTCTCCTGAACCATGTGTTTTTCCTCTTGCGCTGTCTGTAATTCAGGGAGTCTTGTGATTGGTCTTGTGATTGGTATCAGGAGCGCGAGCAACTGAAACCTTGCACGTGCGAAAGAGAACGTCCGCGCACATCCAAATAAACTTCTTTGAAATGCAAAACTGATTTTTGTTCGCTCTAAATATTTTCTTATTTGCGAGACGAAGATTTTCTCCTCAACTCAGTTCACGCGTGCATGAAATGCCCTTTTGCACGCTTAAAATATGATCTTGCGCGCGCAAAAATTTGGCAGAGATCCAATTCCACAGGTGGTACGCCATTTCGGTTCTGCAAAGGGAACAAAGGACCATTTTATTTGGCCTCTGTTTAAAGTATTCCCATACTTTTGATAATCGTGGTCTAGGTTTTTGTGATAGAATGGAACTTTCTCCGTTCCCAGGAGCAGAAGCCGCCATTACACGAGATGAATGTAAACAGTGTGACGTGTGAATGCTGTCGTTGCAGCACTAATACAGACTCAAAATAAAAACCTCCTTTTGTTTTGAGTCAGTGGTCACTTGAGTCAAAGTCACGTGATTTCAGTAAATAAGGCTTCATTACATCATAAATGACTCTTAATTTCAATAGTTCACATGGTTTTGGCAGTTTGATAAACGATCCGAACCACTGATTCAAAACAAAAGATTTGTAAAGCTTGGAAGCAGTGTTTTGAATCAGCCATCATTAGATATTATTGAAAGTCATTATTTTGTTTTTTAGTGTTGATTGTCTTGCTGTCAATAGACTCACTGAACCATCAGATTTCATCAAAAATATCTTAATTTGTGTTCAGAAGATGAACGAAGGTCTTACGGGTGTAGAACGACATGAGGGTGAGGAATTCATGACTGAATTTTAATTTTTGGGTGAACTAACCCTTTTGTCAGAGCCTCCTGTAAATGACATGTTATTTTGTTTAGTTGTCTGCTCAGAATCATGATCTCTACAGATCACTTACCTTTGTAAAACACTCCCCAGACACCTTTCTTCTCAGACAAGAGCCAGCTATTAAGACGAGGGACTTTCTTCAGGTACGCACACGTGCAAATGAAAAGAAGTCCGAATACAAGAATGCCGTCGAAAGAGTACACTGTGAATACAGAGAACATTATTAACAAGCGTGAACGTAAATAAATAAAACCAATGTTTTAAATTGTCTTTTACATTAGCTACTAAGACCTTGTTACTAAAAGCAAAAAAGAAAAATAATATTATAACAAAATACAGAAACTAATAGAACCGGCTCCTGCGTTATATTTTTTCTTTACATTAAAGTGATCAAATTTAAATGTATACATTTAATACAGTCTATCTATTCATTTGTATCTGACTCATGGTGACCTTATGTGCAAGCTTTCTCCATGATATTCATATTTAATAATAGATATCACAATTTTATTACACAGTCAGATAAAAACATAGGACAATACAGTGAAGGGAACATTGTCTGTGCTTTCTTTTATCTAACCCCACTTTTAAAATACTGAAATTTAAAAAAAATAAATAAAAATTAATTAATTAATTAAAAAAACGTTTAAGTCAGACAAGAACTAGATGAACAACAGAAGATATCACTAAATTAAAAGAACTTTAAAAAATGAAAATAAAAAAGTAAACAATTAGTGATTAATAAAACACATTGTTTAAATTTTGTTTTTATTTTTAGTGTCTATAATTATATATATATATATATATATATACACACACACATAGGACAATACAGTGAAGGGAATATATATATATATATATATATATATATATATATATATATATATATATAAAAATATATATGTATGTGTGTGTGTGTGTGTGTATATATATATATACACATAGGACAATACAGTGAAGGGAATATATATATATATACACACACAGGCACGTTCATAAGCGAGAAAATAAACACTTCATTAGGCAGTTATCCAGAATAAAAACGGGGATCCTCACATAGTGTATAATAATGCAGCATGTTTGTATTGACAATAAAATGGTTTTATTTATTCTGATGAAACAATGGCAACAGAGGGTTAAATTTAAAAAATTCAAACCAATCAATCATACATCTTCAAAACCACTTAATATAATATGGAAACAGTTTCTTGATATAATACACCTTTAGCTGAGGAAAAACGGACAGACATCACGCTGATATTTTATGTGTATGTGAAGATTAATGACTGATTTATGATGTTCACACAGAGATCAGTGTGTCTGTGGGACTAAACCTGCTACCGACAGTCTATTACGTGGAACGACAGTATTTATAAAAGCATTTTGATTTAGACGGCATTAGTAAATCACACTTGCAGTGATGTTAAAGGTTAAACCAGCTGCGGCCTTTAAAGAGCCACGTCCACACACACACACACACACACACACACACACACACACACACACAGAGACACACTCAGCTCAGCTGACTGACTGACTGACAGCATTCATCGCTATCTGACGTGTAACAGAGCACCAGACAGTCTACCTCATCACGCGCGTTTATTAACATACCGTTTGTCATTTTTGCAACTTTTAAATCCAACGTTGAGATGAAGCGCAAGTTGTCGATCCTTTTTTATTTACTGTCTTCATCAGTTCCGCATAGACAGCACAGGCTTCCGGATACGTTTCCGGTATCACGGAATTATGGGAAATAGCAGTACAGATTAAAAGCCTCTCTCTCTTTCTCTCTATTACAGTAGTGTAATAATAAAAAAAAAATATTGATATATTTAATGTTATAAAAATGTATCTTGTATATGTGTTATTATATTTAATGTACAATGTTATCTAGTTTTATATTATAATTAATATTTTTACATAATGATAACAATAATTAATATATATCTATATATTTATTAAATATATGTTGTATAATTTTATAGTACAAATATTTAAGCATTATTATTGTTACTAATATTATTCATATATTACATCATTTTATATTATTTATATTATTTAAATACATTTTATTTTTAATAATAATGTTGACAAAATAAGATAATACATACTAATATAAATAATAATAATAATAATAAATAGATTTAAAGTTATTAAATCTATTGTAAACTCAATTTTAGATTGTTAAAGGGATCGTTCACCCAAAAATGAAAATTCTGTCATCATTTACTGACCCTCTACTAAGTAAAGATCACAAACTATTCTTTAACGCAGCAAACTTCAGAGCAGTTTTCTTCTCTTCATAATTGTTAACAGATCATGTCAAGTGTGTCCGCTGACGATTTGAACAGGATTCGCTGCAGTAAGCCCACAGATCTGGTGCTTGTTTACTGTATATCCTAATGTGATCTTCTTTTGAAATCAACGCTGAATGAAACTGATACACACAGACATCGGTGTTTCCCCACCCATCTCTAATGGCATCCTGCTGATCCTGGCAAGGTCTTCTCCATGACAATACATTAGTTGGCACGAGAAAGGGACCATAAGGTGTGCTCAGCTGTCGTCTGACAGCACTTGGCAGCCTTCTTGTTGGCATGCTTTATTCGTATGTGTCCATCCTAATGCCAGCGCCTCAGATAGAATGTGGTGTTAAGATATTAAAACTAGAATAAAGACAACTTCTGTCATGGTAAAATTGTTCATGTGGAAAAATCTATGAATCTTGTTCCACATGCTAAACAGATTTGGTTAGCTAAACACATTTCTGCTTGTTTTGAGACAATAGGGCTCAGCAGCTTCATTTTTCTAAGCAGTTAGTGTTAATTTTTTCAGCTATTTTTCATTTTTTTTAATCTTAGTCCTGTGTCAAATGTAATTTTTCGTTCTTATCATATTTAGTCGACTTAATGTCTTGAGCATTTTAGTCTAGTTAAAGGATTAGGTCACCCAAAAATGTCATTAATTCCTCACCCTCATGTCGTTCTACACCCGTACCTTCGTTCATCTTCAGAACACAAATTAAGATATTATTTCAGTAATTCAGTAATAAAGCAGTAATTCTTAAAGTGTGGTCCGCCCCCTAGTGGTCCGCGACAAGATGACCTAAACTAGGCAAGCTCTTAACCCGCACAGGTGTTACACCAGATTCTGTGACCATCGTATTCTGTGACCGTAGAGGGCGTGGTTATCATTGTACTGCGTGATATACGCAAATCGCGTAAATTCTGACGATAAAAGACATTCAAAGACATTCGCGCGCTGACATAGGGCGGTGTTCGTGCGCATGTTTAATGAACAACTCATGATGGAAACACACATTTCTCTGCAACTACTACTACTCTGCAAACAACCACATTGCGTTTAATCTGGACAAGCAATTTATGATGTGAATAACCTGAATTTCTAAACAAGTTTCGAACAGATTTCACCTTCTTTGACTTATAGTCAGAATTTTTACGCGATTTGCGTATATCACGCAGCACAATGATAACCACGCCCTCTGCGGTCACAGAATACGATGGTCACAAAATCTGGTATAACACCTGTTCGCGGAGGGGGGGGGGGGGGGGGGGGGGGTTGACGTCAGTGTGTTTTAATAACGAAAAAATGGATCATATTATTGCATTTGGGTTTGAATAATTAGTTTTTGACTTGAAACAGTTGCATATTAAACTGAAATTTAATTTATCCTTCCTATTTTGTTGTTTTTGGGGTGGATTCTGTTAGGTGGTCCTCAGAAAAAAATTGTAAGATTAAGTGGTCCTTGGGCTGAAAAAGTTTGAGAAAATCTGTTATAAAATAACAAAATAACAAAATACCGACTTTTCAACAATATCCAGTGATGGTCGATTTCAAAACACTGCTTCGAATCTTTACGAATCTTTTGTTTTGAATCAGTGGTTCGGTTCGTGAATCTAACTGCCAAAGTCACGTGAACTATTGAAATTTCGAAACACGTATGATGTAATGTATGGAGGACTAGGAGTGCCACATAAAAATAAAACAAAGAATCAATTAATTAATTTAATAAATCAAACATAAAAATTTATATAAATAAATCACTTTTATATTAATAGACATATTTAAAGTTGTTTATTTAATTCCTGTTTTTAAATGTAGTTTGATAAAACAATAAAATGTGTCGCTAAGGACAGTCAGACGAAAACCATTATAACCTCTCCAAACACGTTCAGATTCGCCTGACATTTTGCTTGATCGCGTTGCTCGAACTCTTCTAGAAAGGGTCGGCTCTTCAAATTGAGGAGAAAGCTGATTGGTTGCTCCCACGTGTGTACTGTCCAATGGCATTTTAGCACTCGATTGACAAATGGATAAAGAAAAGCATTTGGCAAATCCTTTTTTAAAAAGCGATTTAAATGCACATTTAAAATGATTTACTAATGTACTTTTTATTGTTTTATTAATCTACGTTTTAAAAAACGAATTAAATAACCCGTTTCAAATTCGTCTATTTATTAATACATTCAAAAAAGATTTTTTACATTTATTTTTTAATTGTTCAATTAAACTACATTTAAAAACATTTTATTTATATACATTTTTATGCTTGAATTATTAAATTAATTAATTGATTCTTCGTTTTATTTTTATGTGGCACTCCTGGTCCTCCATAGTAATGAAGCCTCATTTACTGAAATCACGCGACTTTGGCGCTCCGAACCACTGATTCGAAATAATTCGTGAAGCTTCTAAGCAGTGTTTTGAAACCGGCCATCACTATTTATTGTTGAAAAGTCGTTATTTTGCAGCAAAAAAGAACAATACTTCTACAGTATTTATTAATCTTAGTTCACGCTCATTTCAACATTTATTAATACATTTATTTAATCAAAAGTTGTATTTGTTAACATTAGTTAATGCATTGTGAGCTAACATGAACAAATAACGCTAACACTAACAAAGATGAATGATCTGCATGTGATTTCGAAGCCCGCGTCCTCCCGAGGTCGCATTTGAAGGCTGCATCCGTCATCAAAGTGGTCTTATAAAAGTAACCATTAGATTGCAAATTACAATATTTTACTCCTCACAGGGAATAACAGTCAATTTTTACTACGGTTACTTTTCTTAAATGAGACAACTTTGATGACGTTTGCAGACCTCCGGAGGATGCAGCCTCATGTAGCCAGTGTTGTAAGAAATACATTGCTCACTGTTTGTTTGTTAACACATTAATTAACATTAACAAATGAGACCTTATTGTAAAGTGTTACCAATTATTTTTCTAAAAATCTTGATTTGTGTTCATCTGAAGAAAGTAAATAATACACATCTGGAATGGAATGAAGATGCATAAATGATCAGAGAATTTTCATTTTTAGAGGAAGTATCTCTTTAACGGTTGCTGTAAATGGACATGGACACTTCCCCCACTTGAAAGTCTTTGGATACATGGAGTATGCTGTCAATCTCATAAAAAGAAAGCAAAAGATGATGTTTTTCCAGGAAATGAAAAAAAAAAAAAATCTACAGCACCAAATTTCAGAAATATTATTTTGCATTTATGTCAGATTTTATAAGAAGTTTACAATGTTGACCTTGCATTCTTGATTTTTATGTAAGTCAATGCAAATTGACCAAATGTCAGTGACTGACCAGTCTCGGCCTCAGACGTCACGCCCACGGACCGTTGGTCTGATTCATGACACTTATCTGGAAACACTTCAGGAGTTTAGAAGTCGTCATCTGGTTGGTTGAACTCTACAGGTTGTCCGGGAGATGCGTGTGTCGCGTTCTTTAAGCGTCAGTTTTTTTTCCCAAACCAGTTTGGGAAAATCCCACTCTGGAGCCGATTCTAAACATTACATTGGTCATGTCAATAATATCAGTAACGATTGCCTACACCCAACCCTGATCCCTAAACCTACCCGTCACTGTAACCTCAGCCAATGAAATTGGTTGCAGGGCGGGGATTTTCATGCGCATGTTTTCTAAATCAAGTGAACGAAATGTGTTTTAGTAAATCTTAATTTTTTAAAAAATTTAATTTTTTTCTTGTATGTCATGTGCGGCAATCCGTAATTTGGATTTTTGATTTAAAAAGACGTCAAAGAAAAAAAACGTATAAAAGATAATAATAACTTGTGATTTAATAATACAAACAAAAATACAAACATCTGATTCAAAGAGTGTTTTTAATTTCAACTGACCGTAGAAATTTGATTTGTTCAAACTCAGTGGAGAAAAAGTAAATCGATTACTTGTAACAAGTTGAAGTCATTTTTTTACTTTGATCCAACATTTTTTTTCTTCAGTGCATTTTCAATTCAAAATGGTCAACTTCCATTTAAAAGTTGAGTAGCTTGCATCAGTGGACATTACTGTGGGTCGATGAACATTATCATAAAACAGTAAAGCTGTTTAGCTAGGCCTACTTCTCACCATCCACTCTTTCACTGCTAAAACTAAAGCGTTTTTTCTGTGAACAGCAGGTTAAGGCCCACCTTAGTTGGCCATCGTTATTGCGTTTAGAGTAGACTGCTGAAGCAGACCCGTCTAAAAGCCTAACATTTAAATCTTTCTGTCATCCAAATAACAAACAGAGCGATGTCTAATGGAGCGCAGCAGAGCAGCATCAAGAAAATCATATATTGTGTGGGGATGTCACTACAGACAATCCCCAAAGAGCTTTGCACTGTAGTGGGCATTCCCCATTAGCCATGGAAAAAAAGGTCAGCAAACATTTGTCAAAGAATTGGTTAATGAAATTAACATTGTAACAAAGCAGGTTGCTTCTAAGTGGGATTGAACCTGTGTGTAATCCACCATCTGCTCTGTGATGGACATCATTCTGTCCAGTCGTTCCTCCTACCTGAGATGCATTTAGAAGGTAATCTGATTCCATTAGTTGCATCAAGCTGTGAAGCACCCAGCTCTACCTTTAAAACTGTGCTGTGCACTTGAGTTAGTGTTTGTGTGCCGTCACCTCCTACGATTCCTTTGGTTCAGTATGCTGCTATATTACAAAACACAGGTAAGATTTAACCTGCTTACAGACTTCATTACTTTATGTAAGGGACCACATGTGACCACATATTGATATTATTAGTAGTAGTATTTTTGTTGGCAACGTCTATATGCACTAGATGCTATTTACACTAGGTGAAAATAGTGATAGATTCTATTTACACCATGTAAAAATATCAGTTCTATTGCAATAAGAGTAAATATTATCCTAATTATATGCTATCTATACTTTATATTGGCACATACTTTGCACCTCAGTATTTTTGTACATTAACAGGATGCAACAATATCATAGAGTGTAAATGATTATATTTATTACAATTACTAAATGAATGCTGCCTTATTGGGAGAACAAAAAACCTCCCTACATCTTCCCTAATCCTACCCAATAAACACTTTAAATATTATTAAACACTCGTTCAGTTTATTTCGACTTTTAGAACATTATTTTCATTTTCACTGATAATAAATTCGAGCTCTGTAAAAGGCGGAATCGAACCAGCGTCAATCGAATTATGAACCAGATTAGCATAGTTAACATGCTACTGCTGCGCTATTGAAAATATTGAATTCTGCGTGTCTTTTTTATAACTTGAGTGGCCCATCCAGACATTGGTGGGCGGAGCTAGTGTAAATAGCGCCAAAAAAAAAAGCGAGGCTATTGGCACTTTGTTGCCGTTTACAATGTTTTAATTCTAACAAACTAATTCAAATGTTTTCTTCAATCTAATTTATAATATATATTATGCAATTAAATATTTAAACAAAAATATTTATATAAATATATAAAACATTAATGGAAAACATTGAATAAGGTGCTGTAAATGCATATAAAAAAAACAATAAAAATATCTTCTGACAGAAACAATCATTTCTGTTTCATTTTGTACAATGTGAATTATATGAAAACATTTGATTTTTTTAGGAAAAAGGTAAGGAAGGACAACCCTTAAACATAACCATCACTGGATGTCAGCAGATACATAAAAACACACAATTGAAATCATATAAATTAGCCACCAGTTTGCAAAAAAAAGGAAAAGAGTTATGAACAGCCATGAGATTGTGTTGGAAACTATACAATTTATTAACACCTGAATCACCCAGTGTTTTGTTGTTTTGTTTCTACATTAGGTTATTTCACACAGGATGGTACACAAGAATCAGAAAACGGGTATTTTTTCAGCCTTTTGTAATTTTCTTTAAAACATTTCTTAAACACACAAAAAATCGTAATCTCTTAATTTTGATTGCCTTTTGCATTACACACAACCTCTCTGTCCATCAGAAAGCTCCAGCTGTGCGACTGCTGCATCTCAGCAGACTACTGAAGGCCTGGACGATCTTATCCGTCCTCAGAAACTGTCCAACCCTGTTTTGGAATCTTCTAGTCGTCGAGGGTTACATCGTGAACTGCTAGTCAGCCACAGATGGTGAGCTATAATCGATCTTTTATAAAGCCTGACGGTTTCTCAAATGACAACCCTTCGAATTATCGTAGAGAAATTACAGCAGGCTATTAAAGTTGACTCACGTGAAACAGGGCGCTTGTAAGATTTGCTGTGTCGAGAGGCTCCGGATGAGTTAAGTGACCCAAAAAGCCAATCCACAGAGCTCAGAACGAGCCTCTTACTAAGGGCACGACCTCTGCCGTCTGAACAATCACCACAGACTGAGCTCAGACAATGATCTGACCTACAGATACAAAACAAAGCCAATGGGCTAATCTCTTTGCGACTGTGTGAGAGCTCAAATCACAGGTGGCAACAATATATTTATTTTAGCAGATTGTGTTTATCTCAAAGCAGATCATATACAGGTCATATACACATAGGCTGGCTTGAAGGTGAGTAAATTGATGGGATAATTTTCATTTTTAGGTGAACTATCCCTTTAAGAGCAGTAGAGACTTCTTTTAAAAAATCTTACAGATCTAAAACCTTTGAATTGTAGTTTATATCCGAATGAAATGGCTTTTGGAACGCACACAAATTTAGGGCAGGATATGATTTTGTTCATAGGGAATTGATTTCAATTCATGAATTGATTGACAATTCATTAGAGAAGAGATGTCACTGCTACAGGGAGGGGAAGTTATTTTAATTAACTATTGTTTATAGATGAGGGGCATGATTTAAAAAAAAAAAATGATGTGCACAGACAAATTATTTATAATAATAGCCGAAATATTCCATAAAAAAAGCTCATTTTAATTTCATGTTTACTCTTGGGGGACATTCATATAATTATTTGAGGCCACAAAAAGCTGAAATAAAAGTATAATACTTTTAATTTACACTCTTATTTACATTTATAATTGTGTATATTGTATATTGTCATTATAGCGCCCCCCCATTCAGGATAGAGACAAATAAATATGTTTGGACTTCAAGTATTTGATATGTCCAATATTCCATGAATCGCTAGAATGATTGACTGTTTCTTGCCAGTACAAAACAGGCCAGCTCTTATTGTTTGCAGTGGTCTCCTGCCGGAAGAGAAGCCGGAGCTCAAGCGGGTGCTGGAACAGAGGAGACTGGAGCAACACAGAGAGAGAGAACAAGCCTCACAGCCGCCGTCGGACCTGGAACAAGAGCTGCACAAGAGACGGCAGAAACTCCTGGCGGTACGTGTTCACTGGTGCACGTGAGGATGCTTCCCTGTCAGATTTTGCTATCTCCCATTAAAACAATGGGGAGCAAAATTCGACAACGAAAAACGCTTCAGTGCATCTGGAAAGTATTCACAGAGCTTCACTTTTTCTACATTGTTATGTTACAGCCTTATTCCAAAATGGATTCAATTCATTATTTTCCTCAATTCTACAAACAATACCCCATAATGACAATGTGAAAAGGTTGTTTGAAATCTTTGCAAATTTATTTTAATAAACAACAACAACAAAAAAAATATGTACTCAAGTATTCACATCCTTTGCCATGACACTCAAAATTGAGCTCAGGTGCATCCTGTTTCCACTGATCATCCTTGAGATGTTTCTATAACTTGAGTAAATTCAGTTGATTGGACATGATTGGGAAAGGCACACATCTGTCTATATAAGCTCCCACAGTTAACAGTGCATGTCAGAGCACAATCCAAGCCATGAGGAAATTGTCTGCAGACCTCTGAGACAGGTTTGTATTGAGGCACTGATTTGGAGAAGGGTACAGAGAAATTTCTGCAGCATTGAAGGTCCCAATGAGCACAGTGACCTCCACCATCCATAAATGGAAGAAGTTTGGAACCACCAGGACTCTTCCCAGAGCGGGCCTCCCAGCAAAACTGAGCAAACGGTGGAGAAGGCCCTTAGTCAGGGAGGTGACCAAGAATCTGATGGTCACTCTGACAGAGCTCCAGCGTTTCTCTGTGGAGAGAGGAGAACTTTCCAGAAGAACCTCCACCTATCAGGCCTGTATGGCATAGTGGCCAGACGGAAGACACTCCTCAGTAAAAGTCAGATGACTGTCTGGAGGACTCTCAGACCATGATAAACAAAATACTCTGGTCTGACGAAACAAAGGTTGAACTCTTTGGCCTGAATGGCAAGCATCATGTCTGGAGGAACCTAGGCACTGCTCATTACCAGCCCAATACCATCCCTACAGTGAAGCATGGTGGTGGCAGCATCATGGTGTGGGATGTTTTTGCTTGTTTGACCTTGAATGTTTTTCAGGAACTGGGAGAATAGTCAGGATCAAGGGAAAGATGAATGCAGTAATGTACAGATGTCCTTGATAAAAACCTGCTCTAGAGCGCTCTGGACCTCAGACTGGGGCGAAGGCTCATTTTCCAACAGGACAACGACCCTAAGCACAAAGAGAAGATAACAAAGGACTGGCTAAGGGACAACTCTGTGAATGTCCTTGAGACTTGGACCCGATTGAACATCTCTGGAGAGATCTGAAAATGGCTGTGTACCGATGCTCCCCATCCAACCTGATGGAGCTTGAGAGGTCCTGCAAAGAAGAATGGGAGAAACTGCCCAAAAATAGTTGTGCTAAGCTTGTAGCATCATACTCAAAAAGTGCATGTGATTATTTCATTTTTTATTTTTAATAAAGTTGCAAAAATTTCAAACAAAAACAAACTTTCACATCATTATGGGGTATTATTTGTAGAATTTTGAGAAAAGTGATGAATTTAATCCATTTTGGAATAAGGCTGTAACATGTAAAATGTGGAAAAAGTGAAGAGCTGTGAATACTTTCCGGATGCACTGTGCCCATCAGATTATGCTTCATGATATTCATGTAATTTGAGGCTTTTTAATGTCTACACCTACACCTACCCCAACCCTAAACCTACCCTTACAACAATACAAATACAGTGTTGGTAGGAAAAATGTGATAGAACACCGGTTGAACCAAAAGCGTTTACTGCTACTATCAGTGAATCATGACGTGAAGACTCTTATGACAACAGCAAATAACAATAATCTACACAACTGTTCAAAAGTTTGAGATCAGTAAGATTTAAAAATATTTATATAGCAATAAACTTAGTATATAATTTTAATATGTAATAAACATTTGTTTTTAATGATAACCTTTAATTCAATTATGCTGTTTGCAATGCTTCATGGGATTGACGTTTTTCCCTCACTAAAGTACAGTCTTGTACCTTTGCGTTTTTGTCCAATTTTCAAAACCTTTTCAGCGTCAAATAAAATGTTGTAATGTTACGATTCACCTCAGAGATGATTGGCTTGCTTCTTGGCTTATAATGGTTTAATGCAGACTTTTTGAAATCACAATGCTAAAAAAATGAATGGGAGAAAAAAAATTTACTGTACCAAAACCATTGAAATAGGCTAAAAACGTATAGAAAAAGTATAAAGACTTCAGTTCTATATTGTTACTATTAGGACACTCACTGGACCTGTTATTTTCTACTTACAGTACGAGCAGGAAGAGGTGAGACGCAGAGAAAACCATCGAAACTTGCCAGAGTTTGTTCGCGTGCGGGAAAACCTGAGACACATCACCATCACAGGCTACTGAAGCAACAACAGAAGAACAAAATTCTTACACAAGAAACTAGGTTTTGTTCCATCAGAGGCAATTGTGTTCATGAATATTATTCAATGTCATTTTGTGTTGTGCCCTCTCACCTTCAGTCCATATGTCTTTCACTCTTTGGCTTTCAAAGTGCACAAATGACCTTTTGTATCACCATTCCGGTTCTTTTTTCCAGCCAGTCATATTTTAACTGGCCAATTTTTTTAATTGCATTTAAAATGGATTTTTAAATAAAATACTGTATTCTGTAGACAAGTTTAAAACTTTAAATCTTACATCATACTGCATTTACCTTGATACTAGTCTTGTGGTGAACAATTATGGTAATTTTATAATTGACAATCTTAAAGCAGCAGTCCGTAAGTTTTACCATTCGAAACCTGCAATTGGTTATTTGTGGAATTATCTGCACGATGACTCGGCGCAGATGAATCGAATGTTTTGAGGATTATGTACGGCGGTCTGTCACCACACCGGTGGATACTGTTAACACCATTGTGTGACCACGTGTATTTAGTGTGTATTAGCGTTACCTGCAGATTTCAATTTCTACAGTTGAATCTCTAATTGTCCATTTGTCATTCCATACAATCCGCCATCAAAATGATGTTTAATTATTCCAGCTGCTGTGAGAAAAGGCTATAAATGATCTGCCACTTGCAGCACACGATATAGCCTACCAGCTGGGACTCGTTCTTTATGTAAACAGACTGCATGCTCGAATTTCCCGCGGAAACCTACCAGTACCACCCGTATTAGAAAACATTATTACAAGCTTACCGTTGTGAATCGGACTAATGTAAGGAGATAGTTTTGAACAGTGGCTGGTTAAGTACTTGCTCACATTGACTTTGGATCATTTTTAACGACAAAAAAAAAAAAAAAAGTTACGGACTACAGCTTTAAGTCAAAATCTGAAATTTGCTTCCCCTCTGAAATGGCGTTCCTTCTCTGATAACATCCGTTTTTAAAGGCTTGGGCAGAACCACTCACCTCCAGCCATTAGTCTGCAGCGAGCCAGGATGAGGCAATGTGCTAAAATTAAGCTCTACCCGCTATTAAATATTCAGCTTCACTCTGAAATACATCGCAAGTTCACAACTAAAGTAAAGTCATCCGCAACTTCAGTTCACGCGGACCAAATCCTGTCATGCAACAGCATGATCACATTAGCAAAATGCCATTGGTTAAAAGACATAAGAATTGTCCATTTATCAATCGTGTAGCAATGCATGAAGCAGATGTCACTTCCAAATTAAATAGTTTTGTATTTGCATTGTCTGGTGATTGGTTTGCATGTAAACTCGAACAGTTTATTTCAATAAGCTGATTTTTCAGTTATCCCATACCGGTGTGCATGTAAACATGCTCAATGATCAACGCTGCAAATTTGTGTTCAAAATTTAACAAATTGAATCTGATGTGAATTGAGGGGAAATGTTTGGAATTACAGATTGCACAGATTCTGATTAAGATCAGGAGGATTTCGCCTTACAAAAGGTGATGTGACAGCATGCCAATACTTGGATATGAGGCTGTATTACAGTTTTTTAAAAAATAAACACTTCATACAAGGCGACAGATGTGGTGTAAAAACAGAACAAACAAATGTTTAATAAAATCTGAGGTACATTATTTACAACTCAGTCACATCACATAAAGTAAATCACTAAAAATACTGCCAAACCTGATGGCCAGGTTCATCATTATATGGCAAATTTGTGAGCAAAACTCAAAGAAAACCATCTCAGGTTCTCCATCACGATGGAAAAATACTTTTTTCATGAATCTTCAAGTTTCTTTCCTGTTAATAAACAGTTTGTCTGGTTCACATCTCTTATTTATGTTAATTTATTACAACATCCACTCTAAACATCTCAGGATTATAAATGGAAAATTTTAAATTGGTGGACATCAAGTACAGAAGGTGTATGTAGCGAATACAGCAGAAACATTTGACGCGACGGATCACTTTTGATAGAATCCCGCAGGCTCTCTGCACAAATCCATGATGAATAAGTCTAATACGGGAAGAGAATCTCATTTATGGTTTAAAATTCCAGAAGAGCAGCTTTTCTGTATCATTTAAAAAGTTCCAGGTCAACTCACAACATTGATAATAAATAAATAAATAAATAGCAAGTGGAAAAACTGCACAAGATCACAGGTGTCAAAGAGTCAGGGGATGCCATCCTTCCGTTGGCAACACTGGGAAGGTGGGACGCTCCAGTCGTAAATATAGGACAGCCTCAGTTTGACTTCCTCTTTGCACAGGTGCCCATCTCGCTGTAGTGTCTGATGTTTCTCCAACATGTCCTCTAAACTCTGCTTGTGTGTGACCAGATACTTATTGCTGCAGCCGCGCGACTTGTACTCCGTGTCGAAGCGTGGATCGTGAAGCCGCCTCACGTCCACGGGGGCCAACCACGCACCCAAGGATACGTCCTCACTCTGCCAGATCTTTAGAAAGCCCACATTAAGATGTACGTAGTGCACGAGGTCAGCAGATAGCACATAGCCCCCACCCAGAGCATATGGCAAGTAGTAGTCGCACAGATCCCAAGTACTTTCTTTCCACTTCCCGGCCGTTTTCACTCTCCCACGGCCAGAGAAGAAGCCCCAGTAGAGGCGACTGGGCTCCTTGGTCTTCAGCTCCTCTTTGAGGAGATCCAAGCGGGCAAAGGTGTCATCATCTGCTTTCAGAACGAATTTAAAGTCCACGTTTTGATCCAACCACGAGTACATGTGCAGCAGTTTCTGCGTGAGGTTCTCGTATGAATCCCGCAGGTCAGGGAGCAAGAGGAGGTCATGGTGACGGACCTGCTCGGTTTCGAGATTCTGTAGGTCTTCAGCAGGTAAACCCTCGGTGCCAATGACAAACCAGTAGAGCACTTCGGGATCCTGCTTGGTCAGCCAGGTGCTCCGGATAATACTGCGACGCTCTGTGTACTTTGGCCCCGTGGTGATGAGAACGACCAGGAACGCCGAGAGCTCTCTGGCACGGGGAGGCCCTGCCGGCTGCTTCTGACGTGACTCGGCCCGCGGCGCCGCCCCTGGGGACTCGGCTGGCTTCAGTGTCTCAGACGTACATTTGGCAAGGAACAAAAGGACGACAGCAAATAGGAACAGGACACAGAGTGCCAGGGCTGTCTTATGACGACACACAAGACGGACCAAATTCATGATGTCACTGAGGAACAGAAGGAAATCGTACCACAAGCCTTAACACAAGGAAAACAAGCCTTACTTAAAATGTGTTCAACATTAAGGTCTGTTCACACCGAGACGAATGTTCAGTGCGAATATTTAGAGCGATAAACAGTCGTTTCCTTTCCATGTAAAGCACTTTGAATTACCATTGTCCAGTGAGAACAGCATTTTAGAACCGAACTCACACCCGTATATTTTCAGGACTCACAACTGCATGCACCATGCAGATATAAAAGCTGCTGTCGGTTATTGAAGATTTGACGGATGAACTCACGGCTCGATTGGACTCGTCATTTCAAACGTAACTTTGTGATTTTGCTATGGTTACTAGTAAGAGAATACAGGCTTGACTCCCGTTGCAAGTTCTAGGGGCTTTAAGCAAGTGTTCTATGGCCATGTGTGATTTTAACTGCTACTTTGAGACTAAAAGTCTACTACGGGAGAACAGCCGATTTGCCGTAGTCACTAATATGTGACAGAATCGATAAGTAAATGTTATGTTTTATGGTTATGTGGCATTTTAAATGTATTTGTATATCACTTAAAGGTGCAGTGAGTAAATTTTAGTGGCATCTAGTGGTGAGGTTGCGAATTGCAACCACCGACTCAGCACCGTTCTCACCCCTCCCGCTCGAAGCGCTTTAGAGAAGCTACGGTGGCCGACACAAAGACAAAGATGTTGTCGTCTCAGACAGCAGAGAGTAGCCAGGGAAGCAATGAGGTTTCTTCTTACTTCTAACAAAGAACGGTCTCTGCTTCTAATAAACCAGACGAGGAATGCTACTACTATTTCTTTGTGCGTATTCAATGTAGTGGCGATGCAAGCTGCCTCTGAAAACACCAACAGAGATGAAACACGCTTAGGGTTACTGTAGAAAAATGCCGGCACAAAATAACAACTTGACATGGACTGGGACCTGCGGTGTATATAGATAGAAATGACTCATTCGAAGAAAATAAATACATAATGGGTCATTATGTAAGGTCTTTATAATGTATATTATATTGCAATTGATCCTCCTAAATTTTACACATTGCACCTTTAATGCCAAAAGCAACCCTTCTCTAGCTTTTTTTTAATGTTTTTTTTTTTGTACTTTGTCAAATGATTAAATGATCCATTACGCTGTCCTCTCTTTATTGTTGCTTACTGATTTTTGCATTCTTTGGCTTCTTCCGGTCGCCGTTGCCACTCTATCAGCAGCGGTTTCTTAATGTCCCTACAGTACTCGAGACGCTAAGTTGTAAGATTCACATCTGTAAGTAAATCCGGTTGCGGACAATGTCATTACGGTGCATTCACAGGGGGCGCCGGCGTTAACGCTTCCCATTTACTCTGAATGCGTGACGTCACGCGTTGCTGAACTGAATTGTGCGTTCACACGGGGCGTCGCCATTAACGCTTCTCATTTACTTTGAATGGGTGATGTCACTTGTTGCTGAACTGAATTGTGGGTTCCGCTGCGTTGCTTCACTTGTGGCAGAAGTTGAAAATTTCTCAACTTTAAGCGCCAATGCATGCATCAGCCAATCAGATCGCCTTATGCAAATACTTCAGCACAGATGCTAGCCAATTGACCCTTCACAGTTTGATTGACAGGCGATCTAACCAATGATAACGCCGAATCCGCCATCTTATCCGACAAAGCCGTCAGGGAGTAGCCTATAGTAGATTAACGTTGGTTAACTTGAAAAATTGTCTTTCCGCGCTTGAAACAACATTCCTTCTGACGTTCATTCATGTTTATTTGATGCTATAAATGAACTAGTATGAAGAGATGATCGCTTCACGAGCCGCTTGAAGGAGCTACAGCGACACATTAAGGAGCCACTATACGGTATTTAGTATTTAAACTTCTTTAAAAAAATTACAATATTTTAAATATGAAACTGTTTCATACGTTGTCAGTGTCCTCTTTGCTCCGCGAAGTATTTTTCACTGCGGGAGAACATGATGTGTGTCGTGAGAGCGGACGGGTTGTCGGGTATAGCAACAGGGAGCGGGTTTTGCAAAGGGTCAATTAGGTTCATGCAACAGCGGAAAGTAATGTGATTGGCTGTTGTCATGACTGTCACGTCAGCACCAAGCTTAAGACATGCCCTCCGACAAAAAGTGCCACCGACTGTCAGAGAGCGAATCAGCATTTTCATTCAGCCGGTCTACCATGTTCACGTCTAAGTAGACAAAGCAGATGTTTCATATCCGTTAAAGGATTGTTAGGCTGCATAGATCAGGTCAGCCGGAACCGGGAACAGTTTCTATAGCACCGGATGTACTCGCTACATCAGAAGAAGAATGGCGTCTATGCTAATTTTTGTCTCTCTGCTCATCCCGAGGTTTACCAATTAACGTGATTGGCTGGATCCGGGCCGTGTCCGGGTCGGATGGGGGACCTGCGCCTGTGTGCGGCAGCAGCAATGTGGCCCTGGGGTGTCGGCGGAGACTGTGTGAACTAGATCATTCTTTGTGAAGACCTTACCGACTCATCAGCCAGTGGCACAGATCCCCAACAAACCGTCCCATACCGGCGTGATGAAAAAGATCTTAAACTAGATGGAACTGGATTAAATATTTTGACTGTTGCGACTCCAATCGGACATATGACCTGTAACTCTGCCTGAGTATCGGACAAGTGTTCACTGTAGGCCAGAGGAGAACTAGTTTCTCCCAAGGTTTTTTTCTCCATTTGTTGGAGTTTTGGTTCCTTGCCGCTGTTTCCTTTGGCTTGCTTAAGTTGGGGACACTTGCTTGATATTCAGCAGTGTTTTTGGTATGCCTGCATTGGCGCCGTTGTATGTGAACTGAGCCGGACGATTACGTCACTGTTTTCTCCAGTGCTGATATACATAAATTAACTAGACTAATAACTATTGATCTTTGCAGCGGAATGAATCAATAATATATAGAATAAGCTGGACAATAACACCATTTTCTTTGGGAGCTGCTGTGCAGCCAAAATTACTTGCCAATTATTAATGTAAAGCTGCTTTGCCACAATTTGCATTGTAAAAAGCGCTATATAAGTAAAGGTGACTTGACTTGACAAATCACAAAAATCAGAGCAAATTCTTCCTGCTGAACATTCGTGTTGGTGTGAACAGGGCTTTAGGGTATGAGATACAGTACAGGCCCATGAAAATTACAATCTAGACACTTTTTGTTGTTGTTTACATTTTCCCCACAGCTTTTTGTTTTAGTTTAGTAGTTCATTTAAATTGGCGTTGATTTTTTAAAAGTACATTTATTTCATACAGTAATGGTAGAGTAGTTTTTTTTTAATATCCTTAATAAGGCCATTAAAACCGCATGGATAATAATCCTTAATATTTAAAACGATTTTAAAATAAATACTACATGAGTAGAAATAAAAATGTACATTATTTTGTGGAAACAGATTACAAAATCAAATCAACCTCATAGATTCAATATAGTACACAATGGAGCCACTGAAGATTCATCACGCATCAAGGTACATTACCTGGTAGATTCCCGCCAAAATGATCATTTACTGTGTTTATGGCTCATCCTGTGCATCTTTATTTCAAGAGGCTGTTTTGTTTTCCAGTAGCAGCTGATGTGCTGAAGATGTGCCACAGCTGTCCGTCCTCTGCCTCTCCAGACAACACGCACCACATTTACACACAGCAAACGCCTACCGCAACGACAAAAAAGGTCAGACTACAGTGAAAAGTGTGTAAGAGTTTGAAGGCGTCATTATTTCATCAGTTCAAACACACACACACAGCTCTTCCCGTTCCCAACCACAGTTTGAAACATTGATGCTCAGATAGGAACGTTGACGACCTGCGCCACCTATCGGACGGGATGATTACGTTCACATCCATGTAGTACAGTTGTAGTACACTTAACATACTACACTAAACTCACAACTTTGAATGAAGAAAAGCATATCAGCTTGTTGTAATATATCACATCACAATGATGTAAGATAGCTTGTTTTAATGAAGTGCAAATATTTTATAATGGAAGTAGAACATCGTGTTAAAATGTAAAGGAAAAAAAATCTTTTAACTCGCTTCCTATTTTGCTTTTCATAGTAATCTTTTGCATTTAAAATAAACTATAAGAAATAAAATATAATCAATCAATTAAGACTAAATGAGTGTAGACTGAAAGACAATGCATTAAAGTCGCAGTAAATTTACAATTTAAACCAAATTTTGGTTGACAGATAAAATAATGGCTGTCAACCATAGTTGTCAGAACACTATAAGACAGCTGAAATGATTCTGCAAATGTGTGATTTACTAACAAAACTATGACGAATATAGGTAAAACTGTGGGTCACATTAGTAGGGTTAAAAATATAATAACTGAAAATCAACCCAAAGTTTATTGGTTATATACAATCACAAAATAAATGGGCAGATGTTTCTTCAAAAAGACCACAAAATTAGCAAGTTTCATCAATATTAAGATATTTACGGAGAGATGAATTAAACCTGTCACTCATATCTTTTAAAGCTGCAGTCCGTAAGTTTTTTTTGTTAAAAATGATACAAAGTCAATTTGAGCAACATAACCAGCCACTGTTCAAAACTATCTCCTTACTTTAGTCCGATTCACAACGGTAAGCTTGTAATAATGTTTTCTAATTCGGGTGGTACTGGTAGGTTTCCGCGGGAAATTCGAACATGCAGCCGTTCGTCTTTGCGTCATTACGTCACATCTGTTTACATAAAGAACGACCCCAGCTAGTAGGCTATATCAAAATATAACAATAATAATTTGCATGTGTTTGATGTGAATAGTTTGATGTGATATGAGCTCAGTGAATGTTAGATTTAATCTCCATTGACCGTACAATTTATTGTAGGCCTACTGCTTTTTTTCTCAGTTGGTCAGGACAAAAGTGGCAGACATGTTACTTGTTCAGATGACATTTTCTGGTGAAAATTCTTATTTTTTGCTCATACGTCCAAGACGCAGAATCTGTGATTCCGAAGTACAGTATCCACACCGATGCGGTGACTGACAGCAAACATTAGATTCATCCGTGCCGATGCACAACCCACGTAAATTCTGCAAATATCTGCAATTGCAAGTTACAAACAGAGATGGATCTTTCACTTTATTGGTTAAAAAAAAAGAAATATGGAAGCATCCACAAGCAACAGGATTATTAACCAAACTCACAGAGACTGAAGTTGGGACTGAGCAGCTCTCAGTAAAGGAGGAACACCTGATGGGATTGAACCCATTACTATTGCAAATTCTTTGGGAGAAATGGGAAACCGAAAATGATCTAGAAATTCCTTATATGACAACAACCTGTTTTTTGTGTTTCTGTTTCTGTGTTCACTAATTTCAGTGTACCCTCTCTATCTGTCTCTCACAGATGTGTGTACATCAGGGGTCTATAAATTGTCACAGCTCTAGTACAGTAGGGGAAGTTTTAATCTCCTGATTGGTCAGTTTGAATGTCTCTCCATTTTTAGTACATTGTATTGTGTAAATTGTTATTGCTATTCCAGAAGAGGGCGGAGCTTTAACAGCTCAACAACAACAAAGCTGGAGAATCTCACGCAGCTAAAATGAGGATTGTCTGTAACGGTGTTCATCCTTACATTGTTCAAACCGGAGTCGACACTGATGGAGAGACTCAGGAAGAAGTTACAACTTTTAGACGTTTCTGATCGTCTTAGTGGATAAATGTATGTAGTTGCTGTGGAGTTGATTCAACTCATCACTAGCATGTGTTGTCATGTTAATGTTTTGTGCAAATCCAGTGTTGAATTGACCCTAGTTTGTGAAGCAGTCTGGTGTAAAATGACAGCATCAACAACACTCGACTACAACAACTCTTCCTCTTCTCTAAAGCAGCCCAACATGACCCCGCCCCCTTTGTTGTGTGTTCTCAGGGACGGGGTTTAGGCAAATTTTAGGATTAGTGATGTCATTAACCCAGGAAGAAGATCGTTGTAATCCTTTAACAGAGTTCTTTAAAAGAAAATATCTCCCTTTGCACTGAACTTTTCAGATGTTATGATCTAACAGCAACATTAAGTCAAGTCACCTTTACTTATATAGCGCTTTTTACAATGCAAATTGTGGCAAAGCAGCTTTACATTAATAATTGGCAAATATTTTTGGCTGCACAGCAGCTCCTAAAGAAAATGGTGTCATTGTGCAGCTTATTCTATATATTATTGATTAATTCCGCAGCAAAGATCAGTAGTTATTAGTCTAGTTAATTTATGTATATCAGCACTGGAGAAAACAGTGACGTAATCGTCCGGCTCAGCTCAGTTCACATACAACGGCGCCAATGCAGGCATATCAAAAACACTGCTGAATATCAAGCAAGTGTCCCCAACTTAAGCAAGCCAAAGGAAACAGCGGCAAGGAACCAAAACTCCAACAAATGGAGAAAAAAACCTTGGGAGAAACCAGTTCTCCTCTGGCCAACAGTGAACACTTGCCTGATACTCAGGCAGAGTTACAGGTCATTAAACCGATTTGGAAGCGCAACGGTCAAAATATTTAATCCAGTTCCATCTAGTTTAAGATCTTTTTCATCACGCCGGTACGGGATGGTTTGTTGGGGATCTGTGCCACTGGCTGATGAGTCGGTAAGGTCTTCACAAGGGATGATCTAGTTCACACAGTCTCCGCCGACACCCCAGGGCCACATTGCTGCCGCACACAGGCGCAGGTTCCCCGTCCGACCCGGACACGGCCCGGATCCAGCCAATCACGTTAATTGGTAAACCTCAGGATAAGCAGAGAGACAAAAATTAGCGTAGACGCCATTCTTCTTCTGATGTAACGAGTACATCCCGTGTTATAGGAACTGTTCCCGGTTCTGGCTGACCTGATCTATGCAGCCTAACAATCCTTTAACGGATATGAAGACAAAAATTGATAGTGCGTCATGTGTATGCCAGGTTAAATAGATGCGTTTTTAGTGTGTCTGCTTCCCGAACAATGCTAGGAAGATTGTTCCAGAGTTTAGGTGCCAAATAGGAAAAGGATCTACCGCCTGCGGTTGATTTTGATATTTTAGGTATTAACAACTAGCCAGAATTCTGAGATCGTTATAGACGCAAAGGACTATAATGCATTAAGAGCTCACTCAGATACTGGGGAGCTAAACCATTTAGTGCTTTGTAAGTAATTAGCAAGATTTTAAAATCTATACGATGTTTAATAGGGAGCCAGTGCAGTTTTGACAGAACCGGGCTAATATGGTGATACTTCCTGGTTCTAGTAAGGACTCTAGCAGCTGCGTTTTGGACCAGCTGTAATTTGTTTATCACGCGAGCAGGGCAACCACCCAGTAGAGTGTTATAGCAATCTAGCTTTGAAGTCATGAACGCATGAACTAACTGTTCCGCATTTGTCATTGAGAGCATATGTCGTAATTTAGATATATTTTTAAGATGGAAGATGCTAGAAATGTGGCACTCAAATGAAAGATTGGTATCAAAGAACACACCCAGGTTCCTAACTGACGAAGATGACTTAACAGAGCTGCCATCAAGTGTTAGACAGTATTCTGGGTTATTATGTGCTGAAGTTTTTGGTCCAATAATTAGAATCTCTGTTTTTTCTGAATTTAGTAGTAGGAAATTACTAGTCATACAATTTTTTATATCAGCTACGCATTCTGTTAATTTTGAGAATTTTCTGGTTTCGTCAGGGCACGAGGAAATATAGAGCTGAGTATCATCAGCGTAACAGTGAAAGCTAATGCCATGCTTCCTAATGACATCTCCCAAGGGTAGCATGTACAGAGTGAAAAGCAACGGTCCTACTGAGCCTTGTGGTACTCCATATTGAACTTGTGATCGAAATGACATCTCTTCGTTTACTACTACAAACTGATAACAGTCAGATAAGTATGATTTGAACCACGCCAATGCAATTCCACTAATGCCAACATAATTTTTTAGTCTATTCAAAAGAATATTGTGGTCGATAGTGTCAAAAGCAGCACTGAGGTCTAGTAAGACTAATAGAGAGATACAAACACGATCTGATGATAAGTGCAAATCATTTGTAACTCTAATGAGAGCAGTCTCAGTACTATGGTACGGTCTAAATCCTGACTGGAAATCCTCACAGATACCATTTCTTTCCAAGTAGGAACACAGTTGCGATGATATTGCCTTTTCTAGTATTTTTGACAGAAAAGGTAGATTGGAGATCGGTCTGTAATTGACTAATTCTCTAGGATCAAGTTGTGGTTTTTTAATAAGAGGTTTGATAATAGCCAGCTTAAAAGTTTTCGGTACGTAACCTAGTGATAAAGATGAATTAATGATCTTAAGAAGAGGATCTATGACCTCTGGAAGGATCTCTTTCAATAGCTTTGTTGGTATAGGGTCTAACATACATGTTGTTGATTTCGATGATTTAACAAGTTTAGACAATTCTTCTTCTCCTATAGCAGCGAATGAATGGAATTTTTCCTCAGGGATACTAAAATCCACTGTCTGATGTGATACTGTAATAGACAGTTACATGGCTATAAATTTCCCTCTAATGTTGTCAATCTTGCAAGTAAAGAAGTTCATAAAGTCATTACTGTTGTTCTGTTTGGAAACATCAGAAGTTGAGGCTGTATTTCTCGTTAATTTAGCCACTGCATTAAATAAATACTTAGGGTTGTTTTTATTTTCTTCTAAACGATTTGAAAAATTTTACACACTAAAGTTAAAAAAGTTAAATCATAATCAATCACCCCTTTAAAAATGCAAGCAGATACAAAACTGAATTGATGTTTGTTTATTTGATGGCATTACAATGGTGTTTTTTTTTTTCTGTCATTGTTTGACATTACAAAATGTGTACAGTACTTTCTCGTTTGATGCTAAATGTTCTCTGAACTCAAAAACACAGCCAAACATGTTCGAGAGAATGTCAAGGCACGTCATGTTATTGAGACCAGAACAAAGAGGACCGTAGAGGTCAGTCACAGTGTCATTTTGAGCAGAATTTCAAGGATCACATTAGCTGTCCGTCACTAAGACCACAAACAGAGGTCAAGGGTCAGCAACATTTTTTGGTGTACTCTAGTTTGAAAAGCAGACTACTCATAAATGCTGCAAAAAAACCACACGTAATGTCAGAAACCCACTCGTCAGTGTGAGATTAATGTTTTCCAAAGTAGCATCACATTTTCATTGGCTTTGACATCCCAACTCTTCTGCTAAATATCCTAACCTTGTTTCTCCAGGGATATTTCATAAGCACTGACATGATTAAAGAATTTTAGCATAAAAAAAAACAAAACAGGAAGTTGATGTTACTCCTTATCCACTAATATTCCTCACAACATACACTATGATTCTACTAGGACTTGATTTGAATAACATAAAGAGCTAACTTAAATAACAATACGACCAGGGCACATACATTTTTTCCCCCCCGTTCCATCCACTTGTTGACCAAACGGTAAAGTGTTTGAGAACCAGTCAGCTTCACAATCATAATTTAAAAACCGAAGAGATCCTACAACAAAAACACAACACTGAATCAAAATGGAGTATAAAACAAGTCAAGGATTAGTGTAAGGATTTTAGTTGAACAGACAATATTATGACGGCCTTTATGCCATCATTACTCCGCTATTGCTCGCGAATTAAAAACACATCAGCGTTCCTTGAGCTAAGAAAATAAACTTACCTAACCAGACACTGGATTTCCCAGTGAACAAATGCAAATATTATATTTCTAATTATTAACAACGTTCTAAAACATAAATAGGACAGATAAAAACAGTTGCAGCAGTTGACGGCAGGTCTGTCGGTCTTAAAAGTGAAGACGTGTTCTGTGCGTCTCATATGTAGGGGTACTGAGGGACCCTCCGGGGGCTGAGCTGATAGCTGTTGTACGCCCCGCTTCCTCTAGTGGTGCTGGTGCTCGTGGTTACATAAGGATGAGCGGGGTAATGTTGCTGGTAGTGGGCGGAGAGTCTGTGGACCACACCCCCAATGGAGTCCTTTGGGATAAGACTGGCTGCATAGTGACTGGTGGGCGGGACATGAATGGAGGGGGAGGAGCCCTGGACGAGCAGGTGCTCCATGTGGGATGCGGGGGTGGGGTAGGTGTACAGGCTGGGGGTGCTGGTGAACGAGGGGGCCTCCTGGAGACAGTAATGAGCGGAGGCCGGAGGATACGTGTGCTGTCGACGCAGGGAGGAAGTGCCACCAGATGGTCCTTGGGATGAGGAGACAGTGGTCTGGAAAAAGGAAAAAGAAAATTGAAGCACACATTCTTTAGCAGCTAAATTGAACCATCAGCGAGATTTGATGCTCGCGGTCAGAGGTGGAGACGTGAAGTCGGACACTTTCGGCTTTTCTCGGCGTTCGTGTACTTTATCACCGATGAAGTGGATTTAGATGCAGTATGTGTCAAATACAGACATTTTCATAAATTTATTCAATACTTTATGTACTGCTTAATACAGTGCTTGAAAAAGTTCAACATAAGCCTATTTTATAAGCAAAACTATAAAACATTGTATTCATCAATTTTAACTTGATAAACATTACAAGACAACATTAGAAATCTATTATTGAACAAGTACATAGAGTGTTCACAGGGTCAGAATTTGAGCTGTCGGGTCCGATTTTGTGGGAAATGAGGCAATTCGTCTTTGCACGTTTAAGTCACAGTACCTCTCATTGGTTTCATACGGATTACATAATTCATACTATTTGTTTTTTCATTTAAAAATAGACATTTCAAGCTTTATATAAACTGAGGTAAGCAAACACTGGGTTTCGGTTCATTTTTGTGACGCGTTCCAGAAAGAAGTTCACATAGAATGAGACGGCAGAAAGCGCACCATGTTCTTTATTTTACAAAAGCACAACATTTTGTTGTTATTACGAGGGTACACAAATAAATGGAAACCCTTAAGAGTTTCAAGTGATATCTCGCTCTTATCTTTTATGAAAACATTTTAATGAACTGGCTGGGGCGTTTACTCATGGTCAGAACAAAATATCTGAAAAAATGTAATATATCTGCTACGTGTTACTTCAGCTGACATTTTTATAGATATACTAGGATGAACTTCTAATTGTCATGTCAACAGTGGTGATTGTAAAAAAAAAAGTAAATTACTTGGCAAGTTATTACTTGCAATTTTATGTTTCGAACAGATAGAGAGGCAAAAGTTCTGTAATTCAGCATTACATGAAAAAGTTTCTTGGTTATAAAAACATGGATTTTGTGAGCATTAGCAGAACTGAAGGTATCAGAATAAAAACCAAACAGACGACCGTTGTCGTAGGTGAATCTGAACAGCCGTGTCATCAGAGCTGGTGAAGAAGCTGTGCAGAATGAACCAGCTGGCTGCTCTCGAATCGCTCTCACGGTACTGTGATTGCATGTCACAGCGATGTGACGTTGGCAAGTCTCAAATTAAGCAGAATTTCTAACCGCATTGAGAGATGTGGTCACCTGACTGAGGTTAAGTGGTTGAGATCGGCTGGGCTCCTGTTGGTGGTCAGTGACGCTCTCTCCTGAGCTGCTCGGCTGCCTTGTGGCGGCGACGGCCCTCTTAGGCTTCATGTAGTAATTCTGAGTAAGACCTAAAAAAACAGTCAATGTAGTTTTTTTTTTTTTTAAACCCAAAGTATTTGTTTTATAAAAGTACACCAAATAGCGGTTGTATTCAAGCTACACTGAATAAAAATGCAACCAAAGTTGATACTCACCAACAGCAGATGGGATTTTGGCTGATATTGAGCTTTCCACAGGCTGTGCTTTCACAGATGGAGCCACCACTGCCAGGGATTTGGACAGTCGTGAGGACTGGACCCCCACGTGACTGTTCTGGGGCTTGGGAGTTAGAGGACTGGCGGTGGAGGAGTCCGAATCATGAACGGTTAGACAGCTGATCACATTAGTCCTGTGGCTGGAGCCAAAGCTGCCAAAAAAAAAAAAAAGTGCCGTTATAAAAATTATGCAATTTCACAAAGATGAAAGGAATAAAATGTGGTAAAATGGTTAAATGAGGCAAAACAAGCACTAGCTGCTCAAGAAACATTTCTTATTAATATTAAAAACAGCTTCATACTGATGTGAGATTTATGAAAATTCTTTCAATAGAAAAGCATTTAATGGAAGCCGTAATCTTTCGTAGAATTATAAATGTTTTTACAGTCAACTTTCCATCAATATAATACGTTCTTGCTGAATAAAAATATACATTTCTCACAAAACTGGTTGAGTATGTATAGTCAAGTCAAGTCACCTTTACTTATATAGCGCTTTTTACAATGCAAATTGTGGCAAAGCAGCTTTACATTAATAATTGGCAAATAATTGTGGCTCCACAGCAGCTCCCAAAGAAAATGGTGTCATTGTCCAGCTTATTCTATATATTATTGATTCATTCCGCTGCAAAGATCAATAGTTATTAGTCTAGTTAATTTATGTATATCAGCACTGGAGAAAACAGTGACGTAATCGTCCAGCTCAGCTCAGTTCACATACAACGGCGCCAATGCAGGCATACTAAAAACACTGCTGAATATCAAGCAAGTGTCCCAAACTTAAGCAAGCCAAAGGCAACAGCGGCAAGGAACCAAAACTCCAGCAAATGGAGAAAAAAACCTTGGGAGAAACCAGGCCAGTTCTCCTCTGGCCAACAATATTACCAAGTAGTGACCTCACCTAGCAGGGTGGAACTTCCTTTCGTCCTCATCGTCAGAGTCACTGTGTATGGTGATGACACTGACAGCAGGACTTGGGGTGTCGGAGATAATGATGGGCTGAGTGAGAACAGCACTGTATGACTGAGAGCCCACCAGAGCACTGCTGTGAACAAACGGTCAGACGGTACATTAAAGATCTCCCCATGTACAGTGGAAACTTACACCAAGCGTGGTTTATCAAATTTGATGTTATACAAGCAATATGACAGTTCAAAATGACAATTACTGTTAATGTCACTTTGTTTAAACAATTGAAATATCTGAGCGCCAAAAGTAAACGGCCCAATACCTGCTGCCGGTGTCACAACAGATCCTGCTCCTCTTGTTCTGTGACCGTGTGACCGTAGAGGTTCCTCGACTGAGGGATTGAGAATTGAGGCTGCCAAGAATGTGTGGGTTCTGCTGGACCACACCATTGTGCTGACCGCTCTGAGACGCCCTGCGGGACACAACCAAACAATCAGTATTAACCCTTCACAAGTTCTATAAATTCTAGCTGAACCCCCAGTGACGACCGTTATAGTAGAAAGTATTGCCTTATTTTCATGGCGACACGTCACGTGACACACAGCTGCCACTGTATGACTGATGCATCACTATTTCCTTTTTTATTCAAGATTTACCTGTTAACTATGTCATGAACCATCTGATATTACGATTCTCAAAAATGTGCAAATGAATGTTTTGTCGTTTGAACTCCCGATGATGATCTTATTGGTCGATCTATAACACGCTGCCATGTTAGTTTGTGCCGCAAACGGATCTGTCGGGTTCACAATACGTAAATTCATTCACTGCTCCCTAAATGGATGAAAAGTAAGTGGCTCTTAAATAGGGTTGGGTACCGAAACACGGTGCCAATACGGCACCGGTACCTATAGAACCGGTATGTACCGGATCGAATCAGAATGCGAATGTCGGTGCCTCATTTCGGTGCCACTTAAATGCCTGAAGTGATAGAAATATTTGTCCTCTGGTGCTATGACACGGACGTAAGAAGCATCAGATTCATCAACACGCCTGATCGCTAGTTAAATTTAAATACTGCGTTCATGGGGTGTCAGAATGCTCGGAAAAATTATTTCCTGAATGAGAAAACTCATGTGAACGTTGGAAAGCTTTGATGATAGCCTACAAACCCAATACATCTTTGTAGTAATGTTACTGTCCATTTTATTTTCACATTTCGAAGTAAAAATCCCAAATCGTCGGGAAGTGAGACCATCCGTGAAGCGCGTGAGCGCAGCAACTTGCGCTGATTGCAGTGCAGCAGGTCTACCGTTAGCTTAGCTAGCTAAATTAAACGCGCTTAAATTAAAATGCCTAAAACTAAAAGCTCCAAAGTGTGGCTATATTTCACCAGAAAGGATTCTGACACCGCGACGTGCAGCAAATGTTTTACAACAGTTGCGTGTAAAGGGGGAAACACGTCAAACCTAATGAAACATTTGGGGGCACATGGAATATGCTCCGTGTTTGACAGCTCGTGGACATCAACTGGAACGATCAGTGTGGATGACCTCAGCCCCAGTAAGCGGGACAGTCTTCCCATATTGTTTGCTCTTTCAAACAGGCCTCATCGACACCATCTGAGAGAGTTTTCTCCTGTGCAGGACATGCAATAAGTCAGGAGAGGTGTCTATTTTGCCAGAGAAGGCAAATATGGTCATATTTCTGCAAAAAAATTGCTGAAATTTGAAGCTGTTAAATTATTGTAGTTGAGCTAGTTGGCTTAGGTTTTACTGTTGTTGTATTTTGTATTTACTTATATATTCATGTATACTTTAAACTTTTAATATATTGTTCAATTTAAAGAACTCTTTTTGTCCAGTAAAAAGGTATTCTTGACTGAGTCATCCACCATCATTTTGTGGCTTTTTTAAAGTATCGGTTCAGGCACCGTTTTGGCACCGGTACCGTTTTAAAAGTATCGATTTGGCACCGGTATCGGAAAAAACCCAAACGATACCCAACCCTACTCTTAAATTGGGAGTAAACGTTCTGACAATGTCAATTTCTGCAGTCCATTTAATAAATATTTAATTTGAAATTCTTAAATTCAATGAATGATTCAATGACTCAAAGATTTCACTTGTACATTGTTTTTGAACAACTATCTTCAATGACTTTTTTAATTCACTTGTCGCCACCTACTGGTGTAACCGTGTAATCGATCTTTATTTGAAGTGTCATTTTGATCGCTACAGTAGACATCAGTAGGTCTTTATCCAATATATAAACGTTTATCCTGAGTACTTCTGTGATAAATTTAATTATTCTAACAGAAATGTGGTTAAATTCTTTTTGCGAAGCCTTTTAATATCTATAAATGACGACTGCTCTCTCTGGCTCAGCTGCAGCGCTAATGCAGATTTGAACGTCATTTTTTTTTGTATTTATCAAAGGTTTAATAGACACATTGCGTGGGCTTTTGAATTGAGATTACGATCTTTTAACGACTGATCGTGCAGCTCTACCTCCAGCTTGATGTTTGCTGTGTAGAGCTCTCGGACAGTAGGGCCTCCAGAGGTGATTCGGTCACTACGGGCGGGTGGCTGGAGTTGTGGATGGTCATGCCAGGCACCTGCTGCCATGCAGAGGGTATGAGGATCTGCTGGGTACCCGCTGGCCAGGTCTGCTGGAGGATCACAAAATATCTGCCTCAGTGACACTGGCACTTAAAAAAAGTCATAGCGTACCACTGATTTTCACATCAAATTTAAAAACAAGTTTCAATGGCAAATGAACAGAGGGTAAAAACAGCTATGACCAAGACTACACCACACAATGAGTGATGCATATATGGCCACTTAAATCTGAATTTACACATCATTTGTGTCATGCTAGAATGGTGAAGAACCTCATCTAACATGCTGATGAAACACGCAGTGTGACATCACTGCATACAATTAAAGTGAACACCCCAATAAATAAATAAATAATCCATTCAATGCACAAAAATTCTGCAATTCTCTCCCAGAGAATAAGATGTAGCACAGCCATTTCGTATGATTTTTAAAAGCCAAGACAAGCACAGCATGCAACAATCATATACAAGCGTTAAAAATAAGATGAGGTGAAAGACAGTAGTCCAGCAACCTGTTGGGAAGAATCGTGGCTGTTAAATAGTCAGAAAACAATGAGTGTTTCCACAGAGCAAAACTGGGTAAAAGATCTGCCATGCTGGTACGGGCAGCACTAGAGTACCTGCGGACAGACATGGCTATGAGAGGGAGAGGAACATGGCTGCAAATGTTTCTGAGCTGTAGACAAGGTCAGTTTCCTCCCCTGAGAGAAGACAAAGGGCCAAACAGACGGTGGGGATGGGGAAGGAGGGGTGGGAGGTCAGAGAAGGGATATATATAAAAATCACACAACAAGAAGCTGCAAGCAAAAGCACAGAAGAGTCAGCACATGCCTCCCATGCCTGTAGCAGACCTGCACTGAGAAAGAATGATGCAGGAGGGACTGAGGGGGAAGAGACAGGGAGAATGACCAGAAAGACAGATTAGAAATACAGAAAAGGAATGATTAGAAAGAAAAAATACCAATTTAGAAATAAAAGCAGACATCGGGAGAGGAAAAAAGGGAAATCAGAAAGACGAGGAAAAAAGAAGAAAAAGATCAGAAACAAGTTTGGTGAAAAAAAAAAAAAAAAAAAAAAATATAAGTAAAGATCAACAAGAGGATCCAGAATTATCAAAGAGAGACCAGGAAAAAGGAGAGAGAGAACAAAAAAAGATATAAGAGACAACAAAAGAAATGTAAGATCAAAGATTGTACGGAAAGAAGTAGAGAGACCAGAAAGAAAGAAGGATTAGAAAGAAAGATGCGTATAAGGAGGATTTTGGAAAGAGGGGCAATGAGAAGTGATGTTAGTGGTAGAGCGCTGGGTGGGTCTCTCTTTACCAGCACTGTGGCTGTCTGCTCCAGTAGGGCAGGCCTTCCTGCCCCACAGCCCAGTGCCAGGGGCAGCGGGTACTGGGATGCCACTCCCGCTGTGTGGGGGTGCAGTGTGGCCACCATCAGAGGCGTACAGGAGCCCTACGGAGGAGGGGCACCATGGAGGGAAAGGGGCAAAAAGCATGGAAAGATTAGACAAAAGGTCAGGTCAAGGGTACAAGGCTGTGTTCTCACGTGCCATTTACGGCACTTGCCAGTAGAGGAACAGGTGTCCATGCAGACTTTAAGAACGGAGGTTTCCTCTCCAACTCAGTTCATCAGATTGCAGTGATGAGTTATGCCAGGTGTTAGATATTATACGCAGAGAGACTGCATGTTTTACCTGTGTAAGCATGCTGGGTTGAATCTGAAGGGGTTGCGTGGACTGGTTCTGCTGGACAACAGGAACACTGTTATCCATCCTGACAGGATAGCTAGAGGTTTTATTAGAAGATGGAAGCCCTTTGGGAGAAATAAACAAGCATCTTAATGTTTGGGACCATTTCATCAAATAAATGTAAAAAAAAAAAAGCCATGTTTGCAATATTTTAATTCTGCAATGCGAGGTCTCACACAAACATTAAACCATGCTTTAGCTAGATCTGTTGGGCTGCGTTCAAAAGCTGAAAAATGCTCCAAATCCAATGATTGTATCACATCCTGTCTAATGATTTACCTTCATCGGATCGATTTTGGAAGGCAGCATAGATGTATCCTTCATTGCCTATGATATCTCACAATCCTGTGTGTTCAATTCTCACTGTAAAACCTAACAGTTGCGCTAACTAACTCTTTTTTAGTTAACTTTACTTAAATGGCCAAGAATTTGTTGAGCTTACTTAAAACAACTTGGTATTTGGAATGTTTGCATGCTATGCCTTTGTTACTCAGAAAACCCAAGTTAAATTACATGACTGGTTGAATGTTGAATTATCCATAGAACTAAACATTTTGTGAGAACGTCACGTAAGTTGATTTCCTAAATTTTCTCTCACCATTTTAGTGATTAGTGCTCCCTTTGGTTGTGCACTTGGAGCTTCATTTATATTATTATAACTTTATTCCAATTGATGCAATAAGAACTTCCTCAGATCACAGATAGAATTAAGTTGAAAAAACTTAAATGGCTTAAGTAAATGTGACTCAAAACAAGTAAAGAACACCTTGATACAATTAAGTTTAGCTTACTTCAATTAAGGCAACGTGTTTCCACATTTAAATTAAAATTTGTTTGTTAGTTGTAACGGTTTGTTTTTTTACTTTTGAATCTATTTCCAGCGAGTAAGTAGCAAGAAATATTCACTTTGTTAGCAACTCCCTCCATTTTGTTGTAGACAATTCACTTACGCTGCCTCAGAATTCTGTCTAAAATCAGCTCCAGGAGGTACCTCCGTGCACAAATGCTGGCTGCAAAGCCTGATAGGGCATCAGCTGCCAAAGCTTTCCATGTACTTTGGCTTAGACACCCACAATGCACCTGCTCCAGCTCACCTTGGATAGTGGTCGGGGGGCAGACGATGAGGGTTTGCTGGAAAGGTTCAGTCTGAGCACACAGCTGTGTGGGGCGCGTTTGCATGGGGATGCTGGGTTGGGCCAGGCCCGGGATGTTTATGGTAGCCTGCTGGTAAAGTGCCGGCTGGTAGTTGAGGAGAGGAACGGCTCCACCGGCAGACGGAACCTGGCTGTGCTGATTAAGCTGGCTGCTGAATGTCACAGTCAGGTTTCCTGCAGTTCCAGGAACAGCGTTAGCAGCAAACAGGGCCTTTCCACTGTCAAAGCTACTGTTCCTTCTCTTGCAGATATCCATGTTCTGGAAGCACGACTTCACACTACAAAAATCACATGACAACCAGTTTAAAACACATATCTCTCAAAATGAACAAAAGCCATTAGTCCATTTCTTCTTCAAAAGGACATACTGAGAGCTGTGTGGGAAGTTCAGCAAGTGGCTCATGGTCACAAACGGATGTGCCAGGGTCTTTGTAGGTGTGATTCTTTTATCAGCGTCCAGTCTCAGCATCCTCTTCAGCAGGTCAATCAACTCCCGTCGGTCCGCCTTCTCTGCCAACATGTCCGTTCCTTCTAAATGAGTAGGCAGATTGACCTGGAACGCGAACAACAAAATAAGATTCAGCATAACACATCTAGTATTGACTTGTACCATCCTGGACATGCATTTCTAATTACCTGCATCATGTCATCTAAACAATTGAAGATGTACTTTCTCGCTTCTTTGGACTTGATGCCCATTTCAGCCTCATGTTCAGATGGCGTCTGGAAAAATACAGAAGTGTCAGCCTAGTAAAATATTAACCAAAGAGTAACCGTTCTGCGTTAGTTTTGTTTTAACCCCCACCCCCAAAAACAAAGCAATGTACTGACTTTTAACCTCCACAGTGGATAGCTGGAGTCTGGTCCTCTGTTGAAGAAGCGGCTTGTCTTTGTGCCAGCACTCAAGAGATACTCTGGAGGCAATCCCTGTGTCTGAGAAATGTACCGAATCTGGAGAAGAATAAAGGAAATGTCAAGTCTTGACAAATATTTGGGAAGATTTCAACAGAGGAGCCATTTTGAAGGGCATCTCAATTCTCTAATTGCACCACGAGGCACGTATGAAAACCTGGCGCATGTATGAATTCTCCTCCCCCTTCACATCTGTCACAATTTTACCACTGCAGTTTTAATAAACCATACAGCTCGAGCCAGGAAGTATGACAATATTAGCCCGGTTCTGTCAACACCGCACTGGCTCCCAATTAAACAACGCACACATTTTAAATCTCGCAATTACGTACAAATCACTAAATGGCTTAGCTCCCCAGTACTTGAGTGAGCTCTTAACGCATTATAGTCCTTCACGTCTATTGCCATCTCAAAATTCTGGCTAGTTGATAATACCTAGAATATCTACTTTCAACTTTTATTAATTTATATAGCATTTTGTTGGCCAAAGTGCTTGACAGACATTTCAAAAGAGGAGAATGTATAAAAGTAAAATACAGCAAAAACACACCATAACAAATTAACACACACACGAATACCCAATTACATTATCGTGACCACACCCAAAGACAATTACTCAGGATCCTCTTCCTTCAAAAGCTAGGTCAAACAGATGTTTTTAATTGAGATCTAAAAACGTCTATAGATGGCGCCTGCTGAATATAGAGTGGAAGACCGTTCCACAATCTAGGAGCAACTACTGTAAAAGCTTGATAAACCTTTGACTTCGTCGAACGAGGGACTGCCAACAGCAGTTGATCTGATGATCTCATCGTCCTATCCGAAGTATGAAATCCTAAAAGATTACTAATAAATAGGAGACATGTTGTGAAGAGCTTTAAAAACCATTAATAAAATCAAATCCAACGAAGGGAGGATAACAAAATCTAAAAATCAACTGCAGGCGGTAGATCCTTTTCCTATTTAGCACCCAAACTCTGGTAGTCTTCCTAACCTCCTTCGGGAAGCAGAAACACAATTTAAATCTAGACCAAAAAACCCCATCTGTCCATACACATCAATTTCTATTATTCAAATCAGTTAAATGATTGTTAAGCTGTATAAATTAGGTCAACCGGAACAGGCGACACTTCCTATAACACCTGATGTACTTATTAGCGAAGATGCCTTTCTTCTTACGATGTAACAGTCCGTCTTATCTCATCTTTATCCCGAGGTTACCATAGTGAGCCGGATCCGGTCCATATCCAGATCAGATGGTGAACCTGCACCAAGACACGACCACAACACAGCCCTGAATGTCAGCAGAGACCGTGTCAACTAGACAATCCCCTGTAAAGGCCTCGTTGACACGACAGCCCTCAGCAAAGTTCCTCAGCAAAGATCACAAGAACCAGACAGATCCTCCACACAGACCCTACGGCCAGCTTCGGCTGCATACTGGCCTGATGAATTGATCTTCAAGCAAAAGGAACTGGATGAATATTTGAATGCTAACGATCCCGACCTGAATTGTGACGCAACATGAATTGTAATGCCACCATGTTCGTAGCGATGGGGGAATATTTGTGGGTCCTGATAATAATAAAACACTAATTTTTAATAATAAATTAAATGAAAAACCAAAAAAAACTTTATTTTGGCTTAAAATATAGCAATAGTACTGTGACTTCAGTATCGTGATATGTATCGAATTGTGATGTGTATTTTTATACCCCAATCCAGTATACAAATTCTGTCTTCATTTTATTTTTTTGTATACTTCCCTCACATCCTAAGATGGGTGGAGCCGAGAAACGAGGAAAGGACACAAGTATGCACGAATAAGAAATGAGAAGCACCCATCGAAATAATGCCCAATGACATTTGCACATCGTCTTTCACAACAGAATAATGAAAATCAAGTAACGTTAATCGTAATTTTTTTACAAGCTAGATCTGTGGGGTTGCAGAAAACTACTAAAACGAGGCATACACTGCTGCAATCTAGACATATGAATCTGCTGCTTTTTACAATGAGCCTCATTTGCATAGAAAAACAGGCATGTTTATACATAAAAGAATGACTATCAGCATACATAGTGCCAGGTTCAGACGTGAAAAAGATACATGGATGTAGTATATAACCGTTATAAAGTAAATTTATATATAAAGCCACCAATTTTAAGTGCAAACAACACAATTTCAAACAGTGCTACTCAAACTGCAGTCCAGAGTGCACAAAAGATGCAGTTGTTTAGCTACTTTATATGAAGATTAAGAAAGAACTGAGTGGGGATTGAGGATAGGGCTGCCCCGGCTAAAGATTTTTCTAGTTGAATAGTCGTCGTTCACTTATGCCATTAGTTGAGTAATGATAAGTTTATATCAATTTAATTACCAAATATATACTGTGGAAGTATGAAACCATAATGAGCCTTTACAATATATTTCGTGCTCAAGTGTACGCATAAAACTTGACACAAAGCACTGGCAAAAGTATTGGAAGGCGTTTATTTCTTGAATGTGACGCGCTCCAGTTCACAGAAAATGAGACGGCAGAAAGCACATTCTGTTTGTTTTCTTATTACAATAGCAATGTTTTCTTATTAATGTGAGTTTACACAAACTAAAAGTAATGATGTAATACTCTTATCTGTATGACCAAAAACGGCAGAGTTTCTGCTGTCATCAGGAAAAAAAAATGCAAGCGATCGCACCGACGCCTCTATGGCGCCTCATCTGGATATTTACCTAATAATAAGCCATATTTGATGTTGATGGATGATAGGAGAACCTTTGGATTTCCTGTCTGACATCCTGCACCGATCTGCCCCATGCAGACTGCGTGACTTCCTGTGGAGTTTTTTTTCTGCGACTAACAAAATTTTGGTTGACTAACATTTAGTCGACTATTAAGGGGCAGCCCTAGCTGAGGATTAGTTTCTTTCCTAATAATAATAATAGTAAGAATAGTAACATAATATATATGACCTGGTCATATTCTGAAGCTCCTGGATACAGCGGCCAGCCCAGAAAGAGCTCTGCAATCACACAACCCAGTGACCACATGTCAATGGCTTCACAGAATGGCAGACCCAGGATGATCTCAGGGGCTCTGGGAATAGAAAGTGGAAAAAAATTCTTGTGTGAACCATTTTGATATCATAATCCATGAATATAGACTGTATTTAGGATTCCGTCGGGTAGTCTCTACTACAGGGATGCCTGATCAATAAACATCTAGAGATTACAGAATCCCTCCTCACCTGTAGTAACGAGACTGGAGATAAGTGGAGCAGACGGCTTTGGAGACGTGGCTGGCTGATCCGAAGTCGATAACCTTTACCCTGTAGGGCTGTCTGATCGGGTCCACCAGCATGATGTTCTCAGGCTTCAGGTCAGCGTGGATGAGACCCAGGCTCTTCAGCTTCATGAGGGCCGTGGCCACCTGCTGCAGGATGGGGCGGATGTGCCTCAGAGGCAGTGGGCTGAACTTACTGTGCTTCAGGAAGTCGTAAAGGTTCTGCTCCAGCATTTCAAACACCAGGCATGTGTGACCCTTGTGTTGGAAACACTCGTAGGAGCGTACAAAGTTGAACTCGTCCGCGTTCTCCGCACTGAGCCGGTTTAAAATGCTCACCTAGAAGAGGATCAATGACAACTAAGTGTCCACAATGAAGAAAAGGGGAAAACAATTTCTTAAATTTAGTTTAAAGTTCTTAGAAATGTAATCTTTGTATTGTAGGGGTGAAAAGGCATTTTCACGGATAAATCAGCGCTACTGCATCTCTTGGACACACAGTGAGCTGTATGCATGCATTTCTCAACAGGGATACTGCCCCTTAGAGGGCGTTCGGAGAACATCAGGGGTTGTCAGTAGTTAAAACACAAGGATCGGATCAAACTAGTCAGGTGATTTGCTGCAGTGCCTTTATGACTTTTTTTTGGATCTTTTCAGTTTTAGAGGAATGGACTTTAAATGGAGGGACCGAAATCTGTCAGGTTTCATAAAATATATCTTCATTTGTGTTTGGAAGTTGAACGAAAATCTTTTGGGGACATTTGAAGGTAAAAAAAGTAATATTGCAGTATTTTTATGACAATACTCAACTAAATTGCAGTATTTTATCATGGCTTAAGAATTGTGACATCATTGAATCATGGGGCCTCTTGTGATTCCCACCCTTACCAGGGTCTTTGCAGTAAAAATTAGGCCAAAATGAAGTCTTGATAAGGGATAGTAACAACCCAAGATGGAAAACAATAACCCACTGCAGAGACACAGGCACTACCATAACATACCTCGATCTGTCCCTGACGTGCATATGATGGATGGTTCTTCAGGATTTTGATGGCCACAATCTCATTAGTTCCTCTTTTCCAGCACTTGGCCACCTGCCCAAATGTGCCCCGACCGAGAAACTCAAGAACTTCGTAGCTGTTGGAGACGGAGCAGAGGATCTCGTGTTGGACCAGCTGGTAGTCCCCTTCCCCGTTGGAGCTGCTGCTTTTGGTGGTGGGGGCCGAGTGGGGGATGGACTGGGCGGTGGTCCCTGCTCCTCCCGTACGCGCGGAGAAGGCAGGAGCTGAGAGCTCCTCCAGAATCTGAACGCTGCCGCTACCACTTCCGCCTCCTCCGGAACTCTCCACTTCCTCATTCTTCCTCTTCACACCGTACCTGTGCCCGCGGGAAGAGTGGGATTCCGAGTGATGGGTGTTGTGGGAGGTTCTGCGACTGGACCCACGTGGGAGGCTCCCGGTGCTGTCTGCAGCACGGACCACAACCTGGCCCCGGGACGCTGGGGGGAAGACCAGGCCGGAGGTGCCGAAAGGGAGGCCCGCAGCGGGGTTGAAGCTGTACTGGCCCACAGAACTATATGCTTCATTGGAAGCGTCCCAAGCACAGCTCTCCACCTTCATTTTTTTCACCCTGCAGAAGGCACTGGAAGACACAGATGGAGGGGAGAAAACCTGCAGCTGTGAAGCCATGCCTGTGAATATTGAATAAATAAGATTTGGCATTGTTGAAAACAGAAAAAACAAAAAAGCAGTTTTAAATGGCAACACTGATATCAACACGGATGAACAGTCAAACAAAATCCGTTAAATATTGACATTAGCATTCACCTGAATGAATGAATTGAATTCGAACGGATTTTCAGCTCCATCTAGTGGAATGTAAACACCATTAAATCTTCGTGATGATTAGGGTTGTCAAACGTGCTTCAGTAATGAAAATTTAAAAACGTGACCAGTAGGGCTGGGACAATAAATCGATGCACTGCGAATCAAGAAATTATTCTTAATCCATTCTGAGATTTTCCGAATGCATTGCGATTCTCTCTCTAATTGATTCTGAGCTTAGTTGCTTTAGAAACAGCAGTACTCTGCTTGCTTCCAATTTCTTACACACCACTTGAAGTTTCTTCAAAAAAATCATTCATAAAGTTCTAAAAGGTTGAAGTGAATCACAAGGGTGTTTGCAGTGGGCTATTTACATTAATCTTGCATCATAAGCATTCTGAGGTACAAGTACATACTCAGACTCAGCCGAACGCACGAACACTCTTCTTCGTGAGCATTTGAGTGCGGTTAAAAACTAGCCTAGAGCGCCACCTGCTGTTAAAACTAAGCTCAGAATCAATTCTGATATTTTCTCTTGAATCATTGTATCGAGAATCGAAGTATTATCAAAACCCTACTCACTTCATAATGTCAGTCGAGTGTTTGAAATAACATCCTTCTGTGAGATGATGTGGCTTTAGTTCTTACACAACATATTTCATAATATCCCATACAGTGATAAAGGCTATGTTGATTAGCATTGCATTAAAAATGTACGTTATCATCATGAAAATACTTTAGAAGGCTAACCATACATTATATTATATTATATATATATATATATATATATATATATATACCATAGTCATGTTAATTAGCCATGTTTAAAATGTTTAATCAAAGCGTTTCAGTCTTCTGTTTATTCAGCTACAGAGACATTATGATGCCCATTGGGATTTCCTGGAATAACTAGATTATCTTACTTCTGCAGGGCATATGGAGTTTTACATTTCCTACCGATCATAGAGCCACGACCCTATCATGACCGAGATGTTTTTCATGCTGCTCAGTACATTGCAAAGTGTCTGGATTTAAATGCATGACTCAATACAAAACATGCAGTTAAAAACTTAAATGCATAATTGAACACGAAACTGACAGTGATGTAACCATAGCAACAGACGAGACCAAACAATCTGATACTGTATGTTTGAATTTACACTCCAAAAGGCCTGTTCACAGCAAGAAGAGTAACTATAAAGATAAATATAACAATAACTATTTTCTTGTCCACAGCAGAGGATGATATTGTTACGTTTATTCTAAGCGTGCTGCATTTTTGTCACCTGTCACTTTAAAAGCAGGATGGATTATCATCATTCATCAGCTGGAAAATATCATTCTGAAAGCGATTTCAACAGTATTGTTTCTCCGTGCCGTTATAGTCGTTTAGATCTTTAGAACTATACCTTTATTTATCATCATTGGAATGAATGAATGAATGAATGAATGAATGCATAAATGCATATATATATATATATATATATATATATATATATATATATAACATATATATATATAACAGTTTATTTATATATATATATATATATATATATATATATATATATATATATATATATATATATGCATTTATGCATATAAATAAACTGTTTACTTATTATCATCATAAATAAATAAACTCATTTAATTTAATAAAAAACAATTTTTGCTACCAAAATTGGTAGAGAACGTGATATTTTACTGGTATACTTACTGACAACCAGAATTTTGATACTGCGACAATCCTAGCAATGATCAAATATCCATATTTTAATATTAAATTCATAATTGGTTGTGTTTTTTCTGGTGTTGCTGGTTACCACAAGGACATACTTAACATACCTAAAAATTGATTTATAATATGTGATGACAGGCATTCAAAAAGTATGCACAAATTAGTATAATAACAGAGCCTGTGATGATGTTAATCTTTTAATTATTTAAACTTTTAATCTTTCAAATATGATGTGACATAACTGGTAGGCACACACATGAAACCTTAAAGGTGAAGGATTTACTGTCTTTATGAATCTGTCAAGATTTAAGGTACAGTAATGTTCAGTTTCTCTCAAGTTTAATGTATATTTTTATTCGGTACCGAGCTATTGTCTCAAAGCAAGTCATTATGAGGGTTGTGAATTAATGTAATAATACAATAAAGAGAAAAATCTGTTACAAAGCGCTAAATTATTTTATAGAAAATATGTTGCTACTTAAAATAATAAAAAGAAAAAAAACTTTGGTAACACTTTATTTTACAGTACCGTAGTTACATGTACTTACTATGGTAATAACAGTAAATTATGCATAATTACAACCCTAACTCTATAGTAAGTACATGTAGTTAATGAACAGTCCTCAGTACTTATGAGTAGTTACAATGTAACTACAGCACTGTAAAATAAAGTGTAACCAAATACATTTAAATTACTATTATTATTATTTTTTTTTTTTAAATGGTCACTTAGATTGAGTCTCTCTGAAAGGCTGCCTCACACAAGCACATTTACAGACAGCTACTATCTAATCTAAACATTTGAATCAAAAAACATCAAAACAGAACCGAAATATCGAAGAGCTCCGCAGATGCAAGTCGTAAACTGTCTTATAATCGAGTTTCACAGCGATAACAAAACGCTGTATGTTTACAACAACCAAACGACTCCACCCTTTTCCAGAAAACTGCGCTATTGTCGGGAAGCAAAAAAAGAAAATACAAAATTAACTCCTCAAAGGCACTGCATCTGTTCCCTGACGTGTGAACGCTATTATCGCAGGCGTTGAATTTAGTGACATTGTTGCCGATATCCTCGAATCTGCAGACGTTGTAATTTTGCTACATTTTATCATTTGACAGCTGATAAGCAAGCAATCGTTAAAGGTTGGTGTGACAATATAACATATTAAATGCGAAACTAAAATTAAAGTACTCACAATAAATTTAAAAAAAAAATCATTGTGGAAATGACCAGAGCTCTTCACAAAAGCACATTCTGACACTTTATATGTCAACATTAGTGTCATTAAAAACAGTCTACGGATATATATATATACACACATATTATGGATGCGTATTGTTATATTAATACCTGAGCGTGTTGTCGATCCTGGTGTCTGGGACAGAGGAGAGCTTTAAATCCCTCGGATCTGGATTCTAGGCCTTCATTGTTACGGAGCTCCTCCGGCCCAACAGTTAACTCGAAAATATACAGCGATCGGTATAAAAATACAGCTCCATCAGTCACTGTCAAGCGTGACCGGTGCCACTGCTCATAAAATCGTCGATTTCTGTCCTTGTACTAAAAATAAACCTGATTAAAATTCAGGCAGAAAGAGGCTGTTGTGCTCCCCGGAACATCCAAAGCCTGATTATCAGCTGCTTCAGTCAGGCTTCCTGTCCTGTCGCACGGACTGCGCATGCGCACACGGCTTTACACGTTTTGTAACACGCACTGAGATTAACAATTGTGCAACTGTTGATGATGGGAAAATACCATGCCGCTACTCAACATGTTTCCCGTTTCTACTGGAAACACGTCATTGACGTACACGGATCATTTACGTCAACTGTAACGGAATATTTTTATAACGTATCATTAATACAAGTAACATTCATTTTGATATTGTGCAATATACAATTATTCAACCACAGAAACTAACAATTTTCAAATGAAAGCTTCTCTAATCCAGATCCAGAGTTGTTAAAAAACATATATAAGCATATTAAAAGTGTTAATGTCAATTTGACATTGACAATAAGGTTTTTTTGTTTGTTTAATAATACAGCTATGTCACAGTGATCCAACCCCTATTCAACATTTCTGCTTTTAAAACACTTGTATGGCAGCGTACAGAATTGTGTATTATAAGCCTTTGGAAACTCTACATAACGACACTCAATTAGTTTTAGATGTGACACATGGATACATTTAGTGTATGCATGTGCTGAAGTTGAAATATATCAGATATAGCCAGGGCTGGGTAGGTTACTTTTAAAATGTGTTTCACTACAGATTACAAAATACATGCTTTAAAAAGTCATTTGTAACATATTTCCTTACATTACTCAAGTTTAGTAACTTAATCTAAATACTTTAGAATACTTTGGAATACTAATAAGTGTGGAACAAACACAAAAAAGGTAATTGCAAGTTTTTATCTCACAATTCTGACTTTTTCCCTCAAAATTGTGTGATATAAAGTTGCAATTGTGAGTTATAAAGTCAGAATTATGAGATATAAACTCGCAATATTGAGAAAAGTCAGAATTATGAGGTATAAACTCACATACTAAATTAACAATTGCAAGAAAGAAAGTCAGTATTGCAAGTTTATACCTCCCAATTCTGACTTTATAACTTACAATTGTGAGTTTAAATCTTGCAATTCTGAGAAAAAGAAGTCAGTATTTTGAAATGCAAACTCACAATTGTGAGTGGAAAAAAAAAATGGTGAGAAAAAGTTGCAGTGACGAGTGAATTATAAAATGACTCGCAAACAACTATCACAAAACATGAAAACAGTCGTGGATCATCAGGTCATGACATAAATTCGGTCATTTTGTCTTGTTCAGGACAGTACTAAATAAAAATAACAAAATTTTTATGATTCCTCTTAAAAGTATTAAAATGTTGATGAAACTGAACTCTGCTTTTTCAGACTGTCAGAGTCAGAGAATCACCAATTGCTGTTTAAATGACATTAAAATTCAAAGTAATCACTTTGGTAATCTAAAACACTTTTCAGATGTAACTGTAATCTGATTACCACCCATTTAAAATGTAACCGTAATGAAATACAGTTACTCAAATTTTGTATTTTAAATGCGCAACTAAGTTACTTGTATTTTGTTACTCCTCAACCCTGGATATAGCTAAGACAAAAGAGAAGACGTTGCTTTATATTACATCAAAAAGGCTATGGATAAAAGAACACTTCCAAGACACTAAAAGTTCCCAGAGACACAGATGACATCAACGTAAATTTATAATCCATACCATAGCAAAACGTCCAGGGCATGGAAGAAAAAGTACAATTATAAAGAGGAATAAGATGTTTGATCAGAGAAGCTGAAGAAAAACCCTGCATTTACTGACAAAGACTTGCTAGATGACCTAATGAAAGATGGAAAATACACATTTCAGTGCAGACTATAAGAAAACACATTGAGCCCATACGCAGACACCTCGACAAACGCCTCTCTCGACCAAGAGAAGATGAAAGGCTGAACACAGTCACCCAGCTTTCCAAAGCTTTGATGTCTTAAAGGGACAGTTTCTTTTCTGTAAAATAACCCTCATGTTTTTCCAAACCTATATGAGTTCCTCTCTTCTGTGAAACATAAAAGAACATATTTTGAAGAACACTGACAACCAAACAGTTTTGGTTCCCACTGTATTTTTGATCATACGATGGTTTCTCTTAAAGTTCCACAGAATCACAGAATAAAGAAAATCATACGGGTTTGGAACAACATGATGATGATTAAATGATGACTGAATTAACATTTTCAGGGGAACGATCCCTTTGAGAGAAATAATCAAGAATCAGACAATTCTGAGATTTTTTTTAAACATTATTATTTTTCATAACATTATTAAAAAAAATCATAGTCATTCAACAGTATAAATTAGGAAAAAGAAAATAATCACATATTAGAATACATCTGAAAGTGGGGTTTCACAAAGGACTTGAACAGAAATATGAACAGCTGGGTTAAAATCAAATTGTAATGAATGATTCTGTATCCATTCAGCCGACCGCTAGAGGGACCCCTCTCCCTGTTTCCTGTTTTCACCGGTGTAAATAGCCTTGCTTTACTATAGATACTTTGCGAAGTACTGCCAGTCATTGCCTTACTGTTGTGACCCGTTTGCTTTTCTTGTTGGATTACAAATTACTGATATTTGGATTACGGTTTTTGCTTTGTTTGCCTGGTTGGACGAATTTGTCACTGACTACCTTGTCTACGTCTCTGCCTTGTGTTTTGGATTTGTTTGCTGATTTTTATTAAAATAAATGCAATAATAAATTTTAATGTTGCATTTGGATTCTATGTCGAATCCTTCAAACAAATTTCCCATTAATCAAACCATAAGTATTGAAAAAATATTTTCAAAGCAGAATTTGGCCTGAAGGGAAAAAGCACAAGGAAAAGGAAAAAATGTCAAAGATAATGAGGAGCTAAACAGAAGTGCTGTTGACACACAGTTCATTCTTCCATCCAACTGGTCTGTAGTGGCTTAAATCTATTGAACTTCAGAAAAAAACACATTGTTTCGGTGCATTACCACAAGCTCAGGTCAAGTTATTTTAGATTCTGAATGGAAGCTCAGTTTGGTTAAAAGAGCTTTCAGGTTACATCGATATAGTCTGTTTTCAGTCCTGGCCTATATTTTGTAGCACAAACTTAACTGTGTAGACACAGACAACAAAGCCAGCTATAACACACAAGTTTGTAAGTCTTCCCCCAAGTTTTGGTTCTGGCTGGCGGCGTGCTGGTTCTTGTCGGGCCACTGCCTCCCAATTGTCTGCATGACCGTTATGTAGAGGAGCACCGAAGAGGTCTTCATCTCTATTAGAATTCATTTCTGGAATATATAGAGGTTGCAGTCGCACACTAAAGTCTCTCTGAGTCCTTTGCTTAATCTTGATTTCCTGTAAAGGAGAAAAAAACATTAGTATGTAACACAAGTTTCATTCACAAGCTTATTTCCAAGTCAGGTTTACCTCCACAACCTCAGGAAACAGCTCACAGAAAACTCTGTCGTTCAGGTTGTATGCCAAGCTCTGTGCAGACAGCTGTCTTTTCTGACAAACATAAAATAATAATAAATGACTAATTAGATAAAAAAAAAAAACTCCATACTTTGGGAGCATGAATATCAACACAACAGAACCAAATGGGTGGAGCTTGACCTCGCCCAGCTCCACTTCTGTGGATCTAAGGGGTGGAGCTTAACCAAATTACACTCCAGTGATGGTTATGTCCGGAGCTGAGGGTAATGCGTTAGTAAAACAGGTTATGTAATCAGATCACTTTTAAAGTAATGCATTACTTTTAAATTTGCAGCAAAATATCTGAGTTACTTTTAAAGCGAGTAAGGTGTTTTCAGTATTCCTCAAAATGAATAAAAACAGTGAAATGCATACTCATATTTTATTATCGCAGGTTTGTGTAATAATTTAATTAATAATGCATATACTTTATGCATTTAATCTCACTTTATTAACCGTAGGTGTGAATTCGCATTTCCTTCCGCCTGAGGTTTCTCGTGTTTTTACCAAAATAATTGAATTTTTTTTTTGTTATTAAAAAACAAACATTGAAGCCCAGTCCTGGTGGAAAAAGGTAACACAAAAGTAACGTAACAATACCTTCCATAAAAAGTAACTAAATAATGCAATTAGTTACTTTTTTAGGGAGTAACGCAATATTGTAATATTATATTACTTCTAAAATAAACTTTCCCCAACACTGGTTATGTTTATGGGTGGATCTTCATGCTTGCTCTTTTGAGTTCATGTGAAATCGCCACCTGGTAAAAACGCTTACGTTTGCTTGGTGATGATAAAAAAAAAAAAATTGGATTGGAGGCAAAATTAGATTTAAATGCTTGTGCATTCTCTCATAAACCATTTGCATTCCCCTTTAAACTTTGCGTTCCCGTGCAAAATTGAGTGAATCTAAACACTCGAAGGAGTCCTCATCCCTACAGCGCACACCAGCAACGCGATCATAGACCGGAGCTTCTCAGGGATGGAGGCATCAATGGGATGACTAATGAGAGGAGACCTTCTACATTCACGTCCAGCTTCCAAGGTGGCTCGCAGAGAGCCTACCACTCAGTACTTAGATAGAGAGAAAGAAGACACAAACTCAAAAAACAATGACTCTTCATAATGAGAGGAGGCCTAACAACATTCCACACTAAGGTCAGTAGCCAAGGAGGCTCCCAGAGAGCCTAACAACCTAGCACCCCACCGACCTAGTCAAGCTCTTGGGGCAGTGGCCTCAGTACGATGACTCTCAAAAATGAGAGGAGACCTAGCAACGCCCCATGCTCATGACGTCTTTTAAGGAGGCTCAACAAAGAGCAGACAACTCATAGTGTATCCAAGTGGAGCTCTGGGGAGCGGAGACCTCAAGAAGATCTCTGAACAAGAGGAGGCCTGACAACCCTCACAGTAGCCAAGACTTAGCAAACTGCCTGTCCGAGCCCTAGGAGCTGAGGTCTCAGTAAAACAACTCTCTAAATTGGGAGAAGACCTAAACACACCCCATGCCTAGGACATAACAAGGAGGAGCCGACAACTCTACAAATATTATCCAGGCGGCGCTCTAGGGAGCGGAGGCCTCAACATAGATAACCCTCTGAAGAAAGACGAAGCCTAGGAGCCAAGGAGGCTCACCTTTGTGCCATGTTATGACGCAGCTCCTCCACCGCTCCTAATCTCCCTGTGGAGCGAGACATAGCATGCAGCAGCTCGTCATACGTGGGTCAGGCGGGCTGAGAGTGCTCAGGGACATCCTCGATCTCAACAGCCTCTTTCTGCTCATCTTGGCTTGAGGCGAGGAGCGCGCTCGCTGCCCGATCAGATGATGTGAGAGTCAACACGTCATCTTCCGGCAGCTTGCTCTCGCCAATGAATGAGAAATATTTGTACATTTCACAAATTCATTGGCGAGTTCCATCTGCAAACTCCACGAATGCAGTCTCCTACTCACCTCGGACCTTAACCGTGATGCACAGATGGCTGTCCCGATTACTCTTGGGAAAAGGGACAGACGGAGAGCGAAGCTTCCGCATGGGAAAGCTCTCGCAATGCACACACACAGCTCCCTCAAGGACTGAGCGTGCACGCTCCTCACCCCGGCACATAACGCACATATCATGTGTCTTCAGGTGTCAGAAAATGCTGACAAGGAGGAACACGCTTTCTAAAACTCATAGTGCTCATGCTAGCCTTTTAGACACACACTGAAACAGATGGCCACCTAAAGACAAGAAAGAGGATGACGTTATTCACAGGTGGCCTTTTATACTCCTGTTCGCACCAGTAGTGACGTCATAGGCTGCCACCTGCCATTGTCAAGTTCATTGTCATGTTCAGACTCACTCTTCAGACACCGGGCATGCCAGAGGCATTCCCAATAGCGCCCTCTAGGGGACGCACAGCGAGTTCCCTTTTGAAAGGAAATTTTATATCGTGAAAGCGAATGCAAAGTTTCGCCATGGATCACAGTAGTTTGTGAACGAACACAAAATTATACAAAAAATCTTGGGAGAACGCATTAGTTTTGTGAGCAAATGCAACATGTCATATTTTCTCCTATCACCATGTATGCTTAGGGGATCCGAAGTATACTATATAGCCAGGGCTGGGTAGGTTACTTTTAAATTGTATTTCACTACAGATTACAAAATACATGCTTTAAAAAGTAATTTGTAACGTATTTGGTTACATTACTCAAGTTTAGTAACTTAATCTAAATACTTTAGAATACTTTAGAATACTAATAAGTGTGGAACAAACACAAAAAAGGTAATTGCAAGTTTATATCTCACAATTCTGACTTTTTACCTCAGAATTGCGTGATATAAAGTTGCAATTGTGAGTTATAAAGTCAGAATTATGAGATATAAACTGAAAATATTGAGAAATGTCCGAATTATGAGATATAAACTCATACTAAATTCACAATTGCAAGAAAAAAAATTAGTATTGCAAGTTTATATCTCCCAATTCTGACTTTATAACTTACAATTGTGAGTTTAAATCTCGCAATTCTGAGAAAAAGATCTCAAAAAAAACTAATTGTGAGAAAAAGTTGCAGTGACGAGTGAATTATAAAATGACTCACAAAACATGAAAACAGTCGTGGATCATCAGGTCATGACAGGACAGTTCAGTTGACAGTTGGGCAATTTTTTTTATAAATTCAGTCATTTTGTCTTGTTCAGGACAGAACTAAAAAATAACAGCATTTTTATGATCCCTCTTAAAAGTATTAAAATGTTGATGAAACTTTTTCAGACTGTCAGAGTCAGAGAATCACCAATCGCTGTTTAAATGACATTAAAACTCAAAGTAATCACTTTGGTAATCTAAAACACTTTTCAGATGTAACTGTAATCTGATTACCACCCATTTAAAATGTAACTGTAATGAAATACAGTTCCTCAAATTTTGTATTTTAAATACGTAACTAAGTTATTTGTATTTCGTTACTCCCCAACCCTGTATATAACCTTTAGCAAAATATGTGTGTGTCCTTTCAGTGTACATACAGTGAAGTCCGATGTCTCAATGCTTCCCAATGTGGGAATCTTTTCCATCATGAAGCTCAGCAGTCCGGTGAGTATAGTAGAGACTGACCATGCGGGATTCCAGGTGTCAGGGTGAAAGTCACTTATGGACAGGCATAGCCTACAGGGGACATGGTGGCAGATACTTGAAATGAGCCGCAGTGACAATATAACTGTATGCTAACGAGGACGAGCTGTTATTGAACTCACCGTGTGTTGCACTTGAATCTCCCATTAGGAGTTATCATATAAATACTAGGTGGTTTAAAAGGAAATTCTTGGGGAAATATCAATTTGCCATGATAGTAGCCACCTTAAATAAGCATCAAAAAACATTAATTACAAAAAAAGAAGAAATCAGCACAAACAACAGGCCTAAAGAAACACTTTAAGTTTTCATTCAAGTGAAAGTATTCACACCTACCCTCATAAGGGGATTTCTCTGGTCCATGAACAACAAAATGCCTGGGAAACATTTCATCATGAGCGAGAACATCGACAAACATTTCAACACATGAACTTTCATAGTAGTTTTGCTCAAGACCGTGATAGATGTATTATGTTCATATCTACTTGTTTTCATATCAGCACCAAAACCACTGACATGAAATTATTATATAAATCATCAGGGCTGGGTAAGTTACTTTTAAAATGTATTTCACTACAGATTACAAAATACATGCTTTAAAAAGTCATTTTTAATGTATTTTGTTACATTACTCAAGTTTAGTAACTTAATCTAAATACTTTAGAATACTTTGGAATACTAATAAGTGTGGAACAAACACAAAAAAGGCGATTGCAAGTTTTTATCTCACAATTCTGACTTTTTCCCTCAGAATTGTGTGATATAAAGTTGCAATTGCGAGTTATAAAGTCAGAATTATGAGATATAAACTCACAATATTGAGAAAAGTCAAATATAAACTCACAAACTAAATTCACAATTGCAAGAAAAAAAGTATTGCATCTGAGAAAAAGAAGTCAGAATTGTGAAGTGCAAACTCACAATTGTGAGGGGAAAACAAATTGTGAGAAAAAGATACAGTGACCATTTTTACAATTATAAAATGACTCACAAACAACTATCACAAAACATGAAAACAGTCGAAAACATGAAACTTAACTCCGCTTTTTCAGACTGTCAGAGAATCACCAATTGCTGTTTAAATTAATCTAAAATACTTTTCAGATGTAACTATAATCTGATTACCACCCATTTAAAATGTAACTGTAATAAAATACAGTTACTCAAATTTTGTATTTTAAATGCGTTACTAAGTTACTTGTATTTCGTTACTCCCCAACCCTGTAAATCAGACACATTCGTACCATTCCAGTATATTGGAGGGCAGAGGTTCCGCACAGATGTAAGGCACGGGGTCTTTCCTAATCCTGAGGTAATCCTGCTTCAGGCGCTGTGTTGCTGTTGCAGGGGGTTTCCTGTTACCACCTCCACTCATCTGAAATCGTTTTACTTGGTTAAAATCGGCATGAAAAAAAAAAACAGTAGATAGTGGAAAAGCTGATTGTACATGTAGCTAATTCTAATCGTGGAATCATAAGGTTCTATCTGCATTCTGAGCCGTTCTGAGATATTGAGCTTCAAAGTTTTTGCATTCCATTCAACTTTGTAGAAAGATTTTTTTGTTTTCTAAATAAGTCCCTAAATGTACACAACATAAAAAACAGCACATAATGAGTTGTCACAGAATAAGATAACTGTGAATAACTCAATTTTGACAAAACTGTCAGATAGAACCTTATAATTCCAAGGGGACTATACACACACACACACATACATATTTATACACTTAAATACAGGGCAAACATCACTCACCTCTCCAGTCAATGCAGAACAGATGAAAGTGTGAAGAGTTTGAAATGAAATGCATGTAGTCTCTGTAAATGGTTCAGTTTCATGTGTCAACTTGCTTCAGTAAATACTGATAATGTCACACTCACGTGATGACTTCGGAGAAAGGGAAAATGAAGGTAACATCATTTGTCTGCTTTCACTTTTGATTTAATGATGGGCGGTACTGGGCTAACATTTTCTCTTCCTTTTTTTATCACAGGGAAGCTTTGGCATTTGAAAATACACCCCTTTTTGTGGTTTTGTAGGGAAAGAAAAAATACTGATTTATAGCTGCTTTTCCACCATTGGGTGAATTTCACATCTCTCTCTCCTGACTGTTTTTCTCATCATTGTTCCCCTCTTTTGGAGAGTTTTTGAAAAGCTATCATGGATTTTTTTTCTATTGGAGCAAATGGGAATACAAAAAATATTTTTGCTGTTGCTATAGAAGTTTATTGATTTTTGCTTCTGAGAACTGAGAAGGAAATGTGGAAACGGTCCATTTTAATGTAAAAGACGAAAGGAAGGTGATAATCATAAAAATGAAATGGTAACACTTTACAATAAGGTACATTAGTTAACATGAACTAATAATGAACTGCACGTATACAGCATTTATTAATCTTTGTTAATATTAATTTCAACATTTAGTAATACATTATTAAAATATAGTTGACATTAGTTAATTCACAGTGAACAAACATGAACAAACAATTAACAACTGTATTTTCATTAACTAACGTTAACGAAGATTAGTAGGCTAAATACAGTAACAAATGTGTTGCTCATGGTTAGTTCATGTTAGTTCATACATTAACTAATGTTTAACTAATGGACCTTACTGTAAAGTGTTACCAATGAAATGTAACAAATTTAGTTGTCTATTATTTTAGCATGTGGTAAAGTACTAATATAATTGTAATAAATTGTCATGCTAAGTACACACAAACATCACTAATTTGAAACATGTAGTTGGGAACTATATTGGAAGCAAAAAACATCTAATATAAGCTAAGCTAGCAGGCTAATCGGGTAGATGTATGCTATGCTAGTACACAAGCTAACAGAAGAACAGCTTCAGATATTCTAGTATATGAGCCATGTAATTTAAAAGACATTAATTGTCATTATAGCACATTTTAAACGATATAAATCATAAGGTGAATTTGCAGGAATTATAACCAGGCGCTAAAAATGCGACCCATTAAAAGTCTGTGCAATGGAATCACTCGGGGTCCTAAAGGAGACCCTCGATTTCTCACCACATCGGTGGGGAAAAAAATCGGGAGAGAACTCGGGCACAAATCATATTCATAGATGAGATTATTAATGTAACTGTAAGAAGTAGGGCCGAGAGCTGTGGGAGCAGAAACGAGCACGACACACGGCTCGAGAGCAGCGGAACTTAAATTATGCCACAATCGATAAAAATAAAACTGTAAACAATAAAATAAACAATAAAACTGGCAACTGAGGGTGACGTGTGTATGATGTCATTGATTGGCGACGTACGGACACGGGCCGTGTCCCAGGTAAAATTGCTTATTTCTCTGGATTTAAACATTCACATTTGGGATAGTGTAAGTACACAAGTCAAAAAAATATAGAACACTGTTCTAGTGGTTTTTGGATATTTTAATCTAAAAATATTACACATTGTGCCTTCAAATAAAAATCTAAGCGTACCCCTAAAACATAATTAATGTTCAGTTATTATACTATTTCATACATTCTTCTGTAGCATGATCTGATCACTAGATGTCACTGTCTTCATAGATTTATTACAGAATGGTTGCATGTGAATTAGAAATTTTATTTAAATAATTAAGCACAGATAACACAAATATAAGAAACTCTAAATAAATCTCCCTTTAATAATCAACGGAATCAAAGCGGCGGAAGACCACACTAGGAATGTGAACTTATAAAAGACACAATAACCCCAATAAAATAGAACTATAAAGCTTAAAATCCCATACAGGGCCTTAGGAGAGGACCAAATCTATAAAAACAAATCAATCCATGTTATTAAAACCAATCACCCCCAAATAAGCTCTTATATCAGCGTTTTCATATATTAATCTTTGATGAGTAAAATCTTGAAGACACCCTTCATCGCAGGCATTCGTGTCTCTGAGGGCCTCAGTGACAGCCGATTATTGTTTTGGAGGTGTGTGAAGCCATGTGCGGAAACTCCCGAAAGATGACAGTGCACGTGGTGACGTCTGCAAAAGGAAAGAAGTTAGCATTCATACTGTACTGAGTGGAGCAATAGTTGTTCAAAATCACCAGTCGAGTCCCTGCCAGGAACATCAGAAGTGACCATATCATATCATATCATATATCACATAATATATTATCATATATCATATCTAAACTTCCCCATAAAAGTTTAGCTGTGATGAAATGTCCTACATAGACAGTATTTTTATTATATGCTTCATCTAAAACTATTTTTCATTTTTATTTTTTACTTGAATTATTATAAATGGAGTTTTATGTCCTTACATTAAATGTGACTATATTGAATTTTGGTACTTAAAAATGAATTTATCACACAGCATAACTATTTAACTCATTCTCTTAAACAGAAAGAAGTTGATTAAACATGAAGAATTAAAAGAAATAGTAACTAACAGAATATAAAATATATATATTATTTAGCTTGCACAATAATAATATATTTATTAATAATGAATGCAATATGTAATATACACCGTACATACACTACCATTTAAAGGTTTGGGGTCAAATTAATACGTTTATTCAGCGTATTAAATTGATCGAAATGGACATTTATCATGTCACAAAAGGTTTCTATTTCAATTAATGCTCTTCTTTTGAAATTTATATTAATCAAAGAATCCTGAAAAAAAAAAACATCATGGTTTCCACAAAATATTAAGCAGCACTAAGATCAAATAGGAATAAATGTTTGTTGGGCAGCAAATCAGCATATTAGAATGATTTCTGAAGGATCATGTGACTCTGAAGACTGGATTAATGATGCCGAAAATTCAGCTTTGATCACAGGAAAAAATTACATTTTAAAATATATTCAAACAGAGAACAGTTATTTACGTTTCATAATATTACTTTTTTTTTTTACAGTGGTTTTTGAACATTAAAAAATCTTTCAGACCCCAAACATTTGAAAGGTACTGTATATACATACATAATTTAAATTTGAAACTAAAATTTTCAATAAAAAAATAAATAGATAATAAAAAAACATGTCAGGAAATTTGTCAACTACCCCATGTGATTGTTTTAAAGCACAAGTGTGATTTGTGTGAAGAGAAAACGTGAGAAAAAGAGAAGTTTCTTCAAGAAGAGAGCTCAGTGACCAGTGATGAGCAGCATTTGCAAGATACACCAATGAGTTAGAGGTTCACGATTCTGGATAAAATGAGTATTAAGATTCTTTTGGTTTCAAACAGAGATCACGATTTCCCCATGATTCTGAATATACAACCAAACAACATAACTTGTAATTTAATATGGGTTCTGACAAAATATTAATTGCTGGAAAATGTTTGAATTAATAATTTTAAAAATAGTTTTGAATGAATTCAATGACTCGTTAATAAATACTTGTTTCATTACTGGATGAATCAGTGTTTTGGAATGAAGCTTTTGAATGAATGATTCAATGACAAAAATATTAATTTGTCGCCAACTAGTGGAATAAGATGTAATTGCTACAACCGTTATTTGACGCGCCAAGTTCGTTTAAAAAGGTAGTTTGCTCTATTTTGATCGCTATGGTAGACATCAGTGTTTATATGCTAACTTAAAACTCAGTACTTCTGTGATCATTTGAATATCTGCAACACAGAACAACTAGTGTAACCTCTGTGTGGTTCAAAACTTCTCTCTCTCTGGCTCTGACAGCATGAACACAGATTCGAACGTTCTGGTATGATTCTCAAAGGTTTGAAAGACGCGGGTGAATCGTCGCCATTAATAAAATAAGATTGTGTGAAACAAGTTCGCAATCTTTTTACGATTAATCGTGCAGCTCCACGATGTTCCAAAACTTTATGACCACCTTCCTAATATGCGGTTAGTCCTCCGCGTGCTGCCAAAACAGTGCCGACCCGCGAGGCATGGGCTCTGCAAGACCTCTGAAGGTGTCCTGTGGCCTCTGGCACAAAGACATCAGCAGCAGATCCTTCAAGTCCTGTAGGTTGTGAGGTGGAGTCACAGGACATCCCACAAATGCTCAATTGGATTTAGTTCGGGGGATTTTGGAGGCCAAAGCAACACCTTGAATTCTTCATCATGTTCCTCAAACCATTCCTGAACAATGTGTTTGGTGTGACAGGGTGCATTATCCTGCTGAAAGAGACCACTTCCAGCAGGGAACACCATGGAGTGGACCTAATCTGCAACAATGTTTCGTGTGAAATTTAAGTCCACATTAACAGCCGGACCCAGGGTTTCCCAGCAGAACATTGCCCTGAGCACCACACTCCCTCGACTAGTTTGTCGTCGTCCCACAGTGCATCCTGATGCCATCACTTCTCCAGGTAAACGGTGCACATGAAGTGGCCATCCATGAGATGTAAACGAAAACGGGACTCATCAGACCAGCCGACCACTGCTCCAAGGTCAGGGTCTGCTCCACTTCTTCCACTGCTCCCGGGTCAGTTCTGACACTCACATGCCCGTTGTAGGCACTTTGGATGGAGGACGGGGTCAGCACAGGCAGTCTGATTAGTCTGTGGCCTTGCAGCCCCATAAGCAGTGTGTTGTGACACATTCCTCCTATAACCATCATTAAAATTTCGTGTGACTGGTGCCACAGTAGACCTTCTGTTGGCTCGGATCAGATAAGATGCCTTCATTGCCTTTGTGCATCGATGAGACTGTTGCTGGTTTGTTCCTCCTCGGACCACTGTTGATAAATTCTCATCACTGTTCTCCGGGAGAAACACACAAGTCTTGCCGTTTCAGAGATACTCTGACCCAGTTGCCTTGTCATAACAATGTGGTCCTTGTCAAAGTTGTACCTGTCCATTTCTCCTGAATCCAACACGTCGATTACGAGAACTGATAGTTTGCTTACCATCTAATCTACCTAGTGTCACAGTTATGTTCTGTTAGATTCATTTTCATGGACTTTTAGTGTGTATTCATCAGTTCCCTGTTTCCCATCACTCATTAATCATCACACCTGTTTCTCATTATATTCATCACCATTGTGTATTTAAGTGCCTCACCTCCACTCCCTCATTGTCCGGTATTATCGTGTTATGACGCCGTTTTGCGTTGTCAGCTCTCGTTAAATAAACCTTGTTGTTATTTAGAACTACCGAATCTGCTTTCGGTAGATTAAAACGAGAATACTTTTTGTGCGCAAAAACGAAATAAAAATAACGACTTCATTCAACAAATTCGTGTGTCCCCTGTCATTCTTCTACGTTATTTAAGTTCAGTGCTTCCAGGTTTAACGTAAGATTGCTGGCTCATTATTGGCCGACTCCGTTCACGTGAGCAGCACAACGCATTTGTGTGACGCAGGAGCCGGCCAATAGAGAGTCGGGATTCGGACTTAAACCTGGAGGCGCTGCACTGCGTTCACTGCATCAACAGCATAGGAGACTGACGGGGTAGAGAAGAAATTGTTTGTTACTTTTGTTTTGTTTTCGTATTCTCGTCCCTTCATAACATTAAGGTTGAACCACTGTAGTCACGTGGACTACTTTAACAATGTTTTTACTACTTTTCTGGACCTTGAATGTGATCATTTCATTTCATTGCTTTCTATTGAGGATTAAAAAAACTCTCAGATTTCATCAAAAAATATCTTAATTTGTGTTCTGAAGATGAACGAAGGTCTTACGGGTGTAGAACGACATGATGGTGAGGAATTAATGACAGAATTTAAATTTTTGGGTGAACTAACCAACAATGATCAACAATATTCACTTCACCCGTGACTGGTCATAATGTTTTGTCTCATCGGTGTAAATTAATACATACACAACTTAAATTAGTTCCTTAGTTGAAGAAAAAAATGATAGGAAATTTCTCAACCACCTCATGTGATTTTTTCAAGCACAAGTGTGATTTGAGTGAAAAGAAAACGAGACAAAAACAGATGTTTTTTGGGGAAGAGAGCTCAGAGACCATATTGATGATCAGCATTTTCAAAGACATATTTAAGATGTTCTTGAGTAAGTTACATATTAACAAACAGCCCTTTTAAATGAGTTAAGCTGATCATACTAAGTGAAAGACCCAACTCCAGCAGTGAACAGTCTGTAACATCACTCACTCGTGAACTCTGGCGCGTTACCCTCAGCGGACTCACAGGTATACTGGGTTCTAAAAGAGGTAAGACAATGTTACCGTCACAATATAAATGACAACAAAAACATGGGAAAATTGCATTATGGGTGTCACCAAAAGGAAAAAATCCCCACCCCTACACCTCACCGTCTGCAAAAGCCTTCGTAATTCCTTCAACAAACACAGCTGTTCTGGAGGAATCACAGACTGATGCAGAATGTGACGTAAGAGAGAAAGAGCAGAGCAGAAATATGAGCTGAAGACTTTGCCTGTTTTATTGTTTGTCAGTGTTTCAAAAGACAAGCTTCTTTTTATAGATTTCTGTCATACAAACAATAACAAACAATTGTACAAACAATACAAGAATGTCTCCAAACACAGAACGTCATCTAACAGTGTGAAAACAGATTGTACCGAATGTTGCAAGAGAAAACGAGTTAAAGGTCCGAATGCAAGATCCACAGCTCAACCAAGAGAGAGAGAGAAAGCAGTCGAGAAGAGTTCAAAGGTCAAAGCATATTCACAGCACAGTAGTTAAGAAGCCTTTTTCAGCTAAACACATCCAGACACAACGACTGAACTGGTCCCTTGTTGGCGAATATCTATTCTATACACTCTCTACTTTCAGATATTAAAAACTAAATTTCAGTTCACCAAATGTTTCTGTAAAACAAAATGACATTTTCCTTTCTTCAAGCTATTTCCATTGAGATGCTCTTTTTTTCAATTAATACACTTTTGCATTTTCTTTTAGCCTACCTGTTTAAAGGTGGAGTGTGTAATTCTTTAACATTAAAATGTTTTTTACTATGAGTAAACCATTGGTAGGCCCCGGAAAGAGTAAATGCTCTGTGGAATGATCAAAACATTGCTCTGTTTGTTTTTAGAATCCGACTCGTACGACATAGCAACAGTGGAACAGCCAATGGCGTGATTTTGGGGGCGAGACTATTTGTTCGTTGACCAATGGCAGACTGAGAGAATGCTCAGGTTTTTCTTTTTACACACTTCACCTTTACTTGCAAAAATCCAGCCATGAATGCCAACGTCACGCAGAATCCTATCCCACTTAAACCCCAAAACATTTTTATGGCCCCTTTTTTAATCATCAATTGCCTTTTTAGAAAATGATATCAAATCAGTCACAGTGTATTTATTCTTAAAAATGTCAAAGCTAAAAATGGTCATATAAAACTACCATTTCTGTTAGCCTTTAGTTAGCAAGCTAACAGCTTAGCACAGTGCTAACTGCTTAAGATAGGCTGTTTTAACTAGCTACGTATTTTTAAATCAGGCATTAAAAAGGGAGATAGGATTCTGATGGCGTAGTTTTTAGAACTGGGATCATCTGAACCAAACGTGGGCAAAAAATGGACAACACAGAGCAGATGTCATCTGCAGTCATGCATTTTTACGTAATGACAGAATCAGGTGGCTAAAATAAGGAACCATGCTTGCTAATGCAGACAGGCGCTTTTGCCTTGGTATGCGATTGAGTAAACGCATGCAAATACTGACTGCTTTGCTCTAGACAAGCATTTCTCATTAAAAATCACATGACAGTCATTTGGGAGCTTGGCAATACAAGTACAAATATATAAAACAGACGGCTGCGATACGTTTTATAAATAATTTCGAATGGCTGACATCTTTTTCAAACTTTAAAGGGGTCAAAACACCCGTTTTGTTAGCATACGAGGGGCTCCGATGTGTTTTTGAAATGCGAAAGACAAGAAAAGTCTAGTTAGTCAAACGTAAACGCCTCCTTTTCTTTACCAAATGAGAAAAATGTACATGGATACATATTTTCCGCACTCTAGTTATCATTGCACTAATCCTCAGGACGGAACATAAATAAAAAGCACAACACACAACTTTAACATGACGCAAATTGACAAATAAAGAGAAAACTCAGTTGTAAAAAAACAAAACAAATACTGTCGGTAGGAAAAGTGCGCACAGTCATATTTTACACATAATGACTCAAAAACACTCGGAAATGCTGTTTTGACTTCTAATGAATTCTAATTCAGTGAGACAAGGCCGTTAATCCATCAATTTATTATTACATCGTGATTAACGTCACATTTGAATGATGGCTCTAGCTGTCGCATACTATAAATAGCCGTTCCATTTCAATATTTTGTGTTAACCACATACATACGAACACAACGTGTAAACTACTTGGTCAGGTGAGGAGGAAGTTGAGGATATCGCTTGATCCTTGCTAAAGCTATAGTCCTCCTCACAGTCTGTCAGCGCTCAAGAGCGCCCCCTAGCATTCGTCAATCGTGAGGCAGATAAACTCCTGAATACACTTTCTGTACTGCTGCTCTGTGGGACTGCTGCTGGGGTATTGACCTGGCTGTCCGAAGGGCCCGTCCGCTTCCCGCATCTCTTCATTCATCCGAGCTAACCGCAATCTAACCGAGAGAGAGAACAAAAACATGGGTTTCGTGTGCAGAGCCACTCTGGGAGAATCTGCAAAGGAAGTGGAGTACTCGACTCACAATGTGACGATGTCTGCGTTGGCTGCCTGAACAGCGATGCTGAGAGGGTCCTGCCCGTCTACATCCACCTCCATCTGAGAGGCTCCTCGCTTCAGGAACAAACACACCTGTCTGTGGACACGAACAAACAACACGCAAAGGATTAAATGAGGAGTTATTCAGAGGTAGATCTGTGTATCTGAACAAATTAGACTCAGATTGACTATATAGTTTGTATAGATTTGTATAGATTGACTATACAGTTTGATGTTAGCATGTTGCAGGCATAAACTGTAAAACAAATTAATGCTAGATAAAAGATTAATCGTATCCAAAATAAAAGTTTACATAATGTATGTGTGTGTGCTGTGTATACTTATTTTGCATATTTAAATACATACACATACACATACATGTATATATTTAAGAAATATTAAGGCCTGATATGCATGTATATACTGTACATATAAATATTTTATATATAAATACATTTTTCTTAAATCTATACATGCATGTGTGTGTGTGTATCTATATATGCATAATAGTTTCAATCTGTGGTTGAAACTTTGAGTCACTACATTTGAGATGTAGCTCAATTTCAGTGAGTTGTACTGTATCTTTCAACATACTTTTTAATGTTCATTCATGTTTATTTTGTACTGTATCTTTCAACATACTTTTTAATGTTCATTCATGTTTATTTTGTGCTGTAACGGCAGACAAAAGGAAGATAATAGGTTCATGTGCCGCTTGACACGAGGCGCTACAGTGATCTGTCACGCCACATTAAAGAACGGCAAAACCACATTATTTGAATCCCGTAAAATTGACAGAATTTAAAAGCCGAGACTTTTTTATATCAAAAGTAACTTGATCTGTCGGCGTGTTTTCTGTGTCCTCTTTGCTATGCTACGTATCTTTCACTGCGTGAGAAAATGGACAAGTGCATTACTGCGGGCGCCCCCTTCTGGATTGGAGTGTGAATCGCCTGTCACTGACTGTATTTGTTGTCTAAATCAGTAATTCTTAAAGTGTGGTCCGCACGAAAAGATGACCTAAACTAGGCAAGCTCTTAACCCGCACCGGATCGCGGGCGGGGGGGTTGACATCAGTGTGTTTTAATAATGAAAAAATGGATCATATCATTGCATTTGTGTTTGAATAATTAGTTTTTGACTTGAAACAGTTGCATATTAAACTTAAATTTAGTTTATCCTTCCTATTTTGTTGTTTTTGGGGGGCGTGTTAGAGTGGGATTCTGTTAGGTGGTCCTCAGAAAAAAATTGGAAGATAAAGTGGTCCTTGGGCTGAAAAAGGTTGAGAAACACTGGTCTAAATGCATGAACCGAACGTGATGTCCGGTACGGTATGGGACAAATACATGTACCATTACAGCCCTAATACATAGCACTATATATATGATGACTGACTGCGACTGACTGAATAGAAGAAAGTAATTGGATAAGATTTCCATGTCAAAGAAGGTGGAGCTCCAGTGAACACTATTCTCCAACTGCCATGAACCAATGAAAGTTAGAAGTTTTCCAGACAGAGCAAACTTTTCTGGAAAGTTCGCTTTGGCAAGCTATTTCGAACTGCTGAAACCAACTCATAACAATTTAGTTTTGGCCTGACTGAAACGATTCGTTCCTTAATTTCATGTGAAGTATAATGACCCTCAACAACTATATATCTATGCCCTAGCAAAACTCCCACATTCCCCTAGCATTGTGGAGGTGAGTTTTGCTTTCTAATGTTTGAACAACCTTGGCGTGCGAATTTGGGTACCAAACTGTCTAGGTTGGCAGATCACAATTGTTGTCACAGCCTGGAGTTTCTTCTTACCCTGTGTGACCCAGGCACGTGGCGTGGTGGAGAGGTGCCCGACCTCGTACATCCCTCTGATTGACATCCGCTCCATTCTGCAGCAGGAACTCACAGGCTATCAGAGACCCCTACGAGAGATATCAAACATTAGTAGAAACATAACTCCTGAACTGTTAGGCATAGGCTCAAGTGTCATATCATTGGACAAAATGCATCGGATTTGTCGTTCCGGCAAAATTTTCAGTTTTTTTTTTTTTTAAACTACTTTTGCAAACTAGTCCTAGGCTTTTCCCCCGATCGGAACCAAACCAGTGCAGCGAGATTCTCCAGAGTCTGATTGTCAATAATTATCAAAAAAAGTTTAAACAATAATTATCAAAAAAGTTGAAATTTCGATTCCCAGTCCCTAAAGGCTGCCAAAATTCGAAGAGGGTGGAGCCACTTTTACTAAAATGGCTATAACTCGTGAATGGAATGAGATATTTTCACCTGGCATTTTCAAGAGATCATTCTGTAGTCGTGTGGAAAAAAGACACTTGGTGGCGCTATAACAATAACAAAAAAAACCCCATGAAAATGGCTATAACTTCCTCACCTCATTGGCATGCAGTGTCTTTGTCTGATGTGCCATGATTGTCTGTGAGGACATTGACGTATCTCAAAAAACATGTCCACTGTCCGACAATGAGCTTTGAGCAGCTATAAGACAAGGTTAACGGAGGCCTATTGGAATGAAACTAGCTTGGCCTGACTCACTGCCCAAGAGGACTGTGAGAAATTCTAAAGAAATTGGTCACCAGGGGCCGGCTTCGTGCTTTTCATGTGCGTAAAGGTTCGTGTATCACGTGATTTTTCGCACAAACCCACAATATTTCTA